>QRFJ01002368.1:144806-217824 GCA_006176705.1 Cocos nucifera
TTGCGCCGAGCTTCATTGATGAGCTCAAGAGGGAGAGTTCGGCCTTGCTTCCGCCGAACTTTATTTCGATGAGCTGATGAGTTCGGTCTTCCTCCGAACTTCGTTCCGCGGGAGAACTTTGCTCCGCCCTCGCTTGTGCCGAACTTTATTCCGTGGGGGGGGGCTTCGTTCCGTCCTTGCCGGCGCCGAACTTTATTTTGGAGGTTGAGTTGAGGAGTTCGGCTTTCCACCGAGCTTCATTTCGCCTTGATGCCGAGCTTTGGGGGGAGCCCGGCTTTTCTTCGAGCCGAACTTCTTTCCGCTTCGGCGGGGAAACTTCTGCTCTCCGTTTCTCTCTTCGGGGCGATTGGGCTCTTCCTTAAGGCTGATTTCTCATGCCCTCATGGCGGGCTTGCTGGTGGAGTCGCCACCGGAGGCTGCTGTATAGCTTGCAACGCTTCCGTGAGGCCACGGATCTGTCGGACAAGCAGGCCGAATTGCTTCACATCCGCCGTAGGTGCGGGTGGAACCTAGACCGCCGAGGCTGAAGCAGGAACAGATGGGCCTGGACGAGATCGGGTCGTGGAGGCCGTCGAGCGCCATGCCGAAGCTCTCCTGGGTGGCATTTTCTCTTCGGAAGAGAAAAGGAAGATCTCCGGAGAGGGAAGAGAAGGGTCGCCGAGCACTCCTTTAAGAATAAGGGAACCTCGAAGGTTCAAGCCCTTCCTCTAGCGCCAATCTGTTGGTGCAGAAATCCATCCTCGCCGGAGATTGCCGAAATTGAGGCCGCTGAGGTCGCCGCCGGGGACCTGCAAAATGAAGTCCCGTCCGGAACCGGTGGGGGGTGGCTCCGGCAGGACCCTCCGACGCTCAAGTCAGTTTCCGGCCAACAGTAATGGAGTGCTCGGAATGAGTTCCGGAGCTTAGAGATGAGGAGGAGAGCTTAGAGAGTCGAGAGTTCAGAGAGCTTAGCCTTGGCGTATCTGGAGGGGTCCCTTTATAGCGGAGCTTAGTTGATGGTGACGGCCGTGCCGTCTGGCAGAGAGTCGTCGGGCAGCATGGAGTTCGGTACGGAGAGGACGGCGTCGTCCGGTGGATCGTGGGAGCCATACTGGCACGTCGTGGGCCGCATGGAGTCCGGTACGGAGAGGAAGGCATCGTCCGGATGGATCGTGGGAGCCATACTGGCGAGTCGTGGGCCGCATGGAGTCCGGTACGGAGAGGAAGGCGCCGTCCGGTCTTGCTGCAGGCGACAGTTCGTCCAGAGGAGTTCGGACTTGTAACAGAGTTCGGCCGAAGGGGAAACCCGGGAGGAGCTCGGCTGGCTGAAGGGTCGGCCATCTGTAGAGTTCGGCCGAGGGACGATTGCCGAGGAGTTCGACCGCCTGGAGTCAGTCCGAAGGGGTTCGGCCGCCTGGGCTCGCCTGGAGTCGGTCCGAAAGGAAAACCCGGGAGGAGCTCGGGTGGCCGAACGGGCGTCTGGGAGGAGTCCGTCTCCCGAAGAAGTCCTGCCGCTTGGAGTCCAAGGAGCTCGGACCGTCAGGAAGTTCGGCTGGCGGTGGGAGTTCGGCCCGGAGCCTGGCACTGGGGAGTTCGGCAGCTAGGTAGTTCGGCCCGGACCTTGGCGCAGGAGAGTTCGGCCTCTAGGCAGTTCGGCCCGGACCTTGGTGCAGGGGAGTTCGGCCTCTAGGCAGTTCGGCCCGGACCTTGGTGCAGGGGAGTTCGGCCTCTAGGCAGTTCGGCCCGGACCTTGGTGCAGGGGAGTTCGACCTCTAGGCAGTTCGGCCGTGGTAGGGGCTCGGCCTGGCGCCTGGCGCTAAAGCTCTTCAGCGGCTACTGGTTGCATTGGGCCGAGCATCGGGCTAGACTTCGGCGGGAGCGGGATTTATCCCCAACAGTGCCTAAGGACGAGTAGAAAATCACTTTTGTTACTGACCGTGGTCTTTATTATTACAGGATTATGCCTTTTGGACTCAAAAATATAGGAGCAATATACCAGTGCCTGGTCAACAAGATCTTCAAAGAGCAGATTGGCCACAACATGGAGGTGTACGTGGATGACATGCTCATCAAAAGTTGAGCTTCTATAGACCACCTCGCCGACCTTGAAGAGACCTTCAGCACACTTAGAAAGCATAAGATAAAACTGAACCCAACCAAGTGCACCTTTGGTGTGACCTCTGAGAAGTTTCTGGGGTTCATGGTGTCGAGGTGCGGGATTGAAGCAAATTTTGAGAAAATTCGAGCCATTCAGGAGATGACTGCATCGAAAATGATAAAAAAAGTTCAACGTCTAACTAAAAAAGTGGCATCCCTAAATCGCTTTATCTCGAGATCGGTCGAGCGATGCATGCCCTTCTTCTGAGTTCTCAGGCAACTAAAAAACTTTTGCTGGACGGTGGAGTACCAACGGATATTTGAGGAGCTTAAAAACTACCTCAACTCACCCCACTGCTAGCAAAGTCCGAACCCAGAGAAGAATTATTTCTATACCTAGCAGTCTCCCCGGTGGCCCTAGCGGTAGCCCTAGTCAAGGATGAAGCGAAGATACAGCGACCGATCTACTACGTAAGCTGGATCTTGAGGGAAGCAGAGACTAGGTACTCTAGGCTAGAAAAATTAATTTACTCTCCTCTAATTACTGTCAAGAGACTCCAATCTTACTTTTAGAAGCACACCATAATGATCCTCATGGACCAACCAATAAAAGCAGTCCTTCATCGAATGAACGCTTTCGAGAGAATCGCAAAATGAGTGATCGAGCTCACGAAATTTAATATCAACTATCGATCCCGATCGTCGATCAAAGCTCAGATATTAATAGATTTCGTAGTAGAATATACTATTTCAACTGAAGTCGAGCTTGAATAGAATAAGACCGACACCCTGCTGTCGAGATCGAGCCTCCCCGAGGAGAGTACCGACCTTTTCGAAGACTTTTGGGCTATGTACGTGGATAGTTCATCCAACATCGCTGGAGCAGGTGCAGGGTTGGTCTTAGTCAGTCCCAAGGGAGTCGTCGTTGAGTATGTGCTATGCTTCAAATTTTTTGCGACTAATAATGAGATCGAATATGAAGCACTGATCATCGGATTAAAAATAGCAAGAGAATTAAAAGTAGATCGTCTTCAAGTCTACAGCAATTTTCAATTAGTGGTCGGTCAGGTTGGTGGCAGCTACGAAGCGTGGGAGAAAAGTATGATGAAATACCTTGAGAAAGTAAAGGACTTGACTCCGACTTTAGCTGTTTCAGCCTTCGACAGATTTCGAGGGCAGAAAATATAAGAGCCGATGTTCTCTCTAAGTTGGCCACTTCAGCCCCAGCCAAATTGCCCAAAGAAGTATTTTTCGAGATCCTAGAGTGCTCAAGCCCAGAGGAATCATAGGTCATTTTACAGATAGAGCTCGAGCCGAGTTGGATTGATCCGTTGGTCGCCTACCTCAAGGAGGGAGTCCTTCCTCGTAATCCGAAAGAAGCTCAAAAACTCATAAATCAAGCCTCCCGGTATGTTTTGTATGAGGGCAGGTTGTATAAAAGGTCATATTCACTACCGCTGCTGAGATGTCTCCGACCTTCAAAGGCTGACTTCATGTTATGGAAAATGCATGAAAAAATTTGTGAAAGTCATGTAGGAGCCAAAAACTACTTCGGTAAAGATACTATTGGCCGACCTTATTTCATGATTCTATGGAGTATGTTAAGAATGTGACCACTGTCAGAAGAATGCAAACGTACAAAGATAGCCAACCTTCAAGCTTACTCTGCTAAGTGCACCTTGGCCATTTGCATAATGGAGAATGGACATACTTGGCCCTTTTTCGATGGCGTTCGGACAGTGAAAGTTTCTCTTGGTCGCAATCAACTATTTCACCAAATGGGTCGAAGCTGAACTACTAGCAAAAATTACCGAGATCAAGGTACAGGACTTCGTCTGAAAGTTGATAGTTTGCCAGTTCGGTCTGCCCCAAACTCTCATTACTGATAATGGACGATAGTTCGCTGGGACAAGGTTCGCTGAATTCTGCGAAAACCTAAACATCTTCCATCACTTCACATCGGTAGCTCACCTACAAGTAAATGGAGAAGTTGAAGTGACCAATCGGATCCTACTGTAAGGCATCAAGATGAGGCTCGACAGAATAAAGAAAGTCTGGGTGGACGAACTCTACCATATTCTCTGAGCGTACCGAACTATACAAAGATTGTCGACTGAAAAAACATCCTTCGCCTTGGCCTTCAGAATGGAGACAGTCACACCAATCAAGCTTAAACTCCCATCAGCATAGGTTGCGACCTTCAATGAGCAGCATAATCCATAGGACCTCCGAGCCAACCTCGATCTGCTGGAAGAAAAAAAAGATGAAGCCCATATCTAGATGGCAGCCTACAGATAAAGGATGGTCCGATATTATAACTCCAGAGTTCGAAGTAAAACGTTCAAAGTAGAGGACTTAGTGCTTCGGTGAGCCACCATTTCCCAGCCTCAAAGTCAGGAGAAACTTGCCCCAAATTAAGAAGGCCCGTATGAAGTGGTAGAGGTCATCCGGCTCGAGACTTATCGCCTAAAGGAGTTCGGAGGAATAACGCTCCTATGACCTTTGAACTCAAAAAATCTGAGGATGTACTACCAATAATTTTTTCTCAATAAAATACCTCGATTTCAACATTATTATTTCTTGGTGCGAAAATTATGTGATGATAGGAAAGAAGCAACTAAAAGCAGCCATGTTAGGAACAGGAGGAGGACCTCATCCTAACATGAGTAAAGTTGAAGGCCTCGTTCATTTTAGATGAGATGGAGGGAGAGGCCCTGACAACAGCCCTTAGGTGTCCCCACAGCCCATTAGGAACAGAAGGAGGACCTCGTTCTAACGTGAGCAAAGTCGAAGACCTCATTCATTTTAGACGAGATGGAGGGAGAGGTCCTGACAATAGTCCTTATGTGCCCCCATAGTCCGTTAGGAATAGAAGAAGGATCTCATTCTAACGTGAGCAAAGTCGAAGACCTCATTCATTTTAGATGAGATGGGGGGAGAGGCCCTGACAATGGCCCTTATGTATCCCCACAATCTATTAGAAACAGGAGGAGGACCTCATCCTAACATGAGCAAAGTCGAAGGCCTGGTTCATCTTAGATGGAATAAGAGAAAAAGCTCCGACAACGTCCCCATTATGTCCGACAATAACAGGAGACAAGATCTTCTTCAACCTCGACTGCTGAAGATAAGATCTCACCCAAGCTCCTACGTCAAAAGGAGATAAGATCTCCTTCAACCTCGACTGCTGGAGATAAGATCTCTTCCGAGCTTCTACGTCAACAAGAGATAAGATCTCCTTCAACCTCGGACTGCTGGAGATAAGAATCTCCTCCAAGCTCCACCTTCAAACTCGGCTACTGAAGATAAGATCTATCTCGAGCTCCACCTTCAACCTCGGCTGCTAGAGATAAGATCTTCTCCCAAGCTTCTATGTCGATAGGAGATAAGATCTCTTTCAATCTCAACTGTTGGGATAAGATCTCTCCCAAGCTCCTACGTTAATAGGAGATAAGATTTTTTTAACCTCGGCTGCTAGAGATAAGATCTTCTCCGAGCTTCTACATCAACAGGAGATAAGATCTTCTTCAAACTCGATTGTTGGAGATAAGATCTCCCTCGAGCTCCACCTTCAACCTTGGCTACTGCTGGAGATAAGATCTTTCTCGAACTTCTACGTCAATAGGAGATAAGATCTCCTTCAACCTCGATTGCTGGAGATAAGATCTCCTCCGAGCTCCTACATCAATAGAAGACAAGATCTCCTTTAAACCTCGACTGCTGGGAGATAAGATCTTTCCTAAGCTTCTACATCAACAGGAGATAAAATTTTCTTCAACCTCGGCTGTTGGGAGATAAGATCTCCCCGAGCTTCTACCTTCAATCTTCGACTGCTGGAGATAAGATCTTCCCCGAGCTCTACCTTCAACCTCAGCTATTGGAGATAAGATCTCCCCAAGCTTCTACATCAACAGAAGATAAGATCTCTTTCAACCTCGATTGCTGAAGTAAGATCTCCTCCAAGCTCCTACGTCAACAGGAGTAAGATCGTCTTTAACCTCGACTGTTGGAGATAAGATCTCCTCCGAGCTTCTATGTCAATAGAAGATAAGATCTCTTTCAAACTTGGCTACTAAAGATAAGATCTCCTCCGAGCTCCACCTTCAACCTCGCTGCTAGAGATAAGATCTCTTTCGAGCTTCTACGTCAACAGAAGATAAGATCTTCTTCAATCTTAGCTACTAGAGATAAGATCTTCTCTAAGCCTCCTATATCAACAAGAGACAAGTCTCCTTTAACCTCGAGTGCTGGAGATAAGATTTCTCCCGAGCTTCTACGTCAATAGGAGATAAGATCTTCTTCAACCTCGACTATTGAAGATAAGATCTTCCTCAAGCTCCACCTTCAATTCGACTGCTGGAGATAAGATTCCCTCGAGCTTCTACGTCAACAGAAGATAAGATCTCCTTTAACCTTGACTGTTGGAGATAAGAATCTCTCCAAGCTTCTACGTAACAGGAGATAAGATTCTTTCAAAACCTCTGATTGTTGAGATAAGATCTCCTCCGAGCTTCATCTTCAACCTCGACTGCTGGAGATAAGATCTCTTCTGAGCTCCACCTTCAACCTCGACTGCTGGAAAATAAGATCTTTCTTGAGCTCCTACGTCAATAGGAGACAAGATGTCCTTTAACCTCGACTGCTGGAGATAAGATCTTCTCCGAGCTTCAACATCAAAAGAAGATAAGATCTCCTTCAACCTCGGCTGCTGGAGATAAGATCTCCCTCGAGCTCCACCTTCAACCTTGATTGCTGGAGATAAAATCTCTCCTGAGGTCCATCTTCAACCTCAGCTGCTGAAAATAAGATCTTCTCCGAGCTTCTACGTCAACAGGAGATAAGATCTCCTTTAACCTCAGTTGGAGATAAAGTCTCCTCCAAGCTCTAACCCTAACGGGCATAGAGCCCAAAAATGACTTTGCCTTTTTATACTTTCTTCCTTCAAATTTTGAACTCGGAAGTAGGAAAACTATTATTGGGGATAGACCCTGCTTCCGTCGAAGTCCAGTTTGATGATTGGCCTAACGCAACTGACAATCACAAAAGAGCTTCGATCAAAAATTCTTCCTTCAATGGTCGAGCCCCAGCCGAACTCCTTTCCAAATTTTTCTTCAGTCAGATTTTCATAGGAGCTTAACTCCTTCTGGACTTTTTCTTCAATTGGATTTCTACAGGAGCCAAAATTCTTTTCAAATTCTTCTTTAGTTAGATCTCTACAGGAGTCGAACTCCTTTTCGAATTCTCCTTCAGTCGAATTTTCACAGAAGTCGAACTCCTTCCCGAATTCTCCTTTAGTCAAATTTTCATAGGAGCCGAACTTCTTCCGAACTTCTCCTTCAATCGAATTTCTATAGGAGCCGAACTCTTTCCCAAATTCTCCTTCAATCGAATTTTTACAGGAGCCGAACTCCTTCCAGAATTCTCCTTCAATCAAATTTTCATAGGAGCCAAACTCCTTTCCAAATTTTTCTTCAGTCGAATTGTTACGAAAGTTGAACTCCTTCGAGAATCCTCCTTCAGTCAAATTTTCACAGGAGCTGAACTCCTTCTAAAATTCTTCTTTAGTCAAATTTTCATAGGAGTAAAACTCCTTTCCGAATTTTCCTTCAATCGAATTTCTATAGGAGCCAAACTCCTTCTGGACTTCTCCTTCAGTCGAATTTCTATGGGAGCCAAACTTCTTCAAAAATCCTCCTTCAGTCAGATTTTCATAAGAGCCAAACTTCTTTTAGAATTCTCCTTCAGTCAAATTTTCACAGGGGCCGAACTTCTTTCCGAATTCTTTTTCAGTCAGATTACTACAAGAGCCAAACTCCTTTCCGAATTCTTCTTCAATCAGATTTCTATAGGAACCAAACTTTTTTTCAAATTCTCCTTTAGTTGGATTTCTATAGGAGTCAAACTTCTTTCGAAATTCTTCTTCAGTCAGATTTCTTTAGGAGCTGACCTCCTTCTGTATTACTCTTATAGTCGAACTCCTCCAACTCAGTCGAACTCCAAATGCATGCTTCCATCAGACGACATGGCTGTCATTATCGGTCTGACAATACCTCTCTCTCCATAATAAATCTCATGCAGCCTACGATCGGACGGTATGGCCGCCACTATCAGTTTGGCGATACCTCTCTCTTCGTAGCAAATCTCACGTGGTCCACGATCAGACGGCGTGGCTGCCACTATCAGTCTGATGACACCTCTCTCTTCATAGCAAACCCCATGCAGTCCACTACTGGATGATATGGCTGTCACCATCAATCTGCTACAGGCTCCATCTATAAAAAGAGATCCTCTAGATATATTTTTTCTAAGCTCTCTTCTCCTTCCCAAAATTTTACTGAACTCCTTCCTGAGCATTCCATTTCTATTGGTCAAAAGAGCTGACTTAATCATCGGAGGGTCCTGCCGGAGCCACCACCACCGACTCCAGATGAAACTTTATTTTGTAGGTCATCGGCAGCGACCTCTTCTTCCTCAACTTCAGCTCGATCCGGCGACGATCAAATTCTGCACCAACAGTTAGTATGTCTCTGGACTTCTTCCTCTTCTTATTGCTAGAAGTCTCAAACATAGAGGCTATACGGTTGCCACCTCTATCAATAATTGCTCTAGCTAATGAGGTCCTCCTCTGGGTTGGATCTATTTTGGTGGACCTGGAACCAAAAGCCGACTCATGCTGTGAGGGCCCAAATTAAGCCCTATGCATGGCAACCTCCTCCCTCTACAACTGGTCCTTCAAGCTCTCCTGAATGATAGTTTGAATTGATGCCTCCTCTATGTCATCCGGATTCAATACCTCATAGTCCTTCGGATCCCTTGAATGATGTGAAGGTAGCTCTGTTACTCGATGTTTGATCTCCACACTTCTTTGATCGCTCATCCTGAAATTAGCAAAGTTCTTTTTCATTAGATAGTGGACTTCCTGCAAGCATTTTCGACAAGAAGACACGTGCGGTAACCACCAACAGATAGAGGAGGGAGATTGTCACACCCCAAACCCCACACTTTGGTCGAACATGTAACATGGCTACATATTCCTATAGATTGTAACCCTAGGATGTATGCAAGGCTTGATAATCTAAACTAGAACACTTAATATTGGTAATTAATGTTATCAAAAATACAACTTTCACATACATTAGCATCAAATACAAAAGTCTAAGTATTGCTATCTCTCAACAAGTCTTGGATCAACCCTATTCAGCTAAGTGTTCTGTGGCTCTAAAAAATATGGAAGTGATAATGTGAGCAAACAGCTCAGTAAGGATTTTGTAAGCACATACACTAGCATGAATATGATAGCAATTCTTTATTAAATATATAACCGATGAGAAAATAATAATTCATATCTCAACCACCAGCATTTATATGACAATCCCGATTATGATGATACCAGTACATTGAGCTTCAATAGCATGACAACTCAAATGTACACAATATTCTATTAAAACAGCAATTTCTAAAATATTTATTGTATGTTATTAGCAATTCCATTCAATCATCATTTCAATTTGACAATTGTTATTATTGTTAATAGCTTTATTTTAAATTTTAACTATTGTTATCATTATTGTTATTGTTATAATATGATTATTGTAGATTAGGTTTGATTTTTTCTTCATTTAAATGATTCATAGTCATGTTCTTACTCATGACTAGCTATACTTAGTATTATGTACCACATTCTTCCCTGGGTGAGCTATACTTAGATGTATACCATATTTTTGCTTGTAACAAGGCTATACTTAGATGTGTACCACATTTCTACCCATGGCGATGCCATACTCAAATGTATGCTATAATCCTATGCATGGCAAGGCTATACTCAATATCGTAACTAGTCTAGATGTCCTAATTTTAAATCTATCAATTATTCTCTTTTTATTTGATTATCATTATTATCTTATCAGTTAGTTATTTGCGACATAATTGAGCATATTTTGGCATCATAGAGAATCAAAATTTATGTAAGTTTAAATATGAAATGTCCCTAATTTCTAGTATATGATACCAAAGGCCCATAATCATGCAGGTGGTTGTGATTAGAAATCCTTACCTCTATCAATAACAAAATGCATCTCAACATGTCAACTTGGCTCACTAAACACCTAGGATACCTAGTTAACTCCTAGTTAATATTTGGTACCATAAAACTTAGAAAATATCTTTATTTTTTGTTTAAATAATTATAGCTTAATTTTTCTAATTTTTTTAAATTTAATTTATCAAGTTTATTCCTATTATAATAATAAATAATCAATTTTAGAAATTAATTTATTAGATTTTATGTCAATTAAGAGGCCTAGGAAAGACCCCACATTGGTCCTCCCAGCTAACCTGTTGCCCACCTACAGTTAAATCAATCTAGATAATTAGAAACCTAAGGGAGTGAGTAAAGTGAAAAATACTCCACCTCTATGATCAACAGTGGGGTGGGTGTGGGCTGGGTTTAGTTCGGCCCAGAGAAGGAGATAGAGAAAGGCAGAGAAGGACAGATAAAAGAAAATGAGATAGAGAGAGTGGAAAGAGAGGGAATTTGGTCTGTCCATGAGAGTAAAAAGAAGAGGGCGAGCGGAGAGCTTGGCTTGTCACAGAGAGACAGAGAGAGAGAGAGAGAGAGAGAAGAGGGCCATTCCTCTCCCAAAGAAGAGGGTGAGCAGAGGGCTTGGCTTGTCACACACAAAGGGAGAGAGAGAGGAGAGGACCATTCCTCTCCTAGTGAAGGAAGGAATGGCCATGCCATCCTCTACTCATTAGTGACTAATGAGGAGGAGCTTTGGCCTCTCTCAAAATAGAGCAGTAATAGGAAAAGAAAAAAAAAGGTAATTAGTTTAGGGCTTACCTGAGTCAAGGATGGGGAGAGAGAGAAAGCGAAGAAGAAGAAGAAGAAAAGAGGGAGTGAGAGAGTGATATTGCATGGAACAAGGGATTGAGAAATTCTTTGTGCACCGCATGCGGTGCAATAAAATTGACGTAGAGTGCACCACGCCATTCCATTAGACCACGTACCATCATTTTTCGATATGCATTAAATATCTACAGTTCTGTGTTTTGGTTTAAAATTTTGAATGACAATAAGGTCCCTTAATTCTAAAAAAATTATGATATTTTGTGATATTCATATTATGACTTTCTGAAAATAGGAAGTCATAAAGAAAGAAGGGCATTTTCGTCAATGAATTTTATAAATTTCTCAATGATGAAAATGTCTTTCCCCCTCCATGACTTCTATTTTCATAAAATCATAATATGCCTAAAGGATGTCATAATAGGCCGATGTCATAACAGGCTACGAAATGCCATAATTTTTTTAGAATAGAGGCATTTTTATCATTCAAAATTTCAAATAAAAAAAGCAGAACTATAAATATTTAATATGTATTAGAAAGCGATGGCTGTGTGGTCTGATGGGAAGGGGTGGTACACTATTATTGCACTGCATGTGGTGCACAAAGAATTACTCCAAGGGATTTATCCCTTATTTCGATCTCAAAATAACAATGGGTACCACCTTAATAGGCAGGCCTTGATTCAACTGGGTTGGTTGGGCCATAGCTGGGCTAGGCTGGTGGATCACATCAAGAGGGAGGAGAAGGGAAAGAAAAAGATAGGGAAGGAAGTGATGGAGAGAGGATGAGAGAAAATGAGACGGCTTGGAAGCCCATATCAAAATAGGAATCTCTTGTTTTATTTCAAAACTGGAGATTCTATTTATTTTTTATCAAGTTTGAATTGAAGTTGGCAAATGAGTTGGAAAGATTCAACAAAAAACATAAAAAGGATTCCTCCTGGGATGGCATGGTATGGACTCTATTATACCATGCCAGTCATCGACTAATACATCTCCTGAAACCAACTTGGCAAATTTTGCTATACATAGTACTAATTTTTCATAATCTTTATAATTATTTGAATATTTCTTAATTAATTTTATGATAAACTAATATCAAATAATAAAATATATAAATAATTAATTTTAATTTAGATTAATGTAGAACTTTACTAGAGATACTACATATATTTCTATTTCAATTGATCATTATTAATTAATTATGTAAATTAGCAATTTTTCATTGTAATATAAAAATTATGTTGTTGTTTCAAAAAATACTTTATGCATAAATAATACTAATTTATTATTTTTTATAATTAAGTTTTAATAAATAAATTATTTTTAAATTATAAAATATTTAGTAAATTAGTTTAAATTCATACCAGTGTAGCACTCTATTGCAGTGTTACATATATTTTTCTCAACCAACAAGTATGCACTAATATCCATCATTTGTACATGTTTTAAAATTTGGTCCTAAGTTGCTACGCACATAATCATGTCCAAATTTAAGCAAATTGCCATTAAATTGACATAGTAAGTAATATGGACACCCCAAACATGCTACCAAATTTTTAAAAAAAATTATCATAATTTTATCTATTATTATTTTTAATCCAAAATGTTGGCATGATCTCCTCTCATTTTCTCCATTTTTCACTGATTTTAGGCATGTAAAAAATTAGGAAAAAGGGAGGAGAGGGAAGGGAGGTGGGTTCTTTACCTGATTTTGGGTTTTTTGGGTTGAATCAGAGTGGAAATCCACGAAAATCCCCTCTTTTTTCATTGTTTTCAAGTGGAGAAAAAATAAAGAGAGAGAGGGAGAGAGTTAGGGGTTGAGACCATTAACGCAAACTCCAATTAGCCATGCCCGACGATATTGTTGAATTTAAACTTTGTGTAGTCTTGGTGATAGCTTGTACTTTGGTCGAACTTAAACTCACTTGTTATTGGCTGTTGAATTAGATCAGATATTGGGAACTGAATTCACCACTCAAATGGAAATAAGATATACCTTCTTCTGGGTTTGTTAGGGGCAATAGGAATCATAATTTGTGATTTCATTGGGCCTCATGGAGTAACTCAATTTCCATAGCTTTCTCCTCTTTCAGGGGCATTCAAAAATTGATCACCTACTACAATAGCAACGGTGCCCTCAACATTATTACTCTCCGTTGCTTAAGAAAACTACACATTCAGGGTCGCATATATTGTTGCAGAAATCTTCGTAAGCATGTTCTGAGGTACAACATTGTAGTATATAGAGAGTGCATGCTTCACTTTCTCAAGCATGTTAAATTTCTTTTTGCAAACCTTAAAAAAGTTGTCACATTGTTAATGGAAGATGACTCACAGAGGCATTATGTGATAACGACTGAGGTTAAGAGCAATGACAGATAGTTTTACTGCCTTTCCCTTGGTATTCCATGGATTACTTTTCCAAGATTAGATAGAAATAGTTGATGTAATGGGTAGAGGAGTGTCATTGCTGTGGAGCCTCAAAAGCAATAGCATCTTAATTATGTTTTCTTCAAAAAGTAACGGTAGTGGTTTCTCAGAAACCTCAAGGGCTGCAGTATTTTAACCTGAAAGCAGAGGAAAAGAAGTGCAAGACCCACCGCTGCTTCAATGGCATTAGTTGTTGGTTCCCGAGAACGAGACCATGAGAACGACTGCACGGTTACATGCTGGTTGGTGTTCTTTTAAGTCAGAGTCATCCCTTTTCGATGGATTCCTCTTGGAGTGAGAAGAAGAAAATGTCAGGCGTCTTGTTTTGAAATATTAATCGAGATCAAATGGTTGTGCATTCTCATATTGCTGCACTTGCTGGTTTGATTGGGCAATGCTTCATATAGATAAGGGACTTGTGAGTACGTTCCGTCAAGCCTTGGGAATTTTATGCAAAGCATACTGCAGTGATAATTTTAACTTTTTTAAATATAACGTGGTGATGTAAGCTCTCTAATTGTTTCGGCTTATAACTTCAGTCCTATCTTTATACATTTAAAATGATAGCTTAGGTGTATTAACCCGGTTTAAAAAGAGCAAGATTACTTCATAATATAATAGATATATGTTGTTTGCTAATCCATTAGCCAGAAATGCCCATGTTTGGGTGAAGATAAAAGAACTGCCTTTGCGCCACATCACCAGAAATAAAAGCTTTCGTTATATAAAATTGCAGTCCTTATAATCTTTTCTCTAATGCTTTGTTAGATGTTCACCTGTGTTGTATGGTAGTGGCGTGATAGAAACCATTATCTTGCAATTAATTGCTCCTTTAACAGAAGAATAGGACCAGTAGATCAGAACTTATACCGCATGAAACGCAAAAGGTTGTGGTGGTGGTGGTGGTGGTGCTGAATCCATCATCATGAGTTGTCAATTCTCACCCACTTATTGAGAAGTAAATGGGTATGCATGCCCATCTAAATCAGTGTCTATCAGCTCGTTCTTGATAACTAAAACACCTTTAGTTTTAGTTTTAGTTTTCTTTTTAGTTTTTTTAAGCTGGTATTAGGCCTATCCAGTGCAAGGAGTAATCCTAGGGTTTGGCTTTACTTGATGGAATCAGTTTGGTGTCAGTGGAGCATGGATTAGAAGTTTCTTAATAAGTGCCCAATAAGATACTCTGGAATACTTGTGTTAGGCTCGAGGCAGTTCTCATGTGCCCAATTAGATGCGGTGTTCCATGTCATGAAAGGAGCATCGGACATTAAACAAAATGATGTGGGCATTCGAGCATACATGTACATGTTACGGAGAGACGCAACTTGCCGAAACCAAATACTTTCTTTTATTTAGTAATATCTAAAGTTTTCAACTTTTCCATAATAGCTTTATAAGCTAATGTGTCATTAGGCTAATCGTTCACCATTAGTGGGTTAACGTATATTTTTAACTCAAACGAGTGCCTTGTGGGAAGAAGTGGGGCACTTATTTGCGTCCCACTAGTGTCTACTCTAGTTTTAATCTCCGAAGGTAAAAAAGAATATGTTCCCTTGCATGATTCTATTGTGTCCCAGGGATAAGTTATCTTATCAGAAGTGCTATCACATAGAAGTTCTAGGACAGAATCAAACTCATAGAACAATTATTTGTCGCTCCAACCAAAGAAAGTACCCTAGGGAGCAGGGAATTATGGAAGAAGAAAGGTTATTTTGGTTGGCAATCTAATAACCTGAACTCATTCTTATTGTAGCACATGGAGATCTACAAATTTTCCCAGATCCAGGATCAGAGTACCTAAGTTAGAGGTAGTGTATCATGGTATTGTAGAGAGGGAGAAGGGAATTCTGTAGAGAGTTCATCCTGGCTTTCAGAAAAGCTTGTTGCTTATTTTCGACCCCGATTTTTTATGCTTTGACATAAGCTTGATTTGAGCATATGAAGGAGACATATGAAAGCTTTGTCATGGACATGTACATTCATATGAGATGCGAAGACAAATCCTGAAGGCTAATTTCGCATGCAGATGCACAAATTCTTATCATGGAATTTTTATTCACTCATCCATGTTTCATGCATGGCACAAACTGGTGCGCCAGGATTCCTGATAGGTTGATGAGATGACGCATATTGTGGACCATCTGATGAGCATCTAAACTCTTGAGCTGGTTGATACTAGTCATGGGATCCGAGACGCATCCATTTGTGATCATCTCAAAGTCGAAAACTTTATGTTGCAAGGGACTGAAAGGGATGTTGGTTTAAAAGATGAGAGTCACACTCTTCTTTTTTATGTCGCAATAGACCAAGCCCCATCCCCATAAAACATTGGACCGGTTGGTTAATGCTGATCGAACCTTACACAATAAAATGCAAGCACTACTAAATAAAGTTTCAGCACTACTACTTTTCCTTCATAAAGCATTTAGTGCATGATTGGAGTTGTTCACATGCAAGATGCACTGTAGATCGGGAGACTTTCAAAGGCGGGCCACTAAGCTCACCCATTGCACTGACGACGCAAGACCTTGCGGACCATTGTAGCACCTTAATTCCAACTCCATTTGAAAAAGAGATTTAATTGAACACTTTTGATTTGCTCCTGTCTTTTTCCTATCTTTGTTGTGGTGTCTTGGTGTTGCGCTGACCGATTTGTTCATCACTTTGACTAATGAATTGGATGAATTGAGCTCCAAAGCTTAAATGATGGATCCAATAAAAGAATTCAGAACAAAGCTAGCCATTTCCCCCTCTTTTATAAAGCAGGTAGTGCGTGATTAGAGTAGTTCAATTCGAAGATGCGATTTACATTGGAGTCGTCTGAATAAACTTCGGAATTAAAGAAAGAAGAACTCACTTAAGTGGCCGCCTGATGGAACATAAAGATCCAAGGTTTGAGGTATTATGCCGTGAATCTTTGACCAAAGAATATAAGCCTTTGGTCTTACGGGAACTTTGATGAGAAATGGCAATGGCAATACAGGGGAGACATCCTTTGGCAACAAAGCCATCGAACGCACTGATTTTTTTTTTTGTCTGGATCAAGGGATGGTGCAAATGACATCAAAATACGTCATAGGTGGAGAGAGAGAGAGAGAGAAAGAGTTTTCGGGTTCTTTCTTGTTCGACGCTTGATAAGGCGACGTGTTGTCATGCAGCTCCATGTTCGTACTTGTGTTAGGGAAAAGGGTAGCTGAAGGTATCTTTAATGGGAGAATGCAAGGTGGGAAAGGAGGAAAGCTGAAAATATGCACACTTAAATTAAACCCGATCTGTACAAAAGCATGCAATACCTGTCATTGTTCCTAATCGAATGCAAAATATAAGTGGGTTATGATTAATAATATCATGGTGCCAGTGCAACATTAAAGTTTTCAGTCAACATAACAAGAAATAATAGAATGCTTGAGGTGCGTGATTGGATGTCTGAATGCTACAATTGGTTGGCGCATGTGATGTTATGGCTAAGTTCATCGATATTTTGAGATGCATGTTCTATCGTTGGAAAGTTCTCGGCACTGATTTTTATGTATACCTTTGGATAAAAAGTTTGTGTGAGTGGTTACTTTCTTAGTTGCGTAGTCGTAGATGCCAATAAAAAGTCCTTCGTTCGTGTTGATGTTTTCACAAGCGAGGAGAGGTTCTATTTGACTTGAATTTGAGTACGTAGGAAAAGGGATTGTGTAAGAGGTTAGATTTGTGAAATAGGAGCAGCATGATTTATATGACAAAAGAAAATTCATGAAAAATATGTCAATAATTAGCTTTGTGAACGTGCACGTGTGCATCAAAGCTTTTTGTCATGTTCACCGTCTGCAGCATGCCTAAAGCTGTTCTTGTTTTCTTCTCCCCTCTTTTGTGAAAAGAAGGGAGAAAACTCCATCCATCATTTTTGCTGAGAATGAAAGTGCAAACAGCTAGAAATTAAGAAACAATAAAAGAAGAGAAAAGAACGAAAGGTTGGCAGAAGCAAATTTAGCTTTATCTGGTCTAAATTCTGGCTGATGAATTTTACAATTGAGTAGGCATTAGATTTTGTAAGATACACCATTTCTTTGTTTCTAGATAACCATGGGTGCATACCTATTCCAAACATTTTATGGATTAAATCGAAGCATCGTCCCTTTCGATTGCAAGTGCCACAGTGCAAATTGACGCATATCGGCTTCCCCTAGCAACCAAAACCCTATATCTAGCAGCCGGATATTTTTGCTTTGACTTTTCCGAAAATTAGAGTTTGATGATTATAGTGCGGTCAAACTCTCCCTCCTATTTTTGGTCAAATGGTTCCTCCAATTAGGACTAATTAACATGTTATTAGTTATGGGATGATGTTAATGTGACTTATATGTCTTGTCTTAGTAAAGATCTCTATTTGGAGTTGCAAGCAATGAGCATAATATATATACTAATACATACACACAATCAACTTGTGCAGGTGCCTTCATGCATGCATCTACACTTGTCATAGTATATTAGCTACTTGATTGAGGCACATCTATTGTAGTCAAACTATTGCCATAATTTCAAGGATTTAAGGGGGTGCTTGATTCACGATCGAAATCGGAATAAGAATAAAAATTGAAATGGATTGGAATTGGAATTGGAATGGTCAAATCCCTCGAAGTATTTTGATTCGTAATCGAAATCAAAATCGGAATGAAAAATTAAATTCTTAAGGAAGAGTGGGGATTGAATTTTAGGAAGATTGGGCAATTTTCATACTATGTTAGCTACTTGGTTGAGGCACATCTATTGTCCTCAAACTACTGCCATAATTCCAAGGATTTAAGAGGGTGCTTGATTCATGTTTGGAATAGGAATGGAAATCGGAATGAATTGGAATAGCCAAATTTTTCAAAGTATTTTGGTTCGTGATCGAAATCAGAATCAGAATAAAAATTTGAATCCTTAAGAAAGAATGGAAATCGAGTTTTAGATATATTTGGTCATTCCGATTTCATTCCAAAATCGAAATCGGAATGGGATTCCTCTCAACCAAACGGTTGAAATGAAAGTTATCCATTCCGATTCCGATTTCGATTCTAGACCCCACTCCTTCCAACTAAATGCCCCCTAAGTTCCGGCTGAAATAGGTTCATTTTGGTAGAAATCGATTGGTTTTACCCAAGAATGATTCAAAATAGGCATCAAGATCTAGTTTTTTGTCACTTTTGATAGCTTCGATTAGTCTCCACCAAAACCGGCCAATTCTGATTAATTTTAGCGTTCTCATCAACTTTCAGTCCAAACTGACTGAAACTAGAAATAAATATCTTTTTTGATGCATTCTATCGTATTATGATCATTTATTATTTGTTTAATTGCATAGGATAGGCTAGGTACTTCTTATTTCAATAATTTATGTTTTATTATTGAGTTTAAAAGGGAATAGATAAGAAAAAATAACCTTTGATGGCCTGATGCATTTGAAAGGGCCTATATTCTAATACAATAAAATTTTCCAAGAATAATATTTTACATAAAATGTAGTATTTCATAATTGCATATATTTGGTTAACACTTTGTTAGCTTCACTAAATGGGAAAGAAATGCATAAATTCAGTATATTTAAGAGTCTCATTGGAAAACATAAAAAAGACGGCACCAGATTAAAAAGCTTTAAAAGTGCAAAATATAATGAATTTTGAAACAACTAAAATTTAATAGCTATATATTCACAATCACACGCATACACGCCCATACAAATATATATATATATATATAGGTAGATTGGACTTCGCTCGATCGGATCTCGTCCATATCCAGTCAGATCTTCGATCATTGGATCAGCGTACATCTACATGCACGTGCCTGAAAAGACGTATCTGAAAAAAAAATTTTAATTTTTTTAGATGCATGCAGGCCAAAAAAAAGCACCTTCGATTTTTTATTTTATTATTATTATTATTATTGAGGCGGTGCTTGTTTTTTTTTTAATTTTTTTTTAGCCCAAAAGGAGCTTGAAGGCGCCTTCCGCATTGAAAGAAAAATTGAAGGGCTAAAAAAAATCAGGCATCTAAAAAAAATTAGAAAAAAAAAAAAAAAAGGAAAGAAGGCACCTTCTTCTTCTTTCTTCTTTTCTTCTTTTTTTTTTTAGATTCTTTTTGAATTTTTTTCAAGCTTTTTTTTAGGTTCGAGTTTTTTTTTTTCTGAATTTTTTCAGACTTTTTATTAGGTTCAAGTTTTTTTTCTAATTTTTTTTTTCTAGATAGGTCTATTTTTTCTCTCTTTTTTTTCAGGCGCGCACTCAAAGATACTTGCTAATCGAATGGTCGAAGATCCAACGGATATAGACTAAGTTGTGGTCGATTGGAGTCCAATCTTTCTATCTCTCTCTCTCTCTCTCTCTCTCTCTCTCTATATATATATATATATATATATATATATATATATATATATATATATATATATATATATATATATATATATATATACATATGTACATACATGTTTGTGCGTGCGTGCTTATGTACATACACACGCACACACATGCATGCACACATACATACATACATGTATAGATACACACACATCTATATATATATATATATATATATATATATATATAGAGAGAGAGAGAGAGAGAGAGATACATATACCTAGAATTTATGTATGTTTGTATGTATTTAAGCATGTTTGATTATGTGTATGCATTTAATGTGTATATATACAATATAAATTAGCATAATGCTTAATAAACTTCACTTATATGCAAAATATTGAAGTTTAGCTAGACTAAACAAATAAAGAACCTATAAAATAAATAATATTCTAAAATGTTAGGTAATCACTTTTTCATTTTTCTTAGCTTCTTTTACTTTCTTCTATTTTTAATTTTTTTAATTTTTTTTATTTTTTGTCTCAAAAAAATCCAAACTTGGAGTGAAACTTCCAACAATGAAACCCAAACTCTACATACTCAACCAAAAATCAAAATCAAAGCAGAGTTCTCAATCTTGGATGACAATTTGTGTATGTGCAAAATTTGCCTCCCACCATTTTGGGAATGCAGAAAAACAGAGAAATCTTTTTGTATATTCCATTTTGGGAGGTATCAGCATCCTTCTTTTTCGAAACGAACATTCCCCATGGAATCTCATATGCTCCTATTTATTGCAACAGAGAAACTGCAACTTGTAGCTCAACTCTGTGGCCATACCCCCTCACCTAGAAGCGAGGGATGAGTATTATCCCGTTTGACCTTCTAGAGATTTTTCCAAGCGAAAATCATGGTCATGGCTTCGTACGTTCGGTCAGGACAACAATATACAAAAAATTGACTCATTCTCAACTAGACTCAATATCGTGTCAAGAGATCTCTATCTGTACCCATGCCATTAGGTCATTGAGTTCACTCGATCCTAATCTAATCTATTTTGCAATACTAGATTTGTAATTGATCTAATCTAACCTATCAAATCAAATCTTTATATTCTTACTTGATAATTTTGAAAATGATTTAGAAAAAGATCGAATTTTCAAATTCTTTTTTTTAGATTATAACTCAGCTCGACTTTAATTATTCCAAATAGAACTCTGCTCTCATAACCCTAGTCATATCGAAACTTTGACTTGTGATAACCTTATTTTTTTGCCGCATGAATCTTAAAGCAACCCTAAAAAAAAACAAAAGAAAAGAAAGAAAGAAATGAAGAAGATTCCCACTGGGAGTCTTCTTCCCTGCACTTCACCAGAGAGAAAGCCGATTCTAGGAAGGATTCAGCCTCTCCTTTGCCCTATAAAACTCGCTCTCCCTCATTCTATGCAAGCCACGATGACTCTGGACTTCCTCCCTCTTCTTTCTCTTTGATTTCTCTAGTTGAAGCAACAAACACCCTCGCTGAATCCGCTAAAGATCTCGTCGGAGAAGTCACCGGAGCTTGAGATAAGCCTTGGACCATCTTCCTCTCTTTCTTCCCCTTCTTGCCATGACCTTGTGCACGACTGTCGGCCATCGGATTCACCAAAAAAACAACCAAGAAATAGGCTTTACTTTTCTCCTATTTTAACCAAGCCGTATTTCTCATTTTTTTAGCCACCAGCGCCACCGCCCGTAGTGCCACACCCCTAGCTTATGACGCCCAAAAATAAAAGAAAAGGAATAGATCCCCTATTTTTGGACCTTTTCTATGATTTCCGCCGTCTAGATCTTGTTGCCAGCTATTCCTTGCTCTACCGCCGTCGACCACCCACTGTCTGACCTCCGACTGTGCTGCCACATCCCATCGGAGCACTAGTCGCTGTTCGGATCCCTCCCCTATTTTGGCCAAAGAAAGAAAGAAAGAAAAAAAAAGAAGAAGAAAAGAAAAGAAAAGAAAAAGAAAAAGGAAAGTAAAAGAGAGAAAAGGATTTGCTCTCTCCTCTCTCTAGGATTTCTTTCTCCATACACTCTCTTTCTCTCTCTTCTGATCTATGAATCCTAGTTTGTATCTAAGATGGAAACAAGATGACCTAGAATTGCTTTAAAATCCATGCAATGGGTTGGATTCTACTCTAGCTCTTGGTAGAAATTTATAGAATATGATCACTCTTAACCTCTATTGAGTCACCCCGATATGATCTTTGATGATCTTGATCATGATTGCTTCTTCTAAAAAATACGAAGATTTTCTCTCCACTTTTTCTTCTAAGGATCCATATTGACTCCAACAAGATGAGCAAAAGCTGTTTTGAAATTTGTGCCATATGTCAACCCCACTTTAACCAAGTCTAGTATCTTTAGAATTCATTATTGATGAATCATGTTGATTGATCTTAGTCTTGATTCAATCTACGCTTTATGATGAAAATGCTTAAATCTGACCCTCAGCTTAGAGATCCTGAATTGCTCGGTGACCAAATGATCCAACACATCCATTCAACGGTCTCCTTTTCTTATAATTTAATCTTATTATATTTATCGAATAAAAATTGATCATATTTTTGATATTTTAAATAGAATTACATGTGAAGTATAAAGATCTAGCACGAATAAGATAAGTGAAATCTTATGCTCTTTATTTATTTTTAAATTACTATATTTTTCATGCAAATGAACTATTATTGATGAGTCCATATTTTTTATAAATTAAGGATCAGTATATAAGATATGAAAAACATGTTTTATTATGACCATTGATTCCATGAATATATTTTATAAAAATAACATATTTTATGATGCATGAATTCTATGATTTTTTCATTTATATATATGTATGTTTTAAAAAAAAGATATAAAAATTTTAAAAGCTCTCGAATAGCTATTAATGAATTTCTACTGAGAAAGTCGACACTCAGAGCTAGCATCTATAAAAAATATGGCCCTGCCAATGGGTATAAAGTTAGCACAAGAAACAAGAATCCTCGATTAAGAAATATGGTTCTATCACCAGTACAAAGTAATCTTAGTACGAATATCTATGAATAAGATTTTGAAACTTGACATGAACACATGATAAGAATGATTTACGAATCATTAATAAAACTTCATGATTTAAGCATGCATGATTGACTTTATGACTTATTTTATATTATGCTTTATGAAATGCTTTATTTTGTAATATCTGTTATTTTATAAATATTGCATTATCATGAAAAAACTTATGCTTGATCCGGTAAAGAAGCGTAGGTTTTACTTACTGGACTAGTGTAGCTCATACTCTTTTTATTTTTTATTTTTATAGAGAAATAAGATTAAGAATGATGAAGGATTCAAGCTTGGAGGTCTACAAAGCAAACTTCAGGATTTTTATAGTTGAACTTAGTTTATTAAATGATCATGAATTTGAAGTCAATTATTTTATAAATTTTAAGATATAGTTTTGATTTTTAATTTTGGATTTAGATGCTTTGAATCAATCTTGGTTTAATTATTTGATAAATGATAGTATTAAATTTTTATTTAATTATGATGGATTTTAACTGATTATGATCGATAGGCTTCGTGTTATCGAGGATGGTACTCATTGGTAACATGATCGTGTTATGTTCCGGATTTTGGATGTGACATGACCCATAACCCGTTCCAAATTTAAGTCAAAAATTTTGGTACATACCTAACCATAACTAGAAAACCTTGATCGGACCCAAACCGAGCCTAAGCAAGATCGCATTTCTGGTCGGTATGAAAGGTTCAGACAGCAAAGAGATAAATAAGGGGATCTTGACATAGATCACTCTAATTTGGTTCAGGAGTATATATTAGTTTCTCTTGCAATGAAAATCTCCTTAAAGTACTCCCGGAACTCTTCAGGGATTTCATCCTGCTCCTATTTCGGGTGATGCCAACTTAATCAACTCATGTTACTTTATCTCTTATGACTACTTGCAACCTTGCGAAAGGATTTTGTATTTTATCCTCCTTAAGCTATTTCGCTTTAGCTTGTCATCTCCAAAATTTTATTCCTCAATGAATAATTAATCGATCTCAGCCTTCAGTTCCTTTGTTTTATTGTCTCTCAACAACACAAATATACCTTTGTTCTTCCCCTATCCAGGTCCTTCTTTTTTGCAACAAGTGATTGCTTTTCCCTTCTTATTCACTTCAGTACCTGTACTTACTATAATTCTGAGCTTCTACACTAAACTCTTTCTGTTGCATCTTCGTTACAAGCAATTTGAGAGCAGGCTTTATTCAATAATTTCCTTTGATTCGAGATAGTCAGAACATGATCAATATCTAACTTAAGCTTGAAAGATGGCAGAACAAGAGCATGATCAGTACACGGGTGAGACAACACATCTTGAGTTGATAGGGGGTGATCCAGTCAATGGACCCTACATTTGCCACATTCCTAACTGTTGGTGCAGAAACTGGTCATCGCCGGAGGTCGCTGGAGTCGAGGCCGCTGAGGTCGCCACCGGAGACCTGCAAAACAAAGTCCCATCCAGAGTCGGTGGAGGGTGGCTCCGGTAGGACCCTCCGACGCTCAAGTCAGCTCTGGCCAACATGAATGGAGTACTCGGAATGAGTTCCGGAGCTTAGAGAAGAGGAGGAGAACTTAGAGATCAGAGAGATTAGAGTTAGCGTATCTGGAAGGGTCCTTTTTATAGTGGAGCTTGATGGTGACAGCTGTAGCCGCGTGCTGGCGGGCCGCTCGAGGTTCGACGGAGTCAGTCTCACGGGTAGGTGCCATGTGCGACGGGTTGATGGTGACAGCTACAGCCGCATGCTGGTGGGCTGCTCGAGGTTCGGCGGAGCCAGTCCCACGGGATGGTGACAGCCATCGCCTCCTCATAGCGGGTCACTATCACTCGGGGGACTGACGGTGATGGCCGCAAAGCTTGCAGCGGACGAAGGGTTAAAGGCCTTGGTCGTGTGCCCATTTCGGAAGAGTTCGGACTCCTGAAGAGGAAGCTTGGAGGGAGTTCGGCTCCCATAGGCGTCTGGCTGGAGGTATGCAGCTAAGACTCGACCGCTGAGGGGTTCGGCCGCTGGGAATCCGAAGCTCGACCGTTGGAGAGTTCGGCCGAATGTTGGACTTCAGCTGAGGCTCGTCAACTGAGGAGTTCGAGGAGCTCGGCCGCTACACGGTTCGACCGGCTGGAGAGGTTCGGTCCTGACGAGGGGAGTCTGAAGAAGTTCGGTGACTGAACGGGTTGGAATAAGCTCGGCCGCCGGGGGCTCAGTCGAAGCCCGGCTGCTTGGAGTCCAAGGAGCTCGGGCGCTAAGTAGTTCGGCCGGCTGTAGGAGTTCGGCTGAGACCCGTCCATCGAAGCTCTTCCGTGGCTACAGGTTGCATTAGGCTGAGCATCGAGCTAGACTTCGACAGGAGCGGGATTTATCCCCAACACTAGCCCCCCCACTCCCGAGTTCGAAAATCGAAGGAAGGGAGTGCAGGAAAGGCGACTGTCGAAGTCTTCCTCCGAGCTCTGTGCTGATCTAGGTTGAAGCTCGGGGGGATCTCGCCTCCAGCTGAAGTTGATATCGAGGTTGAAGCCCGGCGAAGATCCCATTTCCAGCCAGGGTTGACACGGTTGCTTTCTCTAGTCAAGGTCGATGTTGAAGCTCCCCAGCCAAGGTTGACATGATAGCTTTCTCTAGCCGAGGTCGATGTTGAAGCTCTCTGGCCGAGGTCGTCGTGGGCCTTACCTCTATCCGAGGTTACTCAGGCGCTCTGGCCGAGGTTGATGCAGGCGCTCGGGAGAGATCTCATCTCCTACTACCGAAGTTGGCCCAGTCCCTCAGAGGAGATCTGATCCATAGCCGAAGTTGTCCACGATCGCTCGGGAGAGATCTTATCTCTGGCCGAGCCTTCCTCGGGGGAGATCTTATCTCGAGCAGTCGAGGTCGAAGTGCGCGCTCGGGGGAGATCTTATCTCCTACGGCCGAGGTCGAAGTGCGCGCTCGGGGAGATCTTATCTCCTGCAGCCGAGCTTCCCTCAGGGAAGATCTTATCTCCTGCAGCTGAGCTTTCCTTGGGGGAGATCTTATCTCCTGCAGTCGAGCGGGTCGAAGTTCGCGCTCGGGGGAGATCTTATCTCCTGCAGTCGAGCTTCCCTCGGGGGAGATCTTATCTCCTGCAGCCGAGCCTTCCTCAGGAGAGATCTTATCTCCTGCGGCCGAGCTTCTAAGGTTTCCGACCTGCCCCCGTTAACACGAGGTCCCCCGCCAGTTCCCAATACGGCAACTATTTGACTGCTCCATCCCCTGTTTACCGCAGTTTCTGCGCCAGGGAATAACATTATTGGAAGGAAAGAATTTTTTCGAAGGGAAGTTACGGGAAGCACATCCCCGTTTGAGGGGTTGTCAGGGCGTTGTTCCTCGGAGCTCCCTCCCTCGGGCAGTAAGTTCCGTCCAGACGACCTCCTTTATCCCATGCTGGCCTTCTCGATTTGGAGCAAGCTCTTGGATTTGTCGTTAGGAGCCGACGAACCACCGATGTACCAAGCTCCTCCCCGGGGGTAACATTGATGACGCTGTGGGACGGTCGACCCAGGAGTTTCTGGTTATGGTAGCACCCTTAGCCGACTTTCTCCAGCCGCTCCTTTCTGACGGGCTTCTCAATTTCGTCTCACAGTCGGATGCATTTCTCAGCGTCATGGCTGTGGTCGCGATGGTAGACGCAGTACGACCGTGCTTGTCTAGGGGAGATCGTAAACCTTCTGGTCTTGGCAGCTGGCTCTTAACTTCGCTGAGAATTCGAGTTAGAAGAGCGGGGCGTAGTTGTGGAACCTTTCGGGTGGGCTTCTTCGCGTCCTTTTGTCGGGGCCTCCTTGGTCTCCTTGGTGGCGAGCTTAAGGAGTTAGGGGTTGTAAAACCTGTGAGAGAACTTTATGTCCAATTGTCGGAGCTTCCTTGGAGTCATACTCGAGAGGAAGTCTTCGCTTGCCCTGGGGCAGTTGTGAGCTCGGTCGAACCTCGTCTCACCTTGTGTGAAATCTTTGTTGGGGGCTTCCTTGGTGACATAATCGGGCTGGAGTTCCGCCTCACTTGCGTCGAACTTCATTCCACCTTCCCGCGAAAACCTCCGCGGGAGGACTAATGCCCCTTCCTCGATGACGGGCTTCGAGGTGAAGTTTGGCCTCACTTGCACCGAACTTCATTCCATTTTCCCGCGAAACCCTTCGCGGGAGAACTTCCTCTGCTGCTTTTGTCCGGACTTCCTTGACGACGATGAGCTCGTGGGGGAGCTTCGGCTTTGCTTGCCCGAACTTCACTCCGCCTCACTTGCACCGAACTTTATTCCATTTTCCTGCGAGACCCTCCGCGGGAGAACTTCCTCTGCTGCTTTTATCCGGACTTCCTTGACGACGAGCTCGAGGGGGAGCTCGGCTTTGCTTTTTCGAACTTCACTCCACCTCCTGTGAATTCTTTGTAGTAGTTTTCTTGGTGTCATACTCGAGTGTGAGTTCGACCTCACTTGCGCCGAACTTCGTTCCACTTTTCCATGGAAGCTTCCATGGGAGGACTTCATACTCCTTTGTCGGAGCTTCCTCGATGACGGGCTCGAGGGGGAGTACGGCCTTGCTTGCGCTGGGAGGTCGTGAGCGGCCGAACTTCATTCCATCTTCTTCTGAAATCTGGGGGAGAACTTCTTTGATGACGAGTTTGAGGAAGAGCTCGGCATCGCTTGCCCGAGCTTCATTCCACCTCCTGTGACTTCTTCGTAGGTGGCTCCCTTGGTGTCATACCCAAGCGGAAGTTCAGCCTCACTTGCGCCAAACTTCATTCCGATGATGAGATTTCAGGAAAAGTTCGGCCTTGTTGCCGTCGAACTTCATTCCGTTTTTCTGCTTGCGGTAAACTCCATTCCGCTTTCCCGCAGAACCTTCCTCGCGTCAAACTTCATTCCACTTCTGCGGAAGAACTTCTGCTCTCCGTTTCTCTCCTAAGGGCGATTGGCATGCCCAAATGCTCTTCCTTAAGGTCGGATCCTCGCATTTTTCTGGCAAAGTCTCTATCGAAGGTTGTCGCACGGCCTATGTCACCTCGACGGGGCCACGAACCCATCCGACAGGTTGAACTGCTCTACATCCGCGATGGCTTCGGATGGAGCCTGGGCTACCGGGGCTACAACGGGAGCAGGCATACCTGGCGTGCAGGACGCCGATCGCCACATTGAAGCTCTCATGGGGGCATTTTCTCTTCGGAAGAGAAAGGGGGAGATCTCCGGAGAGAGAAAAGAAGAGTCGCCGAGCACTCCTTTAAGAACAAGGAAACCTCGGAGGTTCGTGCCCTCCTTCTAGTGCCAATCTGTTGGTGCAGAAACTGATCGTCGTCGGAGGTCGCTGGAGTCGAGGCCGCTGAGGTCGCCGCTGGGGATCTGCAAAATAAAGTTTCGTCCAGAGCCGATGGGGGGTGGCTCCGGCAGGACCCTCCGACGCTCAAGTCAGCTCTGGCCAACAGGAATGGAGTGCTCGGAATGAGTTCCGGAGCTTAGAGAAGAGGAAGAGAGCTTAGAGATCAGAGAGATTAGAGTTAGCATATCTGGAGGGGTCCGTTTTATAGTGGAGCTCGATGGTGACAGCTGCAGCGGCGTGCTGGCGGGCCGCTCGAGGTTCGGCGGAGCCAGTCCCACGGGATGGTGACAGCCATCGCCTCCTCATAGCGGGTCGCTATCACTCGGGGGACTGACGATGATGGCCGCAAAGCTTGCGGCGGATGAAGGATTGAAGGCCTTGGTCGTGTGCCCATTTCGGAGGAGTTCGGGCTTCTGAAGAGGAAGCTTGGAGGGAGTTCGGCTCTCATAGGCGTCTAGCTGGAGGTATGCAGCTAAGGCTCGTCCACTGAGGGGTTCGGCCGCTGGAAATTCGAAGCTCGATCGTTGGAGAGTTCGGCCGAATGTTGGACTTTGGCTGAAGCTCGTCGGCTGAGGAGTTCGAGGAGCTCGATCGCTATGCGGTTCGGCCGGCTGGAGAGGTTCGGTCCTGACGAGGGGAGTCTGGAGAAGCTCGGTGGCTGAACGGGTTGAAATAAGCTCGACCGTCGGGGGCTCGACCGAAGCCCGACTGCTTGGAGTCTAAGGTGCTCGGGCGCTAAGTAGTTCGGCCGACTGTAGGAGTTCGGTTGAGACCCGTCCATCGAAGCTCTTCCGCGGCTATAGGTTGCATTAGGCTGAGCGTCGAGCTAGACTTCGGCGGGAGCGGGATTTATCCCCAACACTAACCATGCATCCATTAGAACTCAATAAGATAACATGGCTACACCAAAAGTTGTGTTGGAACATATTAGAAAACCAGATCCTTAAGATTTATAGGGTCAATGGCCGATATACATCCATCACCACCTAATGAACTCGACCCATAAGTATCTAATAAACTTAAATTTTAATTTTTATATCCAGCCATATTCAGTAAAAGAATCCAACGCGCATCAGTCTGAAAGAGAATTCACATTTGGTACTGAGTCAGCTTCCCGATGCCACCTGGATTACCTTAAGATGAGACATACGACCAATAAGACAAGTCAATGTTGGACAAAAATACTTTGTCATATCCTACTAATTTAAGAATATTTTTTTTCCTTTTTTTTTTAATTTTTTTTTGATCCTTTCTTCTAGCAACTCTTGTTAGGTAAGTTAATTCTTATGGAACTTTGAATTTATTTTTAAATTTTTTTGAAATTATCTCTTTACTTTTAAATAAGATTGTAGGATCAAGAATTAGGAAAGACCTATTCGCTTTTGGAAACTTTCCATTAAATACCCACTCAATCAATCATTAGTTAATAAAATTTTCTATCTGAGATTCTTCTCAAATTTGCATAGTGAAAGAACCATAGTTGATAAGTACATATTGGTGAGAGGTCCAGAATCTTCTATCAAGGCACGGTTCGAAGATCCAAGAAGAAGAAATCTTTTACCAAGGCCTTAGATAATAATAAGGTTGCTCCATTGTGATCTACGTGCCACAGATTCAAGATATATAAATTATCCAACTTTTATAATCCCTTTTTTTTAGTGGAAATCAACTAAATTGAGGTCACAAAGAAAATGACCGAATTCTCTTCTCTTATTTTTATAATAATTGATCCCGAAGTTGATTCCAATCACCCATGGACTAATTAATGAAGGTGGCTGCAAGTTCCTCATGAGTTCTTCCAATACCTCCTTCTCAGTTGTTCGTTGTTGGGACCATACGCAAAAGTGACTGAGAACAGGTCTTCAACAAAAGATCTTCCACTTCCTTGATCAAGTGCATGCCAATCCCTTAATTTTTGTAAGGAATTCCAAGTTCCATCCAATTAGGCCGCTACCGCAACCATCAACCAAGTCAAGGACTTCCCACTGATCAATGATGCTTCCACCAAATGAGTTAAAGAACGATATTGAGAGATTTGTCGTCTTTAGACTTTTGCAAGCTAACCAACATATAGCCAGAGTTTTTTAAATAAGTCTCTCACCTCACATCTCTTGGTAAAAAAACCAACCCTTCCAACCAAGATGGGATATTGTGTAGGCAAAAGAACAAAAACGCATCAATTCGGCTCACAACACAAATACATTTGGCCCACACGGTTGCATAAGCTTTTAGTGTATGGGCCTCTCAATGTAGCCAGATGAATTGGAGCCCACTGGGTCCACTCTCGCATTCAAGATAGCTTTTCCCTTGGCTTCTTCCTTTATTCTGATGCCTTGACTCTTGCAGGTCAAGCTATAGATGAAAGAGGTGTTTTGAATGCACACGAGTGTTCTAGGGATTTATAAAAGCCCTATGTGGTCTCTTCTGCCACAGAAGAACAAGAAAAAAAAGAGAATGTTCAACAAAACGAGCTGTTTTCAGGGATTTTTCTGATATTAGTATTTCCAACTTGTTCATTTGCAAGTGCATAATTTTGTATTGTATGAGGTTTGCCACACACTAAGGAGAGAACCTTTGCCAAAATGGGCATAATATTGCCTCTAGTGCGACTTCATGAGCCATCATGATATATATATACATATATATACTCGTTGACTTATCACTTCAGTGTATGTCCATTTTTCTTCTCTTATCACTTTAACATTCCAATTCGAGGATGTTAATATATCAAATTATTACATCATTAGAATAATAATATGCCTCTAATACTTCATAATATTCATTATATCAGCTTTTAGAAAGTCTGCCATATTCAGTTTAATCCCCTTAAGGGAATGCAAACTTTTTGCTCGATTGCAATTCTAGTTTGTTAACTTACCATTAGATCTCAAAACCTTAAGCTATCAAGGAAGGGGTTTATAACATATATCAAGCCTTAACAACCTCCCTCTCCCTTTTGCATATGGCTCGGACCGTACATGTGAAAGCATAAATGAGTCGCGAACAACCCAACGTAATAATGGAAAACATCTCAAGAGATGAAAGGCTCAAGATAACAAATGGTTGATTTAAAGAAAAGCTTGAGACCAGTTATTAATGATTATTTTCTGGCATATTTGGCAAGAAAGCAATGGTAGGATCTTTATCCGAATGAAAAGCTCCATTTACTTGCCTCTTCCAATAATTCTCCACCAACTACAGGAGCAACTTGGCACTGAAAAAATTGCTAAAGGACACCGAAAGATTTGTAGTTCTTTGTCCTTGATTCCTCCAGAAGCCCCTTAGCTCCATATGGTGTCTCTCCTTCTAATCTGAATGCAACTTGAGTCATCCTTGTATCTTTTCCTTCTTTCTTTTTCACATCCTTGAACAATTTTTATGTAACTCAATAAATTTGGGGAAGCGACTTGCTTCCTCTTAACCCTTCAACAAAAAGAGAAAAGAAAAGAAAAGAAAATTCAGCTTTAACCAAGTGGAGAGAAAAGGACAAAGCACGAGAAATTTGGAAGGGCTAAAAATTAGAGCAGCAGCCATGTTCCCTACTTCTTATCATATACCTAGGGGTGTTTGGTTTGGAAGAGTTTAGGTTTGGAATTGAAATGGGAATGGATGACTCCTACTCCAACCATTTGATTGGAAGGACTCCTATTTCGATTCTAATTTTGGAATAGAATAGAAATAGCCCAATCTATCTAAACCCCTCCCATTCAGCTCTATATTAAAGGTCGAAGCTTTCTTACTCTCCCCCATCAAAAAAAAAAAAACTAAACCCCTTCCCTCACGAAGAAACCCTAATTCTAAATCCTAGATTCTTTTTTAGAAATCCTAAAGCCCCAATTTCAATATTCTAACTCACCTATAGCGTGTGATTTTGGACAGGAGAATGAGGATTTTGGCCACTGATTGCTATCGTTGCCACCACCATCATTGGTATTTTTCCTTCTTTTTTTTCTCCTTTTTCGGCCCTAAGATAGAATTTTGGTGGTGCTCTCGGCCGACCGTCATCTTCTGCTATCTTTGCACCACGATCGACTGCCGGCCCCCTTTCCTTCTCCGGCTGCCCCTCTGATGCCTGAGAGAAAATCGTGGTTCGGACAAAGGGACGAAAAGAAAGAAATGGAGAAAAGAAAGAAAAAGAGAGAAAAAGGAAAGAGAAAGAGAAAGAGAGAGAGAGAGAGAGAGAGAGAGAAAATGGGTTAAATTAATTTGAGGTATTTTAATTGGTTTGGATCCAATTTAATTAGTCAAACTAGGCCATAAAGATCCAATTTAGGAATCAATCTAGACTGGGTATAGGTTGGATTAAAAGATTTTTTAATTATTTAATTTTCTTCAGAATTAGAAATTAATTAAATTATTTAATATGCTAGAATTTTTAACATCAAAAAAATATCGGACTTAGCGATCAGTTCGAGACAGTCACAGAAATTTTGGGTCTAATCATCAGGTAAGTTTTTTTTATCTCTGAATTTATTTTTATGTATATTTACATATTTAAAAATTAAATTCTTATATATAGAATATTTAAAAATTATTAAATTTTAAAATTATGAATTTATTAAAAAATATTTGAAAAAATTGAATCATGCATAATAACACTATTACATATTATAATTTTGAAAAAGATGATTTTTCTTAAAATTACATGATTTCTAAAAAGAAAATATATTTATTCATCGATGCATAAAATTTTGAATGAAAATTATTTTTATTGCTCTTTTGAAATATATAAAAATTAAGTTGATACCGTTATGAAATTAAATATTTTTATTTATGAAAAAATTAATTATAACAAAAGCATAAGAAAAACTTTCTAATTAGAGTATGATTTGGATTTAGCCAACGGGATTGATCATTGACCACACATCAGAAACATATTTCTCTTAGACCTAGCTAGTCGAGGCTGATCGCTGGCAAAATTAGTCCTTGTCGGCCTAGCTAATAGGACTGATCACTGATAGCATGCCGATGATTTGAATGTTCTTTGTTTAGGACTAATCTCTTTACCTTATCATGGGACGAATCGTGGTCGTGTGAACTAGAGCTAATTTTTCTTATGGGCCTAGCTAGCAGGACTGATCATTGGTAGTACACCGATGGTTCGGCTATTTTTCATTCAAAGACTTGTCTCTCTTGGATCTTATCATGGAACTAATCATGACCATAGTCAACGAAGACTAAGAGAGGATTTTTGATTTTACTGATGTGCATGGCATGTTTTTGAAAGAAAATTTACCTAAATATATATTATTATTGCTAAATTATTATACTTTGGAAAGTAATTATGCTTGATCCCTCAGAGAGGATTGGTAACTTATTGAGCCTGTAAAGCTCATCCCCTTTTTTTCTATTTTATTTTTCAGATCCACTATGGGGCTGAAAATCGATCAGTGAGGAGGCCTTGCATATTCTTAAGGATTTAAGGAGTGTGTGGCATCACGTATCGATCCAAGTGCTGGATTTAGTATATGATAGAGTGGTATCAGAGCTTAGGTTTAAGGATATTAGGGACTATAGCTTAACTGATATCGAAGCTTAAGGTTATGTTTAGTCAGAATTATGATTAGTGATATTTGAACTTAAAGTTATGATCCCTAAAGACTGTGAGTTAAAGGATATTTGAGTATAAGATTATGATCATTAAGGATGTAACAGAGATAATTCACAAGGTTAGGATCTCGATAGATAATTTATATCTTGGATTATAATTTGAGGGGTTAACCAAATTATGATCTTATTGGTTTGAAAGTTATGTAGCAAACTCAAGATATTTGATGAATTAAATCAAAGTGCGCAGCGAAAGCATGGTGAATTAAATCATTTAAAATTTATTTGAAACTTTGATTTCAATGACAAGAGATTCGAATTTCTTGTTCAACAAGCGATAGGAAGTCAAGGATGGGATAGAAATTTAGTTCACCTAAGCTTATAGACTTTGTAGTATGCTAATTTTGAAGACGAAATTATTTTAAGGAAGAAAAAATGTGTGAACTGGATCCAAATTATTTTAAGGAGGGGAGAATGTGAGAACTGGTCCCTTTGGATCCGATTCATGTCGAAGCCGGCATCCCTTGCTGACTTCATCAGAAAAAAGATGAACGAAGAAGACTCCCATAAGGAGTCTTCTCCTTCCTCCTAACCAACTTCTAAATAGAGTCGGAATCCACCTCGGGGAGCAGTCAAACTCCTCCCATCTGGCTCTATATTAAGGGTTTTCTTCCTCTCCCCCATCAAAAAAAAAAAAACCTAAACCCCTTTCCTCATGAAGAAACCCTAATCCTAAACCCTAGATTCCTTCTTAGAAATCCTAAAGCCCCAATTTCAATATTCTAACTCACTTGTGGCATATGATTTCGGATGGGAGAACGAGGATTTTGGCCATCGGTTGCTGCCATTGCCATCGCCATCATCGGTATTTTTTCTTCTCTTCTTTCTTCTTTTTCGGTCCTAAGGTAGAATTTTGATGGTGCTCTCAACTGACCACCATCTTCTACCATCTCTGTGCCACGATCGGCTGTCGGCCCTCTTTCCTTCTTCGGCTGCCCCTTAGATGCCTAAGAGAAGACCGTGGTTTGATCTTGAAAGGAAATAGAGGGAAGAAAAGAAAGAAACGAAGAAAAGAAAGAAAAAGAGAAAGAGAAAGGAAGAGAGAGAGAGAGAGAGAGAGAGAGAGAGAGAATGGGTTAAATTAATTTGTGGTGTTTTAATTGGTTTGGATCCAATTTATTAAACCTAGGTCAAACTAGGCCATAGAGATCCAATTTAGGAATCAATCTAGACTGGGTACAGGTTGGATTAAAAATTTTTTTAGTTATTTAATTTTCTTTAAAATTAGAAATTAATTAAATTATTTGATATACTAGAATTTTCAATGCTAAAAAATATCAGACTTAGTGATCAGTTTGAGACAATCATAGAAATTTTGGGTCTAATCATCAGGTAAGTTTTTTTTTTATCTCTGAATTTATTTTTACTTATATTTACATGTTTAAAAATTAAATTCTTATATATAGAATATTTAAAAATTATTAAAATTTAAAATTATAAATTTATTAAAAAATATTTGAGAAAAATTGGATCATGCATAATGACACTATTACATATTATAATTTTGAAAAAAGATGATTTTTTTTAAAATTGCATGATTTCTGAAAAGAAAATATATTTTTTCATCAATGCATAAAATTTTGAATGAAAATTATTTTCATTGCTCTTTTGAAATATATGAAAATTAAGTTGATACTATTATGAAATTAAATATTTTTATTAATAAAAAAATGATTATAATAAAAGCATAAGAAAAACTCTCTAGTTAGACTATGATTTGGGTCTAGCCAATGGGACTGATCGTTGGCCACACATCAGAAACATGTTTTTCTTGAGCCTAGTCAGTTGAGACTGATCGCTGAGAGAGTTAGTTCTTGTAGGCCTAGTCAGTGAGACTGATCACTGGTAGCACACCAATGATTTGGATATTCTTCATTCAGGACTAATCTCTTTACCTTGTTATAAAATGAATTATGGCCGTGTGAACTAGGGCTAGTTTCTTTTATGGGCCTCACGAGTGGGCCTGATTATTGGTAGCATGCGGACGATTCGACTATTTTTCGTTTAGAGACTAGTCTCTTTTGGATCTTATCACGGGACTAATCGTAGCCATAGTCACCGAAGACTGAGTGAGGATTTTTGATTTTACTGATGTACATGGCATGTTTTTGAACAAAACAAAACAAAGAATAGTTAAAGGATTTATGCATAGGTTGTGTAAAGCTGCAGGGATTGTATGCAAAGCAGACAATGCCAATTATTTCAGTTTATAGGGTTAAATATAATACCATAAAATGTAGCTCTACGATTGTTTAGCCAAATAAATTCTCTTATCCCGATCAAATTTGGATGTGAGATGATAGGTTGAGTATATTAGCACAGCCTAGTAATGGCACTGCAGTCCTTGTAATCTTTTTTGTAATGCTTGATTAAGTGTTCACCTATGTGGTACTATAGTGGCATTATGCCAAAAATAATTTCTTTAACAAACAGCAGAATTGGACCGTTGGAGTCGAATTTGGACACAGAGATGTACATATGATCCTTGAAACAACAAGGATGTGGTGGTGCAGAATCCACCGCCAGCAGTTGTCAAGTCCCACTCACTTATTGAGAAGTAAATGGGAACAAATGCCCATCTTAATCAGTATCTATCAGCTTATTCTCGATACCAGAAACACCTTAGTTTATTTAAGCTAGTCTTTGGCCTGTCCAATGGAAAAGAAGGAGTAATCCTTAACTCCATGGAATCAATTACGTCTAAGAGGAGTTCAGATTAGAAGTTTGTTAGTCACATGGAATGGAATACTTGTGTTGCATGCCATGAAAAGACCATAGGGAATTAAACAAAATGATGTGAGCATTTAAGCATATATTATTACTTGTTACAGAGACAGGTAACAAACCAAAAGCACATTCCTTCTTTAATTAGTGATATCTGTAAAGGCTTTTTTTAAAACTTTTCCCCATTAGCTTTTTATGCTCACGTCTCATTTGGGCTAGTCATTCACCACTAGTGGGTTAAGTTTTTATCTTTAGCACAATTGAATGCCTTGTAGGAATAAGAGGGGAAGTTGTGTACACCCACTAATATCTATTCAAATTTTAATCTGCAACATTGATAAGAGATACGTTCCGTTACCATGCATGATTCTATGGTGTTCAGGTATAAGTTCTTATCAAAAGTGCCTCCTCATATAAGTTGTAGAACCGAATCAAACTCTTCAAGAGACTATTAGTTACTTTAACCAAAGAAAGTACCCTAGAGACTATTATTTTTTGAAAACCAAGGTTAGAATACCTAACTTAAAGGGAGTCTATCATGGTAATTTATGGGAGGGAGGGGGGGAGAGAGAGAGAGAGGTCTGTAGCGAGTGCACGTTGGCTTTTACAAAAGCTTGATGCTTATATTTGGACCCCAGTTAAAGTGTGCTGACATGAGCTTGACTTTAGTATACAAAGAAGACAACATATTTGAAAGGTTTGTTGAGGACTTTCATGTTCCTTTGAGATGCCAAGCCACAATTTGAAAGCCAATATTAAAGGCTAATTTCATGAGTAGATGCACAAATTCTTAGCTTTCAATCTTTGCTTACTTTCATCCATGTTTCATACCTACCACAACCTTGTGCTCAGGATGGCTGATAGGTTAATGACATCACACATCAGCATGGACCATCTGAGGACTTAAACTCGAGCCGGTTGATGAAATCACGGCATCACAGATGCATCCGGTTCATATTTGTTCTAATAGAAAAATTAATGAAGGCATCCAAAATGTTGCAAGGTCACCAAAAGAAAAGTTTGTATAAAAGATACGAATCACAGCCTTCTTGTTTCCTTTCATTAATTACTCTGCAATTAGTGCATGATTGGGTTTGTTGCTTTGCAAGATGCACTATAGATCAGAAGACTTTCAAAGCCGAGCTCCTCAGTTTGTGGATTACTTTGCCAACATGAGACATTGTGGACCATCCTAGCACCTTCATTGTATATGAAGCCAGTCATAAAAGAGAGCAAAGTGTTGGAGATTTGGCCTGTAAAGACCTGCTCTGCATCACCCTGAAAGAAAGGTTTGTTTAATTGATATTGGTATAATGGAATGGACAAGCCTTTCAATCAGCACTCTTCTTTTCCCAATTCATGTCGCTGCGCCTTGGTGCTGCATTGACTGCACCTATTCATCACTTGGACTGATCGGTTGAATGAATTGAGCTCCAAAGCTTAAATGTTCATCCTTGCACCAAAAAGCAAGCATTCACAGAAAGAGGTTGTCATGCTTTCCCTTTTATAAAGCTGGTATTATATGATTGGAGTTAGATTAGAATATGCAATTGAGATCAGAAATGCCCAATAGCAAATAAAATTCAGAATTAAAGCAAGAAAAGCTGAAATGAGTGGCCACATGATCGAACATAAAGATGCAAGCTTTATATTATGTAGTGAATCTTTGACCAGCATTGGCAATGCAAGGGAGACATCTATTAGCATGAAGGGAAAGCCATCGGTGGCACTGATATTTTCGTCTAGCTAGTTCTAGGGACAGTCTAAAGGAGATCAAAATATGATGGAGGCCACAATATTTGGAGGGAAAGGAAGACTTTTAAGGCCCTTTTCACATGGTTGGAAGCCAACAAATTGTCATGCAGCTCCATGTTTATAATAACGTCTGGGGTATGGGGTAACAGTAGGTATCTCTCACCTGCGAAAGCTTTAATTATAGAATAGAAATTAAGGAAGAGACCCAAATATCATTCTTTGTTGGCGTGAAAAGATGGAAGGAAGAAAACCTAAAGTCTCGTGCTTAAATTAAACTTGCTTTGTACGAAAGCATGCAATAACGTGTCGTGTTCTTGATCGCATGCAAGAGAGAAGTAGGTCATGCTTATAAATATCATGGTGCCAATGCAACACCAACCTAGTCTGTCAATATAACTAAAGTTGGTAGAAATCCTTGGGGTGCATGATTGGATGAGTTCGAATGATGTAACTTGGGTTCCTCATCGACATCGCTATATTGATGTATACTTTACATGCATGCTATATCATCCTATGCTTTTAGGTGTTATACATACTCGACACCGATCGTCGTGCATCTATGGATATAAAGTGTGTGTATGAGTTCCTTTGTTACTTTCTTAGTTGTGTGTTCATAGACGCTAACAAGATCGATCGTCCATTCTTTTCTAATTGGATGTTTTAACAAGTCACGGGAGATTCTATTTGGATTTAAATAGGGGCAAGCTTTACGAAATACTTTTGAATTTGTATAGAAAGGGTGACAGTCCATAACACCTAAAAGATGAGATTTATAAAATAGGACCACTTTCAGATTGGGATTTGTATGCCGAGGAAAAATTCATGGAAAAAATATAATTATACCAGCTTTATGCATGCACTCAAAGACAAAGACGGCAAAAGAAAGAAAAGAACGAAAGAAATGGTTTCCGAAAGCAAATTTAGCTTTTATCTGAGGTGAAACCGTAAAATTCAACTGGAAAATTTGACGAGTAGGCCCTTATATTTTCTGTGACACGTTTTGAACATTGCTTGCATGCGTGCAGGTACCAAATTAATGTTAGTACAAAGAAAATAGGAATATCTCTTCAATTAGTTTCTACTTGGGCATGCAAATTAATGCCAATAGAACAATTAAGGCCAGCATAACATTAGGTCATTCGACTAATGCCGATGTGACATGTGTAGCTTGTCTTAATGACATATCTATTTGGGGTTGCAGGCAACGAGCATATCTTATGTTTGTCTACGTTCATCCTGTCTGAGCTCTCTCTCTCTCTCTCTCTCTCTTCATTGATGCATGGTTGGTTCAACTTGTGCAAGTGTTTTGATGCTTGTACGAGCACTTAACATGGTATTGGCTACTTGATGGATGTCTATTGTGGAATTAGTACCATAATGATCTGCATAAATTTGCCCAACAAAGAAGGGAATGCGACAAAATGGGAAGGTCTTTTAATATATTTCTTTGGGAGGGGCAGAGCACCCACTTCTTATGATTCTTCCTTTTCGAACCCAACATTCCTAGTGGAATCTCATATGCTCCCATCTCATTGCAACCGGGAAATGCCACCCCACCTCACCACCAAGGAAATCACAACATTGGCCCTCTCTCGGGGCTCCCACTTCCAGCCCACTACGTCAAACACCACTTCCCCCCAACGGTCCCGTCTTCTTTCACTTTGTAGGACACAATGTCCCACAAAGGCGCGCACCTCAATTCATCTCTATTCTCTGAGTGCATTGTCCTCGTCAACCCATCATCCACCGCTCGGACTTTTCATGGATAGATCGGCGACCGGCCGGAGATATGTCCATCAAACATGAGCATGAACATGAGCGTGTCGTGTTGTCGGAGAAGCTTTAGCATCAAGAGGTGTGCCGAATTTATGTTGAAGCTTTCTTCAAGTGTGTTTAGATATATCCTAAAATCAAGATAATGAATCTACTTAAGCCCTCCTTAACTAAACTACCATCCATTACTTTCGAAGGATAGCAAGATAATTCTAGGATTGTTGTGTTTCAGTTTATTTTCTTCCCAACAATGTTCCAAGAGGAAGAACAAAGATCAATTATTGTCTAAATTTTTCTGGATGACCGACCACATTAGCCCCATGGGAAGCTGCACATATTTTGGGTCAACAAAAACTTGATGCAATCGGAAAAGTAAGATTTTCCTTAATTTGCTTAATTTGAAATCTTGCAAAAGAAAACTAGAAGGAGAGGGAAATTTTTTAAAGTATGACTTAAGGCTCCTTTTTTTCTGATTGATTACATCTCTATTTCAAAAAACTTAGGTATACAGCCCTATTTATAATACTAGTAAATCCTTCTATACACGATTCGACTAGAATTTCTCTTCAAGCTCGAATAGGACTAGAAAATAAATATGACTAATAGAAATAGTTAAAAAGATAAAATAAAATTCTATAAGAAATAAATCTAAATTTTTACATCAATTTTTGCTTTCTATTACTCAACCTGTTTTTTCATAGATTAATGAAAATAACATCTGATCAATTTTTTCTTAAAAAAAAGTTTCGATTTTATTTGTCAATTTCCAATCTAAATGAAGGAATTTCAGTCTAATCGAACACCCTAACAGGTGAGCCCAAAGTTATAGATCTTGTAAAGATACATGATTTCAAAGAAAAAGAAGATCATCTCAACTGGGCCTTATACGATGAAGTTATAATCTCATAAAATTTAGCACATGATTTAACTTCTTAATATAGTGGATCTTGCTCTTGGACCTTTTTCAATCTTATCTATAGTGGTCATAGTGGTCCATATGGAGTATCATAAGTTTTCTAGATATCCATAGTAGCTAAAATGATCCATATCGAATGTTATGATCCTTTTGAATACGTGAAATAGATAAGCCAATTTACTAATCGAGTTTGGTGATCTTCTTAGATTAGGATTCAGATTCTAGGCAAATGGTGACCAAGATGCTCAAGCGGTACTCTTGAGTGGCATCCATGTATTGCATTCCCTTGTGAAAGGGAGCAAAGGTGGCAAAGGGACCACAACAATAAGTTGGTTGTCCCTGTCCTTATAGGCTTGGTATACCCAAACGATCCTAATTCGCAAAACCATCTTCCATGCATGATCCTCTTGGATCTGCAGCTCATCACAATAAAACAAAGTATCAAATGACTCCACGCACATACCACTGACTTCGAATCCAACTTTCTCCTTCCTTTTGTGCACTACACTAAACTCTTCTTTGCAATTTGATACTTGAAGAATGTCATCATGGGAATCTAGTGATTGCTGGTTTGCGATCAGAATCCGGCAATTTGCCTGGTGAATCTGAAACAAATTGTCTTATGGATCTTACATCTTCATCCAATTACATAGTACGCCGTGGCTAGCTATGAACCAGTCACCATCTCGTAGGGAGTATGCATGCATGCATGCACTTCATGAACCTATCCGGTATTTCGCATTTGATGCCTTATCTCGATTTTATTCCCATCCCACGTAAGAAGATTCAGAAAAACGAAAGAGAAAAGTCATATCTTGCTAAACAGTCAGCATTTCTTTTGATCTCCTTGTGGATATATATATGTACAAAAGTTTTAGCAATTAGAATTTCCAATTACATCTTTATGATTTTTTTGGTAACATTTTTTTATAGGGGGTAGATATTTGGATTCTTAGAATGTAACATTCATGCAAAGATTTGATCCTTTATATATATAGAGAGATGAACTGAACTCCGCTCGATCATATCTCAATTCATATTCGATCGGATTTCTGAAAGTTAGATCAGCGCACATCTACGCGCACGTGCCTGAAAAGATGCATCCGAAAAAAAAACTGGTGCGCATCTGCACTTAAAAAAAAATTTTAATTTTTCGGCCTTAAGGCTCCTTTAGGCCCAAAAAAAATGAAAACAAAAATCAGAAAAAATCCTAAAAAAAGAAAAAGAAAAAAAAAAGGTGGGTGCCCGAAGGCGACTGAAAAAAGCTAAAAAAAAGGTGCTAAAAGAAAAAAAAATTGAAACCTGGAAAAAGAAAAAGAAGGCGCCTTCTTTTTTTTTTTTAAGATGGCTTCTTTTTTACAGTTTTTTTTTATAGTTTTTTTAGCAGGTCTATTTTTTTATAAATTTTTTCCAGGCATAAGGGCACCTATTTTTTTCAATTTCGGAAATACGCGCTGATCGAACGATCGGATCCCTGATCAGATATACACTGGGATCCGATTGAGCAGAACCCAGTCTATCTCTCTATATATATATGGACTGGGCTCCACTCGATCAGATCCCAGTCCATATTCGGTTAGATTTTCGACCATTGGATCAGCGCGCATCTATATGCACGCGCCTGAAAAGATGCGCCTAAAAAAAATAGGTGCGCGTCAGCACCTGAAAAAATTTTTATTTTTTTAGCCTGAAAGCATCTTTAGGCCCAAAAAAATTAAAAAAAAAAAAAGATAAAAACCTTTAAAAAAAAAAGGAAGGCGCCTACAGGTGCTTTTAGGGCTATAAAAAGCTGAAAAAAAAGTGCTGAAAGAACAAAAAAAAAAGAAAAGAAGACCCCTTCTTTCCCTTTTTTTTTCAGGTGGTATATTTTTTTACAGTTTTTTTTTCTTTATAGGTTTTTTCAGTAAGTCTATTTTTTTCTAATTTTTTTCAATTGTAGGCGCATCTTTTTTCAATCCTGCATACACGCTTTTTCAGACGCCTATTTTCAAAGATGCACTGATCGAACGGTCAGATCCTTAATCGAATATGGACTGAAATCTGATTGAGCGGAGCCCAGTCTACCTATACATATATCTTTTTTCTGCTTACTTCATATTCCAGCCTGCATTTGTCCAAAAAATTTAATTACCACCTAGTCATTGTTATTTTCAAGTAGGGGTGTACACAGCCTGGTTTGGCTTGTTTTGGGGATATTCTTAAACCAAATTAGTAAATTATGATTTACCAATTTTACAAACCAAAATTAGACCATTCTGGTACTCAAATTAGACCAGACCAAACTAGTGAATTACCGTCACGCCTTGAACCTAGCACTCGGATTAGATACGTGATGGCCACATACTCCTAAAGATAAGATCCTAAAGAATATGCAAGGTCTTAAAATTAATTACTTACAATCTCAACAACACACAAGCACTATCGATCTCAATTCATAATGAATAATTCTACATTAATAAATTTTAACTTTGTACAATTTAAAGAACTCAATTATCCAATTGTCATTGATGGTACTGTATTTAATAGATCCTTTCAATCATGATTCCAACCATAGCCAAATGCATGTATCCTATAACTTCAAAAAGAAAAGAGGAGGAAGAGGGGTGATGAGCTTAATTTACAACTCAGTAAAAATTCTCGCACACTCACATCAACATAATAATAATTTGAAAGTAAGATATGAACAATATTAAAAAGAGAATATAAATCATGCATGAAATTTTATGTCAAGTATCCAGTAAAACTCAATATCGATATATATATAAATAGAGATAGACTGAGCTCCGATCGATAGATCCTAATCTATATCTGGTCGAATCTTCGATCATTGGATCAGTGTGCATCTTCAAAACATCCCTAAAAAGCAAATGAAAGCTCATTAATTAAAAAAAAAATATGAAGCATTTAAGGCACAAGGTGCCTTCACAGGAGCTTGTAGGCACCTACAAGCTCCCTGTAGGCACCTATAGGAGGCTTGAAGGCACCTTTAGGGGGCCTGTAGGCACCTTCAGGGAGGGTCAATGCACGAATGCCCTGACTCTTCGACTCTCTCTCCCCCACTGACTATAAAAAATAATAAATACTAAAATAAATATGACTATAAAAAAAATAAATACTGAAATAAATAGATAAACATAAAGTTTCTATTTATTTTGGAGAGTTTGTGTTTATTCTGAAAAGTTTGTATTTATTTTGGATAGTTTGTGTTTATTTGATCTTAAAGGTGCCTTCAATCCTTTGAAGGTGCCTTTAAAAAGCTGAATAAATATAAACTACTCAAAATAAATACAAATTTTGTAGAATAAATATAAACTACCCAAAATAAACATAAATTTTATAGAATAAACATAAATAATATATAATAAATAAAAATTTTATATTTATTATCTGATGTTTATGTTTATTTCAAACATCACGTCAACTTTTTTGCTTTTTTTTTTTAACACGCTAGGTCAGCTAACAGCGCTCTGTTTGCTTTTAAGGGCCTTTTGGATGCTCGTCCATCCAACAGCCAAAAATTCGATCGGATATGTATTGAAATTCGGTCGATTGGAGCCTAGTCTATTTCTATAAAAATATACATCATATACCATCGAATATTCATCTTTCTAAAAGTGATATATTGCACATGTATAATTTAGTAAAGCCTCTTTTATTTAATTATGGTTCCATGTTTTATCATTTATATCTCATTAACTTGATCTAGATCAATCAACATTTATCTTTAGGATTTCGAACTAATCACAGTTATGCTCCAGCCCATGATAGGTAATCTATAATAATCGAATTTTAGCCTATATTAATGGCAAACTAAAATAACCGTGCTTCAGCCCACAGTAGCAAACTAGAATAACCGTGCTTCCGTTTATTGTGGCAAATCAAGAATATCCATACTTCAGCCCATAGTGGCAAACTCAAGTACCAGGTATCTGCCTATGGCGAGGCTATTTTCAGTACCATGTATCTATCCATGATAAGCTATTCTCAGTACCATGTATCTGCCCATGGTATGCTATTCTTGACATCATGTTCCTGCTTGTGATGAGGCTATTCTCAGTTTAATATGGCTAGCCTAAACATCCCTTTCTTGATCATCAATTTATTAATCTTAATTATACCAAGAATATATTGTATCATATTATGTTCTTTTCAGAAATCTTAATAGCCAGTATCACAATTCAAACCATCTGAAAAATCATCAATAAATATATAGAAAGTAAAATTAGTCATATCAACAATCACATATCTATTAAAATCGATCACAAGAAATCAAGACCATATAATGCAGAAGTAAACATATGTACAGATTTTTGTGTACAAGAATCCTTATCTTTATTGACAATAAATTTAACCTCTTAATCTCAATTCACACATCGATTTATGAAATTAGATACTAAGATATCTACTCGAAGGTCTCCTGTCCGAAAGATTATTCTCCTGTATAATCAATCTAAAAATTAAATTATAAAATAATTTTTTTTTAAATTTAAATCTCCATGGCTCGCTTGGGGTCCACTCCAAGTTTTCTTAATTTTGATTTAATTAATTTAATTTTTTTTTATTTTCCTCGACTTAGTGAGAGAGAAGAGAGAATAAATAAAAAAAGGAAGAGAGAGAAAAGAGAGGTAGCCTTCTCTGTTTCTTCCTCTCCTTCTTCGCCAAGGGTTTATGATCCCCATTTCTTCCTCTCCCACGTACAGTCATGGAAGATCAAGATCGGCCATCCATGGCGATTCCCAGCGGTGGGAAAGCCATGACCCTGTCGATAGCCCCAGCGATGGCTATTGCCGGCGGTAATTGGTGGAATCAAAAAAGAAAATAGAGAATATATTTTAGATTAATCCGGCATCTTGTCGACTATAAATAATGAAAAAGATCCAAAAATTTAAGAAAACGATACTAAATCCCTTACCTAAATCCAGCGAGGTTGGAGGAAGTTTTCCGATAATCCTTTCCCATCAATAATTCAAAAAGAAACTCAATAAAAAAAATCTCAAATCGGAGGCAATTCTTGAGCAATTTATGGTGGAAAACAAAGAGAATCGGGATCTCTATTTATAGACGTGATTAGGATCGTATTAATTTGAGTTTTAATGGGTTTTTATTTTTGATTTTTAATGAAAATCAAGAGAAGAAGTGGACTCCTCTGGGAGTCCTCTTATCCACTTTTTTTTTTCTTTCTTTTTTTTATTTTTTTATCTACTCTTAGATTCATACAGAAAAGTTAAAAAATCTAGGTTATTACAATTACGGCTTGATTTGATTTAATTGATGGTTTGACTTATTACAACATGAAAGATAAAAAATCTTGAAAAAGAAAAATATTCTCGTCAAATAAAGACTAAGTTATCAAGATAGCTTTCAAATTAATGCATAGCTCTGGCTTTTAGAACTATTAAAATAAAGATTATGCCTTTAGGTCTCATCTCTGTTATACAAGCATGCTCATCAATTATGTGGCATTATTTGAAATCTTCAAATTTACAATCAAACAAAAATGCCTATAAGTTTTAGAGAATTGAGATTATGCAATGCTCCAAAGTGCTGAGTGAATTTACTATTACTAAACAAAAGCATTAAAAATCTTGAGATCAATAATTTTAATCCTCCAATTACAGTTTACAATTTGGTCTAGTCTAATATTTTTTCAAAGCCAGACCAGACCATTAAACCATTTTATATAAAAATCATAAACCAAACCAAACCATTTTAGTTTTCAAATCAGACTATACTGATTAAAATGGTTTGGTCTGGTTCAATTTAATAGTTTGAACCATTTAGTGAACACTCCTATTTTCAAGTATCTATTAACATTCTACTGGCAAGAAGGAAATCTCCATAAATTACAGGCAAAAGTGCAGTTCTCAAAATTTCTTGTTGGTTAATAATGTTTGTGTGGCTAATAATAATATCTACAAATTTCACATTAAGTAGAAAATTGTTAGCATCTCTAAAAAAAAAAAGAAAGTAAGAAATTGTTAATAATTAGATAATATCATTTAACCAGGGGATTTTCACATGATTCTATATCAAAAGTGCTAGCGAGTATGGCTATAAAATGAAAGTGAAATTTCCAAGCTAGCTAGTCATATATGAGCATAAAGACTTGCAGGCTAATCTATATATCTGGATATTATATAGTTTTGTAATAAACTAAAACTTCTACTTCATTAGCGGTAGACAGAAAGTATTGGTAGATATCTTTAACTTTATAAACTTCGTTATGGACAATATGTGCGCAACACCTAATACACAAACTTGTTTATTGGTTTTGCTGCCCAAGATGGCAAGATCTACTCAATGTTTTATGATTAACTAAGAAAAATATTTAGTGCTCGTTAAAAATCAGTACCATCGGAAAAATTAGTATTCAACCGGCATACATACATACATGGTTCCTCCAAAATAAACTTTCTTCCGCACAATACTCTATGTCAAGTGAATTTCACTTTAAAATGAATCTATTTGTAATATTAGCCATCCCTAAATAGTTGGAAAAATGTTGAATGCTTCTAGTATCCAATTGTAATATTGTAGTTTCTCAAAAACTATCAAAAACCAAGAATAAAAATAAGAACATGGGAGGGGAAGAAATGAATAGGATTCTAATCCTATTCGAGAAAAGACTCAAATTGCTTGCATTATAATAGGATTCTAACTCCCAAATACATAAATAAATTTTGACTAATAAAACATTTAATTAAGTGAAAATAAGGAGGTATAATGATTAAAAATTAAAAAAAATACTCATTGTCCAAGATAAATATATAGAAGGACAAATGCACCGGAGGAAATCTTGGTAGTGGGAACAACATGATGGGAGTGACACGGTCTTGCTTGTTGGTCTACGTGTAATATGAAGCAATGGATCTCATGAGGGTGACAAGTATAACCCATTTGTTTCCCATGTTATACTCTTAAGATGGGGCCTATCATATTTTACTTATGCATGCATATTATATATGATTATATAATATTCTATCATCCATGAATTTTTTGACCTAGTCAGGGTCACTAAACCCATTCATCAATCACAAAACCAATCATATACTGCAATTTGTCATTTAGTGATGACAGAATAGGTGGAGCGGATTTTATACCAATGAAAGAAAAAGCTAGAGAAAACCATATTAGCCCTTTGCAAACCATTTTAATGAGGGAATGGTTCTTCATTTTACAAAGTGGAATATTATTCTTAGACTACCTTTTCTTCCGATGAAATTAATTATTTTTGTCATTTTCTTGTTTATCTAAGTCAACTTTTTGATCAACTTATAATCATTCAGCTTCTATAATAATAAAGATTCTAGGCATCAAGTCCACAATATCCATAGTAGATATATTCATCATGCCTTATCACCTAGTTTAACTCATACCCTAAAGGATCGATTTGATTTGACTCAAATTATTATAATTATTCATACTTAGTATTTTTTAAATTCAATTGCCTTAGATAATAAAATTTAACCACAACGAGAAGAGTTGATTTTTTTTTTTTTTAATGCAAAATGAGAGCAATGATGACATTATTAATTCTTCTCGGAGGTTTCCATGAAAATAAAAAGAGAAATAGCTTATATTTAGCTTTTTAAACCATTAATTCACTTAATTTTACCTATAGTTTGTTTTAAGTAAATATATTGGAGTAAAATCTCTCTTAGATGGATCATTTTCATAATGGTTTCTAATGCAACTTTTGCAAGGATCATTTTATAAAAATAAAAAAGCAAAACAACCTACATTATTAATTCAATCTTATTGAATTAGATATTTAATATTCTAAATGTTGAAGATTAATCTATTTTGAGTACTTTATCAAAAAATATATAAGTTTGGCATTTTTAGAAGGATAAATTATAAGAATATCTTCTCAACTTTAGTCCAATTTTACTTACACCCCTTCAACTTTAAAAATGCCAAACTAGTCCTTTAAATTTTTGAAATATTCTAATATAGTTATACCATTCACTTACCAATAATTGATGTTAACTTTCTATTTCAATAGACAAAAATCATCTTTACCCATATTTGATGGATCACCGGCAAGAAAGGGATAGAGGTCGAGGAAGTTGCCATGGAGGAGGGTACGATCGCGGAGGTCGGCATAGATGTGGAGGACGACGTCAAAAATCTTATAAATGCAATTGGAGGAGGAAGAGGAGAAGGGGTTAGGAGAAAGGGGAGGAGGAAAAAGGGAGAGCACTCATAGGTGGGCTTAGAGAAGAAGAAAGATGAGGATGAAAAGTGGATGACAATGAAGGAGAGGAGGAAAAAAGTAGGGCTGCTAATAAAGAAGGGCAAATGTTAAAGAAGCCACCATAGAGGAGGAGAAGTTATGAACAGGCTTGGAGAAATAAAAAGAGAAGTGGATGAAGAAAAAGAGAAGGAGGGATTGTGGGAGAGCTTGGAGAAGAAGAAGGATAAGGAAAAAAGATGGATAGAAGGGAAGGAAAGGATGGAAAGAAGAGGTCGATGGTAAGAAAGAGGCAGAGGTGGTAGGAGCCACCATAGAGAGGGACATGGCTAACTTAAAGGAGGAGAAGTAGGAGAGAAGAAAAAAGAAGAGGAAGGAGGATTCACTGGCAAGATGGGTAGAGGTAGGAAAAGCCACCATGGAGAGAGAGCTCACAAGTAGGCTTGAAAAAGGAAGAGAAAGAAGAGACATAGATGAGGATAAAGAAAAGGAGAGGGAATGAGTGATCACCAGTAAGAAATGGACGAAGGTAAAGAGAGTCATCATGGAGAAAGAAAGCTTATGAGCAGGCTTAGATGAGAAGGATGATGAAAAGAAGAAGACGATGAGGAGGATGGAGAAGAAGGGAGGAGAGACATTGGTGTTGGAGGTGGAGAAAGGAAGCAATAAGAGAAAGGAGGGAGGAGATGGAAATAAAAGTAGTTTGATCATTTTATAAAATAATAGTATCATATAATGATCACATAATATCATTCCATTAATAGAAATAAATAATAAGAGCACATTAAAACATCATAAAAATTTAAAAAACTAGTTTGATACTTTTTAAAGTTAAGAATGTATAATTTTAAGTAGACTAAAGTTGAGGAAGTATTCATACAATTTATCCTTTTTAGAGCCATAATATCCATTTGATGAGCTATAAAGGAGATGTGAAATTATTTATGCATTAGTTTAGTAGATATGAAAAATTTATTGGTGGTAATTAACTAGTTTTTAGAATGAAACATGCTTTTGCCTATATATTAAGAAAGTTATTTTAGAATTACAACCATCCTAAGCAATGTATATATGCAAATATTGCATGGCACCATAAATAGTTTTGTCCATAGAAATTTTAGTAAAATCCAATTAATTGCATTTTTTTGAATTTATTTAGTTAGGTTGTTATGATGGCCAGCCATTTATGAAAAATTGGACTAATCGAGGTCAAGCATGGTCCAAGTCAATATTTACTAATTTAATTTAGTATCCAATTTATTTTAGTCAAAATCATAACATTTCTCTTTTATGAGTTGGTCAATGCCTAATTGTATTAACCTCATGATAAGTGATGTCTTAAAGGTCTATCATAGAGCGTAGGACTTCTCGAATTTGAATACGTAAATATAGCCATATTTGTCATTATTTTGAAATGAAAAGTAAATTAGGAAAAAAAAGAGTTAAGTAATAAATAATGTTAAGAGCTCAAAGTTTTATGGAATGCAACAAATAGTCCAAGAATATAATTTAAAAATATTATTTTTAATTTTTAAATTTTAATTTTAAGAAAATAGAATGAGAAATTTGTGCTCATAATATTCTCAATATAGCATTCTAGATTTCAACCCTTAAATAACTTGTAACCACATCTAATTGTTATTCAATTAATCTACTACTAATTAATTAGTAATCTAATTGAAAATTTAACTTTCAAAGGAATTTTTTGCTTGTTTGGAAAAGGTTTTTTAAAAAAAAGTTAAAATTTTTGGAAAACATTGAAATTTTCAGTTATTTGACAAGTGGAAAATCAGAAAATATGAGAATATTTTTTTCTAAAAAATAAAAATTCTCTCTGTGGATTTTCTTTTGTTTTTTTTTTTTTTCCGTCATGTACAGTATTACACTGGCGCATGTAGTACACTCGTACCGTCACCCACGATGGTGGATTACTTTAGATCTTTTATCGTAAAATAATGATATACATCTCTCACTAATAAAAACAAAAAAAACTCTCCCACTAATCCCTTCGCTTGATGATCATGAGCCTCAAGTATAAAATGATGCGTGGATCCCTTGCCGACATGTTTGATGCCACGCTTGATTGTGGCCACCCTGGCATGTAACAAAATAACACCCCAAACGTAACGTTAGGCCCCATATATTGGACATCTTATCCAAATTCCAAGCATTCCCCACTGGGGATCAACATCCTTCGATTCCTCGCATCGTTTGCAGCACGTCCATGGATAGATGAATGGCTGCCGATCGATCCGCCGCGTTTGCTCCCCGAACCAACCATGCCCTTACACGTGCGGGCCCGTGCCTCCACATGTGCGAGCCAACGCTTCGGCCCCCCTACCAGCATCAGCACGCACCACTTCCGCTCTGGTATGGGGAGCTGTAGGTGCCGCTCGCATCGGTCGCCACTAACCCAGTGCCATGGGTGCCACTCCCCCCGCACGCAAAACCCCTCCTATTTGCTGCCACGTGGAACCAACCAACTGTCCAGTCCTGGGCCCCACTGTCTGTCGGAGAGATTGTGCAGTGGCTCCCACCTGTGGGCCCTCGCACGTACGTTTGGCCTTCAAAATTTCCGGGACGATGACCTCACCAAGTTGGGTGCCGCCCCAGCCAAGCGAATATAAATACCCAACACAAGGTGGCCATTCCCCCAGGAGAACACAAAGCCATTTGGGTTCTTCCTCTCTGATCTCTTCTTTCTTGTTGCTCCTAGTGTTACTCTGCTAGGAGTCTCCCCACTCCTCTCTTTCTCTCTCTCTCTCACTCTCTGTCTCTCCTATTAATAAAATGGAGATCCAAGGATGCTGTGGCAAATTCTTTCAGAGGTGCAAGCCCTACGTTGCCATGATCTCTCTGCAATTTGGCTACGCCGGCATGAACATAATCACCAAGGTCTCCCTCAACCATGGCATGAGTCATTATGTCCTCGTAGTCTACCGGCATGCCTTTGCTACGCTATCGATCGCCCCGTTCGCTCTCATCCTCGAGAGGTAGCATCCGATGATCCAAAAAAACTTAGCTCATTCAATCATGTGGATTTCCACCTAAAATCTAAATGCTTCAGTGTATTCTAATTGTGGTTACAGGAAAGTGAGGCCCAAGCTCACATTCTGGATTTTCATGCAAATATTCGTGCTGGGATTACTTGGGTCAGTGCTTAACTAATATTCGTGGAACATGTCATTAAAAATTATTCCAATAGTGCAACAGATCAGCCGTTAGATCATTGCTCAGTTCACTGGATTGATGTGGGAATCAGAGATTGGTTCGGTGTACAAGCGGTTCGGTGATGTCGGTCGGGCCCTACGTACCGCTCAGCCAATCACCGACTTCCACATCAAACTAGGGACTAATCTCTAGCTTTTCTCAAAAATTTTCAATGAAAGAAATTTTTTTTTTTTCTTTCCAAGTACACCACTGAGACTTAAAATTAACACTGCAGTCCTGTGATCGATCAAAATTTCTACTATGCCGGCTTGAAGTTTACCTCCCCAACCTTCTCTTGTGCGATGAGCAATATGTTGCCAGCCATGACCTTTGTACTGGCAGTCCTCTGCAGGTAAATAGACAGAGTAGCAAGCGTTCATGGTGTTATTACCTCAGCTTTCAGAGTATTAATCCAAGTGTTTTTTTGGCTAAGAAAAGATGGTATTTCTTTTGTTGGAATTGGAAAATAGGATGGAGAAGGTGGATCTCAAGAGGGTGAGGTGCCAAGCCAAGGTGGTTGGCACGCTGGTGACGGTAGCGGGGGCCATGTTGATGACCCTCTACAAGGGACCTATTTTGGAGATGGTGTGGACCGAGCATGTCCATCCTCACCAAGCCAACGTACCTGGTGCCATGGATCCCACTGATAAGGACTGGTTCAAGGGCTCCATCTTCCTCATCATAGCAACTCTAGCTTGGGCTTCTCTCTTCATCCTCCAGGTAAAATCTCTGTTCATTGGAATAAGAACTCCGAAGAAAGAAGACCACAGAAAATTGGCATTGTTTTTATGGAATTTTCTGTAGGGGAGATTGATCTGACTTGTGTTATCTTCTTGGCTCTGTAGGCAGCAACACTGAAGAAATATGATGCACCGCTCTCCCTCACCTCATTAATCTGCTTTGTGGGAACCCTGCAAGCCATTGGTGTCACCCTTGTCATGGAACGCAAGCCCTCTGTGTGGAGAATCGGCTGGGACATGAACCTTCTTGCTGCTGCCTATGCTGTTAGTCTCTCTCTCTCTCTCTCTCTCTCTCTCTCTCTCTCTCTCTCTCTCGTGTGGGTGCAGCGACTAACAAGGAATTTATATGTGCAGGGGATTGTGACATCTAGCATTGCCTACTATGTTCAGGGACTGGTGATACAGGAGAGAGGACCAGTCTTTGCCTCTGCCTTCAGCCCTTTGATGATGATCATAGTGGCAATTATGGGTTCTTTCATCCTTGCAGAAAAAATCTATATGGGAGGGTAAGACAAACATATCCACATAACAGAACCAATCTAGAAGGAATCAAACAGTATATTAGTTTGACATTTTGGTCATTAAAACAGGACTCATACTAATACATAAACACCCATGTCCCCTAATATTTTTTCCACCATATTCACTTGTGTGCAGTGTCCTTGGGGCTGTCTTGATAGTTTTTGGCCTCTACTCAGTTCTCTGGGGGAAGTACAGGGAGAACAAGGAGAAGAAGGAGCAAGAAGCCATGGAGTTACCCATGGCCATAAAGCGCACTGAGATGGACATCATGGAGGTTGATAAAGTTAAGGTGGAGAAGGCCAAAGCCAACAACAAGATGATCTCCACCCTTGACCAGAAGGTCATAGCAGTTAGTGTCCCAATTCCAGAGAGTCCCATGAAGACCTAGAAGGAACCATAAGCTTTATCAGTTTGTACTACTTTTGATGGGGGAGAGGGGGGCTGAGAGAGGCAAGCACAGCGGGTACAGGGGCTAAGGAGGAGGCACTTTGGAGCTATCACCTTTTCATCTTTTTCTCTCTTTTTATCTTCTTCTCTTTTTCCTTTTCTTTCTTTCTCATTTCGATGTAGTGGGATGGGATGTAAGCTATAATTTGGAAGTTGGATAAAATGCGATTGGATAGTTTTATCATCTCTCTCATTTGAACACATATTGGATGTGGTCATGTTGGTATCCACTTTGTTTCGCAATGGCTGATACAATTGTTTCCATGGAGTATATCAAGTGCTAAGCGGAATAACGTTTAAGCAATCCCTGCCTACCATCTTCACAGCCATCCATCACGGATGCTATATCTCATGAGCCCAATGTATTATAGTCTTCCATGGCCATCTTCCAGTAAGAATATGTTAGCTAGTCGCTCTTCCATCTCACATATGACAAAGATGACTTTTTAGTGTATTTTGGTCTGTTCGTCCAACAAAGAATTGTTGGGGATGTGAATAGCTACATGGATATGATGACTTGGACATGAAATTAAAAAGTTGATTCCTTTTTTCTTTTTTTTCCGATGAAATTGAGTTGGAGTGACCTAACTCAGGTAGTTCGTATTAAAATATAAAGTAGCTACATTTTATGTATAATAAGTACAGAAAGTAGTATAAGCAAGAGCATGCGAAGATTTTTAGCAGGAGAACGGACAGTATAGGAAGATCAGGTAAGTTGAAAGGGATGTTTCAATAGTTGTAGATGGGTGGTGCAGCAGAAATTGGAGGAGCAAGCGGAGGGTTCATCTGCCTTAGTTGCCGATGTCCACATGGCTGAATAAAGTTACCCTGTCTTGTGATGTGGGAAACCAGGATAACATGGCAGGTTGCTTTGGGAGGCTTTACAACCAAAGTCTCCTGTGATGTTAGATATCTTAATCGAATGATCTGTTTAGTAAATCTTGAATCTCTGTACACATGGGATCCGGTCGTTCATCGTCAGGTTTGGTATAATATCTTGCCCATAACATGAAAGTTCTGAGAACTGATTTTAGGGAGGTAGGCGTGAAATTCAAAGCACCGTTTGTTAAGATGCACCAAAATCCAGGCTGATAATGTCATTGGATGCTGCAGTAGACCTTCCAGAGCTGCTCCTGCGTCTCAGGTAAGTTTTGGAGTCCAAGCATGCTATGGAGCGGAGACCAGATTGATTTGGAATACGTACATTGAAGAAAGAGATGATCCGATGATTCAATGGCTACGCCACAGAGTATGCATGAAGGATCACCACTCCAGCCTCTTTTTGCCATGTTTGCTTTTGTGAGGATTTTGTCGAGATTACAGAAATATAGGAAGTAACAGAATTCTGAATTGCCATACCATGGTGCCGAAGAATGGTCGAATCCCCTCGTCTAATAGGAACTCATCGCACCTTTTTACTGAAAATTTGTCTTTAGGGAACCTTTTCCATTCTATCTTGTCAGGAGCTCTTGAGATGTCTACTGCAGCAAGGATTTGGCTGAGTGCGAAGACGTCTGGATGCGAGACCAGCCCGTTCAGGACGAGTGTGCTTATCAAGCTGGGGGAGCGACTAAAAATCTTCGAAATCGAAGACTTTTGGTGCTGTGTTAATGCAAACAACATGGGGAACTTGTCTTTCAGAGGGCAGTCAAGAATCCAGGTATCTTCCCAGAAGGAGATTCGAGTTCCATTGCCTACTTTAAACCTGACCAAAGATCTGAAAGCTGCCATGTTTCTCCGAACACCTTTTTAGAAATCAGATAGTTCTCGTTGATTGATATCTTCCAAAGTTATCGATTGATTTCTGAAATATGATGGCTGGATTAGTGATTTTCATGGCTTAGGTTCCGAGCAAAACATGCTCCACCATCATCTAAGAGACAGGACTAGGTTGAGTGTTCTGATATTAGTGACTCTCAAACCTCTAAATTTTTTTGGTCTATAGCAGTGCTCCCAGTTAAGCAGACTTTTTCCATTCCTCTACTGATTGTCTCCACACCAGAGAAAAGAGCGTCTACGCTTGTCGATGTGCTTAATTATATACAGTGGTATGGTAAAGTTCGTCATCCGGAAGTTGAATAGAGGTGAGATTATTACATTAAGAAGTGCCACACGGCCTGCCAATGATCAGAGTTTGCCCTTCCACCTAGCTAGCTTTTTCGATATCTTTTTTGAAAGCGGTGCCCAGTCTCTTGTTTTGAGCCTTGTGAGTAGTAGTGGCATTCCCAAATAGTTGAGAGAAAATTCAGATTGTTTGCTTCCCGGGATTCTTGCTATCGGAGCCGTTTGCGCTTGGGATAAACCAATGCCGAGTACGAATGATTTGTGATAGTTGATGTGCAAACCGGATGGTAATTCAAATGAATATAGGATGAACTTTAATGCTTTGACGCTGTTCCGAGATGCCCCACTGAAGATTAGCATATCATCAGCGTATTGGAGACTATGAAACAGGGTTGTGTTGCTTCCTAACCCTTCCAGTAGGCAGTTTTCAAATGCTTTTTGAAGAATCCTAATCAGAGTGTCATTAGCCACAAAAAACAGAAGAGGGGATGATGGATCACCCTACCGTAGTCCTCGACGGTGATGGAATGTTTGTCTAAGGGAGCCGCTGTGTTAAAAGCAAGGATTTAGTAGTAGAGACAATATCCAGAATCCACTTGCACCAGCGATTGCCAAATCCTCTTGCTTTTAAGAGAGCAATGGATCAAGGATTCAAATATTGTGAGCTGAATCGCTTGGATGCTCATTCTCAGATTTGGTGGATGAGCATTCTTCCCTCTAATTTTGTTTTAGATGAAAGTTTAACTAGAGTTTTAAAATTCTAGGTCTATTTGATATTCTCACTCCTTTTCCATTTTCTAAGGATTTTTTATTAGAATTTCTAGAGTAATTATAATTAAAGAAAGTAAAAATATCCAAAATCAAAATCTAGGATACCCAGTCAATGACTAAAGGCCGTAGTTCAAATTTAAGCTAAGGTGAATGATGTAACCATTGAATTATCGAATATATATCTTCTCAATTCTAATATACCTAGATTTATAATCGGTTATATACTTACTAAGATGGTCGATAGCTCATTCTTTTCTACCTGCTTTACCGTGCTAACCAAGGATACATCCCATTGAAGTTTACATGGTGGACAAAACATTAATAATTAATGGTCATTTAAGAGGAGGGATTAATACTAGAGGATTCATAAGGAACTTCTCTAGCTTGTCAAATGGATGTCGACGTTCTTCTTTCCCTTCTTTTGGAGCATCTTTCTTGGGGAGCTTGAAGATGGGTCCACAAATTAAACTCAATTGCATAATGGACCAGCTAATGGTCTTTATTCCATTCTTGACATAACCTGATACTTTTTGTATGCAAATATAAGCTTAATCCATGGTTTCTATCCCATCCATCTCATCCTATCTCACTAAAATGCATCATTATAAATAATATTGCTTTTGGTCTTGCAGTACTTCTATAGTTCGATTCTCTTTTCAAACCCTTCCCTATTTATATAAAATGAAACCATTAGGTGAAATTTAAGCTTTAGATATCATTGACATTTATACAATGGGACTCTGGTTTTGCATTCAATCATCACTAACAAAGTAAGGGAAACAGTGAGGAGGAAGAAATTTTCATGATAAATTTCAGCTTTCATGTTGCTATTAGGAATAAATAGAATTCCACTTCAATTGAAGGATTTGTAGGAACCTGACCAGCTTAAAACTTCTGCACAAGATGCAGGGTTCTATAAGATACTAGAAAATTAAAGCTAACTTCATGCATGATTCTGGCATGGTATGATGCAAAGGTGCACTATACCATCCACTAATTGATCAACTTGTGGTCGACTTTACAGTTGTGCTGAAACTCCTTATATTCTCCAGAGGGATGGACCATTGAATGTCTTCTAGAAATGGAGGGTGGCTCCAATTAGAGAGCGAGAGAGGTGGTGAGTTACATCCGGTATAGGTGTACCATGTTAGGAAGATGGACGAAAGGTGAGTAGAAAAGATACCGGACCGGCAAATTAATCATGATAGAATAGGTTTCTTAGATAAAAAAACTTTAGTTTGCATGGTCATGGTCACACCAATTCCAAATCTAAGGACTGTAAATACTTCATGACAAAAATTTATTGGTACTTTTATATGGTATAGATTAACAATCCAAGCTTGAGCAGCCTACAACCCAACTCGCTCAACTTATTTGCACCCCTAAATGTTAGCTTTCTATGATCTATTATTATTCCTTTGCTATTTCCAATTATGAGTAGGACGGTGCATTAAACTTTAAACTTTTGGCAAAAGATTTAATAATTTCTAACTCAATATGGAAGATCCAAATGTGGATGGTATTAATTTAGCTAGTGTGTTAAAATACATATAACAGAATATTCAATTGAAAGCCCAATATATTGATCATAGTTTATGTTGGGGATAAATCCCGCTCCAGCCGAAGTCTAGCTCGATATCCAGCCTAATGCAATCAGTAGCCGCAGAAGAGCTTCGGCAGACGGGCTTCAGCCGAACTCCTAGCGGCCGAGCTTCTTCCAGCAGGCCGAACTAGTCAGCTGCCGAGCTTCTTCCGGACTCCCAGCGTCGAGACCAAACTTCTTGTGCGGCCGAACTCCTTCGAACTCCCCACAGCCAAATCCCTTCGGACCCCACGGCCGAACTCCTTCGGACCGACTCCAAGCGGCCGAGCTTCAACGAAGTCCTCTCAGCGGCCGAACTCCTCAGCGGACGAGCCTTAGCAGAACCAACCAGCAACCAAAGTCCTTCAACCGAGCCTCAGCCGAGCTTCTTCGGGCCTCTCAACGGTCGAACTCCTCGGCAATCGTCCCTCGGCCGAACTCTATAGATAGTAGACCCTTCAGCTAGCCGAACTCCCTTCTGCCGGACTCTCCTACGAGATGAATTATCGTCGTCAGTCTGCGACGGGCGATGAAACCAGACGACATGGCTACCACCTCTGGCAACGCCACTCCCTGACGACGTCTTCCTCTCCGTACCGAACCCCATGCGGCCCACGGCTTGCCAGTATGGCCGTCACCGACCGTCTGACGATGCCTTCCTCTTCGTACCGAACTCCATGCGACGGTATGGCTGTCGCCATCAACTAAGCTTCGGCTATAAAGGACCCTCCAGATACGCCAAGGCTAAGCTCTCCGATCCCTAAGCTCTCCTCCTCATCTCTAAGTTTCGGAACTCATCCTGAGCACTCCACTCCTGTTGGCCGAAAACTGACTTGACCGTCGGAGGGTCCTGCCGGAGTCATCCCCCATCGGCTCTGGACGGGACTTCGTTTTGCAGGTCCCCGACGGCGACCTCGGCGGCCCCCACTCTGGCTACCTGATAAACATCATAAATTTATTAATAAAAGTATTAATTTATTAATTAATTTATATTAATTTTTAAAAATTATTAATCAATTTATATATAATTTTTGAAAAATTCATATTTTTTATTAATTAAAAAATTAATTAAAAAATAATAAAAAATAATAAAAATTAAAAAATAAAATTTTATTATCAATAGAAAGAGCTCATTTTTTTGATCACAACGAAATAAATTTCAAATAAAACGGAGCTAAAATGGAAAAGATATGAATTTTGAAAGATATAAAATAAATAAAAATTAAATAAAAAAAAAAGAAAACGGCTCAGCCGGCTCCGTAAGCCGAGCCACCAAGCCAAGCCAAGCCATCAAGCCGACTCAGCCATTGAAGCCATCAGCCGGTCCACGATCTAGGCGTGGACCGCCAGCTCAGCAAATTCCGGCGAATCAGAGATTGCCACGTGGTGGACCTAGACCCCTTAAGGGTCTACAGAAATTTATCGCGGCTCACAAGGGTAATTTAGTCTTTTCGTCCGACAACAGCGGCGCTGATTGGTTGCGGTGTGCGGTGCGGCCGGTCCACGCGGTCCATGGGAACAGTTATTGCGCGATCGGACGGATGTGGTTGTTTGCGGTCAGGATCGGACGGCTGTGGTTGCTTCCGAATTTTATTCAGATACAAACATCACGCGGATCACCATCGGACGGCAGCGCTCGATCCAGGCGATGATCCGACGGTCCAGAACGCTGCCGGCGGTGATCAAGACTCCCGAAGCGCGATTTGCGGCCAGATTTCCTCGATCAAGCGCGATCCAACGGCCAGAATTTAATCCGACCCGATCTGAGCTTATCTGCATCCGATTTTGATGATTTTTGGACCGTTGGATTCCTGTTGAACGGCTGGATTTTATCAGATTTAGTCAGAGTCATATCAGAGCTATTTTGATTCAAATTTTATCCAAATTTCTTTGTATTTTTATGATTACAAAGGCTATTAGTCCCATATTGCCTTTAGAAAAAATATCCAGCCCTCCTAGCTCTATAAAAAGGACCCCAGGCCATCAAAAATTGATATCTCCGATCAAGGTGAAGCTTTGGTACAGGGCGAAGCCAGGCTATGGGTTAAAGGCTGCTTCGAAGCAACGGGATGCCGAGAAGAAGAGCCGAGCTTCTACACCATCTTTCTGCCAATGCCGATCCAAGATCAGAGATCAGGCTATTTTATTTTATTTTTTTTTTTTAAATTTTATGTATTTAAATTCTAAAATTTTAGTTAATAAAAATTTTATTTTTGCATTTTAATTTTTTGCTTTTTATTGCAATTTAATTTCTGCACTTTAAATTATTGCTTTGCAAGTAGATGCTAAGATCTAACTAGTAGATCTTAGTACCAAGTTTAAATTCTGCACCTTTTAATTTTTGCTTTTTTATTTTCCGACTTCACTTTTGATCCCAAAACTCTTCTTTTTTTTTTTCTTTTAAAAATCAAAGATTTCAAATCTAAAAACACTACCTTCCCTGTGGATTCGACCCGACTCACTGCTATCTACGCATTTTTAATGATTTTAAGAAGTCGGATTAAACTGATAAACACGGTGTCTTAACGACAGCATCGCGTTCCCTATCAAGTTTTTGGCGCCGTTGCCGGGGAAGGAATAGATGCTATTTTTTTTTCTTTGATTTCTTTGATTTTTTTTATAAATTAATTATATTTTTTTTAATATTGCTTACTAATTTTTTTTATTTATTTTGTAGAAAAAAAAAGAAAATGAAGAAAGCATCTAATTTTGGTGAGATCAATCCTAACCCTAGTCCTCTTTTCTTTTTATTTATTTATTTATTTTTTTATTTTTAAATTAATTTAAAAAAATATTCATTTAAACCTAATTAAAAGCCTCATGATAAGATTAGAAACCCTAACTGTTTAGAGCATGCATCATATTAGTTTTATTTTTATTTTTATTTTTATTTTTTTTGGTGATTGCTGGAGGCAAGGTAAGCCTTTCAGAATTTAATTAGTTACATGCATCTAGTTTAAATTGCATAAAACCCTTTGATTGAATTTTTTTTTTTCGTGCATATTCATATTAAATCAAATTAAGGGCACAACCCAATTAAACAAGATAAGGTGGGGATTTGATCACCCTTCCTTAGCCCACAAACAACCAACCAGCATCCTGCATTGACCTAAGCCTTTAATTTTAAAATCAATTAGACATCAACCCTAGGAACTCGAGCTCAATAGGATAAGGAATCCTAAGAGTTGAACCGGGTTAGGATAAGTTCAATTTGACTGGTGTCTAGGAAAGTGGTTCAGGGACGACTGCGCCCGAAGGAAGGTGGTTTCTAATTGGTTCCGTTCGCTTACCTGGCCAAGCACAATTGGTGTCTAAGGCAAGCAACGGGGGGACTCCCACCGACCTTACACTTACCTGGCTAGTTGATTGGCTAATCCTACACTTGGAGGGCTTGAAGGTGACCTTGGCAGTTAGGAGCTGTCTAGATCTAGGATAACCCTTAGTCAGGATTGATTGACCAACTTGATTGCTAACCAACATTCAAACCTAATTAAACCTAATTCTTCTCTTTCTTCTTAGTTCTAGGACTCCTTAGGACCTCTTCTTTAGAACTCTTCTTTCTTCTTCTTACTCCTCTAAAAATAAAATAAAATAAAATAAAATAAAAATTAAATTAAACTAACTAAAAAATATTAAAAATAATAATTAAATTAAATTAAATTAAATTAAAATTAATAAATAAAAATAATTAAAAAAATTAATTTTTAATATAATAAAATAATAATAAAAAAATAATAAAAAAAATATTCTAAAAATTTTTTAAACCATACATTAGGGTTACACTAATACATGCATGGTAGGAAATCACTTTTTCTGATTTAGTTGAACTTAATTGAATGGTTGATTCACATTAAACATAATAATCAAATGGCTAATATGAATCTAATAGTCCAAAAATTAGATAAAGTTGACCTTCTTGCTCAGAAAATAGATCAACTCCTAACCCTAGGTCAACAATCTCCTGCACAATTCACATCATCTTCTAATTATCAGGAGAATTATTCAATCTGTGCTAGTCCAACCCATCATGTAAGTGAATATCCTATGACTGCACAGTTTCCATATTTTATCCAAGAACAAGTTCAAGCTACTCAAGGATACTCCAAATTGATTAATGACCCATTTTCAAATTCATATAATTCAGATTGGAGTAACTTTAATTTTTCTTGGACATCCCAACAGACTCAGGCTCAGACCCAAATTTCACTTGAGCAAAATTATCAAAATTATGCCTATAATAATGGTCAGCCTAGTCAGTTTAACCAGCCATCATATTATAATCAGCCTTCATACCCACCTCCTCAACAGACCAATCTAGCTGATGATAGATTTAACCAACTTCAACAATTAATTCTAACTCAACAGCAATCTATCGCCAGACTAGAAGCTCAAATAGGATAATTAGTTGAGTCTAACATGAGGAGAGAACTAGATCAACTACCGAACCTACCAATTTCAAATAACCCACCTAATGACCACCAACCACCTGGATTAAATTATCAATCTAATGTTTCATCTAAGAATCTCCAATTTGAGAATACCAAAGTAATTCCTGAACTTAAAAGCTATAGGATTCTTATGGACCCATACCAAGACCAGGTGAGAGAGGCTAGTACTGATGCTAGCCAAAATGAAAATTTAGAGGAACTGGTTAGTACTGAGACTAACCACATAGAAGAACCCAAGCCAGGAATTAGTACTGATGCTAGTTCCAGTTTAAATGAGATAGAAATAAGGGAAAAAGAGAATAGATGATTTACCCGAGACTTATAAACCTAATGTCCTATTCCCTTCAACCCTAGAAGCTGGTTCTTCTTATAAAAATCAAAAGGCATGTAATGAAATGTCAATGGAGTTGTTTAAGCAGGATCACATTAATTTACCTCCAGAATTAAAACCGCCTTTAGTCACCATTCCAGCACCCATTGAATCAAACTTAACTCCTAAAACTCCATTCATGAGCATTTTAGAAGAACAAATAGGAGTAATTCTTAATAAACATGGGTCTGAGAATGGAATCATAAAATATATCCCAAAAATTAACAGTGAATATATCAATAATGGGATTAAAAATCAAAAATCAACTTTCTGAGATTGGCAATCCAAAACCATTGGAATTTGTCAATCCAATATTCGACACAGGATAGTGAGCTACATTGTGTCTGGCTGAAGACGGTAAACTTAGCGCTTGTTGGGAGGCAACCCAATATTTAGTTTTTATCTAATTTATCTTATTTTCTTTTTAGGATAATTTGAATAAGTTGGAGGGAGAGCTCAAATTTGTAAAGGCATGTGCTGGACCAAAAAAATAAAATAAATAAATAAATAAATAAAAAAATATATATATACTGAGTTAGGTGTATTCTTCCATGTTTCTTTATTACATCCTTTATTTTTTCTTCTTCTCCATTGAGGACAATGTCGATTAAGTTGGGGGGAGAGAAAAATAAAAATTTTAAAATTTTAAGTCCTCGAAAAAGTTAGTATTTAGTATTTAGATACTTGATTATGCTTAAGAATCGAATTAAACTAAGCATTTTTAAAAAGAAAATTGATGCACAGATTAGAGAATCTATGAGATATTGAGGAATCAAGTATTAAGAAAATTCAATAAAGAGTTAAGTCCAGAACATAAAATTTTTTTTTCTTGGAGCATTTCTAATTATTTCTACTAGCATCAAAGAAAAGTCTACTTTTTATAGGCTTGTGTAGGGTAACTATACATTTCTTCATATAAAAATTTATTTTAATAAAATAGTTTCCAAGTACTTCTCACTGAGTAACCGGGCCTCTTTGCCTAAGCAAGCATTGAGTTTCGCGTCAAAAGGTGGGAAGGGCAAAGAAGCTCGTTGTAAAGCTAGTCTTAACTCGTAGCCTATTTGATTCGAGCTAGTAAGCCCGAGGGGTATTCTATACCTAGTGCCCTAAAGCCAACTGGTTTGGGAGTCATTGGCCCAAGACTCGCTACATGGATCAAATAGAAAGCTTAAGGAGTTAAGACACTCAATAGTGGTACAACGTTAAAAAAAAAAAAAAAAAAAAAAAAAAAAAAAAAAACATTGGTTTCCCACCGAGTAACCGGGTCCCGTTGCCTAAGTAAGCAATGATATTCGCATCAAAAAGTGGGCAATGTGAAAATAAAAATTAATAAATGAAGGATGGAAGTAGCAATACACCTGCCTATATGAAAGTTTAGACAAATCAGAGATAAAAGTGGAATAATTTAGAAAAAGTTCTGAAAAATTTAATGTTCTTTACTTAATTTTTCTATTGATAAGTATTAATACCCCAATGATATATCTCATTTAAGCTCTACTGAATATCAATGGCCATTTTGAAAATTGCTTAGGTAAAATTCGAAACTCTAAAGTTAAAAGGTATTTAAAACTAAATTCTTTCTTTACTCGAGGACGAGCAAAGCTTAAGTTGGGGGGTGTGATAAACATCATAAATTCACCAATAAAAGTATTAATTTATATTAATTAATTTATATTAATTTTTAAGAATTAATAATCAATTTATATATAATTTTTGAAAAAATTCATATTTTTATTAATTAAAAAATTAATTAAAAAATAATAAAAAATAATAAAAATTAAAAAATAAAATTTTATTATCAATAGAAAGAGCTCATTTTTTCTGATCACAACGAAATAAATTTCAAGTAAAACGGAGCTAAAATGGAAAAGATATGAATTTTTGAAAGATATAAAATAAATAAAAATTAAATAAAAAAAAAAGAAAACGGCTCAGCCGGCTCCGTAAGCCGAGCCACCAAGCCAAGCCAAGCCATCAAGCCGACTCAGCCGTTGAAGCCATCAGCCGGTCCACGATCCTAGGCGTGGACCGCCAGCTCAGCAAATTCCGGCGAATCAGAGATTGCCACGTGGTGGACCTAGACCCCTTAAGGGTCTACAGAAATTTATCGCGGCTCACAAGGGTAATTTAGTCTTTTCGTCCGACAACAGCGGCGCTGATTGGTTGCGGTGTGCGGTGCGGCCGGTCCACGCGGTCCATGGGAACAGTTATTGCGCGATCGGACGGATGTGGTTGTTTGCGGTCAGGATCGGACGGCTGTGGTTGCTTCCGAATTTTATTCAGATACAAACATCACGCGGATCACCATCGGACGGCAGCGCTCGATCCAGGCGATGATCCGACGGTCCAGAATGCTGCCGGCGGTGATCAAGACTCCCGAAGCGCGATTTGCGGCCAGATTTCCTCGATCAAGCGCGATCCAACGGCCAGAATTTAATCCGACCCGATCTGAGCTTATCTGCATCCGATTTTGATGATTTTTGGACCGTTGGATTCCTGTTGAATGGCTGGATTTTATCAGATTTATCAGAGTCATATCAGAGCTATTTTGATTCAAATTTTATCCAAATTTCTTTGTATTTTTATGATTACAAAGGCTATTAGTCCCATATTGCCTTTAGAAAAAATATCCAGCCCTCCTAGCTCTATAAAAAGGACCCCAGGCCATCAAGAAATTCAATATCTCCGATCAAGGTGAAGCTTTGGTACAGGGCGAAGCCAGGCTATGGGTTAAAGGCTGCTTCGAAGCAACGGGTGCCGAGAAGAAGAGCCGAGCTTCTACACCATCTTTCTGCCAATGCCGATCCAAGATCAGAGATCAGGCTATTTTATTTTATTTTTTTCTTTTTAAATTTTATGTATTTAAATTCTAAAATTTTAGTTAATAAAAATTTTATTTTTGCATTTTAATTTCTTGCTTTTTATTGCAATTTAATTTCTGCACTTTAAATTATTGCTTTACAAGTAGATGCTAAGATCTAACTAGTAGATCTTAGTACCAAGTTTAAATTCTTGCACCTTTTAATTTTTGCTTTTTATTTTCTGACTTCACTTTTGATCCCAAAACTCTTCTTTTTTTTTTCTTTTAAAAATCAAAGATTTCAAATCTAAAAACACTAACTTCCCTGTGGATTCGACCCGACTCATTGCTATCTACGCATTTTTTAAATTATTTTAAGAAGTCAGATTAAACTGATAAACACGGTATCTTAACGACAGCACCGCGTCCCTATCACTACCTCCGATGATGACCAGTTTCTGCACCAACAGATTGGCGCTAGAAGGAGGGCCTTGAACCTTCGAGGTTTCCTTGTTCTTAAAGGAGTGCTCGGCGACTCTTCTCTTCCCTCTCCTGAGATCTCTCTTTTCTCTCCCGAAGAGAAAATGCCCTCAGGAGAGCTTCGACTCAGCGATCGACGCCCTGCGTGCCAGGTACGTCTGCTCCCGCTGCAGCCCCGGTAGCCCAGGCTCCACTCGAAGCCACCACAGATGTAGAGCAGTCCTGGACGGGCTCGCGGCCCTGCCGAGATGATACAGGCCGTGCGACAACCTCGGGCAGAGAAGGTTTGGGCATACCAATCGCATTTGGGAAGGAGAAATGGAGAGTCGAACTTCTCTCGTGGAAGGCCTCGCGGGAAAGCAGAGAGAAGTTCGGCTTAAGAGAGGCCGAACCCCCACTCGAGTCCGTCATCGAGGAAGCTCCGACAGAGGGGCATGGACATCCTTGGGAGAAGGTTTTGCAACGAGGCGGGATGAAGTTCGGCCGCGTCCAAGGAGTTGGAGTGAAGTTCGGAAACATCCACAACCTCCCAGCACAAGAAAAGCCGAACTCCACCTTGAAGCAAAGCCGAACTTCCCTTCAAGGCTCCTCATCCAAGTAAAGTTCGACGCAAGCGAGCGCAGACGAAGTTTGACACAAGCACGGGCGGAGCAAATCCCTCGTGGAATGAAGTTCGGCATAAATCAAGGCGGAGCAAAGTTCCCTTGCGGAATGAAGTTTGGCATAAACCAGGGCGGAGCAAAGTTCCCCCACGGAATGAAGTTCGGCATAAGTGAGGCCGAACTTCTCGAGCTCATTACAAAGGAAGCCTCAATAGAAGGGTGCGAAGAAATCCTCCTCCCGAAAGGTTCCGCAACTACGACCCGCTCCTCTAACTCGGATTCTCGATGAAGTTAAGAGCCAGCCGCCAAGACCTGAAGGACTACGGCCTCCCCAAACGTGCGCGATCGAAGCAAGTAAAGCCCCTACCATCGCGACCACGGCCACGACACTGAGGAATACGTTCAGCTTCAAGACGAGATTGAAGAGCTCGCCAAAAAGGGATGGGATAAATTCCTCCGATGCCAGTCTGAAGCAGGAGAAGATCGGCTAAAGGCGCCACCGTAACTAGAAAAGACAAGAAGGTCGGCCACCTCGCGGCGTCATCAACGCCACCCCGGGGAGGAGCTAGGAGCTAGCTACATCGGCGATCCGCCGACAAAGTCAAGAGAAGCATGCTCCAAATTAAGAAGGCCAGCATGTAATAGAGGAGGTCGTCTGGATGGGACTCGCTGCCCGAGGGAACTCAGAGGAACAACACCCCGACGACCCTCAAACGAAAATGTGCTGCGAGTGGCTTCCCCTCGGTAAAACTCTCCCCTCTCAATAATATTATTTCTGGATGCGAAAACTATGCGATGACAGGGAAGAAGCAGTCAGCCGCGTTAGGAACAGGAGGAGAACCTCATCCTAATGCGAGCAACAACCTCGGCTAGAGATAAGATCTCTCCGAGCGACCGAGACAACCTCGGCTAGAGATAAGATCTCTCCCGAGCGAAGGCCTCGTTCACAAAGGACGAGATGGGGGGAGAGGCTCTGACAGCGGCCCTTATGTGCCCCCACAGCCCGTTAGGAATAGGAGGAGAACCTCGTCCTAACGCGAGCAACAACCTCGGCTAGAGATAAGATCTCTCCGAGCGACCGAGACAACCTCGGCTAGAGATAAGATCTCTTCCGAGCGAAGGCCTCATTCACAAAGGATGAGATGGGGGGAAAGGCTCTGACAGCGGCCCTTATGTGCCCCCATAGCCCATTAGGAATAGGAGGAGAACCTCATCCTAATGCGAGCAACAATCTCGGCTAGAGATAAGATCTCTCCCGAGCGACCGTAGACAACCTCGACTAGAGATAAGATCTCTCCCGGACGACCGTAGCCAACCTCGGCTAGAGATAAGATCTCTCCCGAGCGATCGAGCCAACCTCGGTTAGGAGCAGGAGGAGAATCTTGTCCTAACTCAAGCATCAACCTCGGCCGCAGGAGATGAGATATCCCCCAAGAGATCGCGACAACCTCGGCTGCAGGAGAGGAGGTCTCCCCCGAGTCAACTTCGGCTGATGGAGATAATGTCACCCCCGAGGAGCTCAACTCCGATCTCGACCATAGGAGGCGAGATTTACTTCGGCTTTAACATCAGCTTCATCAACTTTGGCTGGAAACGAGTTCCATTTCAACTCCAAACATCGACTGAAGATGAGGTCTCCCCCAAGCCTTAGCTTTAACTTCAGCATCAACATTGGTTGGAGATTAGACCTCCCCCGAGCTTCAGCTGCAACAAACGCGGGGCCTGGAAGAAGACTTCGGCAGTCGCCTATTTTGGTACTCCCTTCCTTCGATTTTCGAACTCGGGAGTGGGGGGGCTAGTGTTGGGGATAAATCCCGCTCCAGCCGAAGTCTAGCTCGATACCCAGCCTAATACAACCAATAGCCGTAGATGAGCTTAGGCAGACGGGCTTCAGCCGAACTCCCAACGGCCGAGCTTCTTCCAGTAGGCCGAACTAGTCAGCTGCCGAGCTTCTTTCGGACTCCCAGCATCGAGACCGAACTTCTTGTGCGGTCGAACTCCTTCGGACTCCCCACGGCCGAACCCCTTTGGACCCCACGATCGAACTCCTTCGGACCGACTCCAAGTGGTCGAGCTTCAACGAAGTCCTCTCAGCGGCCAAACTCCTCAGCGGACGAGCCTTAGCCGAACCAACCAGCAACCAAAGTCCTTCAATCGGGCCTCAGTCGAGCTTCTTCGGGCCTCTCGGCAGTCGAACTCCTCGACAATCATCCCTCCGTCAAACTCTACAGATGGCCGACCCTTCAGCCAACCGAACTCCCCCTGCCTTCCCTTCTGTCGGACTCTCCTATGAGATGAATTATCGCCGTCAGTCTGCGACGGGCGACGAAACCAGACGACATGGCTACCACCTCTGGCAACGCCACTCCCTGATGATGCCTTCCTTTCCATGCCGAACCCCATGCGGCCCACGGCTTGCCAGTATGGCCGTCACTGATCGCCTGACGATGCCTTTCTCTCCGTACCGAACTCCATGCGACGGTATGGCTGTCGCCATCAACTAAGCTCCGGCTATAAAGGACCCTCCAGATACGCCAAGGCTAAGCTCTCTGATCCCTAAGCTCTCTTCCTCATCTCTAAGCTCCAGAACTCATCCCGAGCACTCCACTCCTGTTGGCCGAAAACTGACTTGACCGTCGGAGGGTCCTGCCGGAGCCATCCCCCACCGGCTCCAGATGGGACTTCGTTTTGCAGGTCCCCGGCGGCGACCTCGGTGGCCCCCACTCCGGCTACCTCTGGCGACGACCAATTTCTGCACCAATAGTTTATATATTTTAAAATAATTAAAAATTAAAAATTAATGTTTTTAATTTTTAGATCAATAAGAATAATATATCATGTCACTGAAACCATTCCTTATTACGTCTTTTTAGTTCATATCTTAAAGACACTAAAACATATGACTTTTCATTTTTAATAATCTGCATGATAAAAGATGTGGTCTCTAATTTGGATGGTCCACTAACAATTTTGAAAAAATGTTATTATAATTTTAAGAATTTTATCATTTATTTATATTTATTATATATAATAAATTCACGTAAGATTTTAATTGGGTTATCTTAATTTTTTTTTGCATTGTAAGCATTATAACTACTTACTAAATCAAGTAAATTTTAAAATCTCTATTGCACTGCATGAGAAAATCTATCTCCTATTGTAGATACTATAGGCATGTCCCTTTAGATCCTATATTGAGTCCTTGGACATTATTAAGTTTCAAGACATCTTTAAGTATAGTCTAGTTATTGCTCACTCAAATCCTAGTTCGGTCATCCTAAACCCCTTATCGTCCATCCTCATATCACTTCCTATTCCTAGGGCAAACACATGCAATATTTTCTGTATTTTCTCATTATTTTTTCATTTTTTTTTAGCCTAATTGTGAGCATTGATTGATTAGCTTTAACTTCTGGTCGAATTTGGACAACACGTAGCCCAAAACTAGTCAACACCTACCTTGAAACCCATTCTTCCATCACTCAAAATTTTTTCCAATTTTGAGTCCCTTCATCCATTCAATTTGAGCTCTAAAGTTGCCTCACTGAAATTTCTAAGCCTTATTGATCAGTGCACTCATTAATTGACCTAATATAGGAACTTATTAAGCCACCTAGCTCTCACTCTCTAAGGATGGCATTGGTGTGGTCATGGATTGGATAGGCCATTACATGTACTAGCCCACTATGCAATTGAGAACCACATACCATACCCCCCTTCCCCACACTTACCCATCCTTGGATGGGATGGGTAGAGTTAGATGGGATAGGTTTACATGGATCAGGATGTGTAAAGCTATAAAATTACTTTTTTACGCATACAAATCAAATATATAAAAAGATAATTAAAAAATAAATCTTAGTACTTCATATAACAATTAAACAAAATAGGAGTACATCAAAGATGTAGATTATAACCAACCAAATTTTCAATAATAAAAAAAATATATATAAATATTATTCTTAGGAAATCAAATGTTTCTTAATCTAAGAAAGTTATCAACTAAAAAGAAAAAAATGAAAGACTAAGCATGTATCTTGAGCTTTTCATATGATCAATCTTTCTCATGATTGATCACAATACCTTCTTTTCCATTATCATGATATCATCATAATTATTGTTTGTATCTCTTTTTTGCATCTGGCCAAGGTGATTGGAAAATAGGCATTCTAGAAAGCTAGCTAGCTAGCTAATAGAGGAGGATAATAAAACTTGCAACTTAGGTTGATGTAGATGCACAGGCATACCACCAACATCGAATTAGCCATAAAAGAGATAATAATAGGATGATGATGAGTAATATGGGTATAGATGCCTTGAACTTCAAGGACTTTTACTACCATCACACCATCTATTTGGAAGAAAAAAAGATAGGATGTAATTAGGGCTATAATTGAAGTACTCTACTATTAGATGTGTGTCCTAGAAGCCAAATTAACTAACACTTGTAATATACTTCTAAGAATAATTTTATAATTTTGATCATAAATTAATAAAAGAGATTATTTTCTATCATAGTATGTATTTAAAATGTCTATGATACATCTTTTGAGTTAATGATAATGATAATTCATATTTTTAAGAGTTAAAAATTTAAGACATAAATTTTTATAATTAATTCATAAACTACTCCCAACCGTAGGATCTGAAGGAAAATCCTGATTTTCCGGTCCAGGTTCGTCCAGATCTGATTAGATCAAGAGATATATTTCAAAAATTTTCTCTTGATCTCAATCAGATCTTGATATGTTTCAGATCTGATTATTATTATTTTAATAAATAAAATAAAATAAGATAAATTAAATCAAATTTAATTTACCTGATTTGGGTAATCCTATTACCCTGTAGATGATCCTGATTGCAGCGGAAGGTTCTGGATCTTAGCCACGCAAGCGCCTGGCCTCTACCGGTATCCACTTGGGTTGGATCTGGAGAACCTCTTCTTCTCTATCACACCTCCAAAAATCAGATCTGGATCTGATCTGGAGGATCTTCAAAACTCTTTTGAAGATCTGCAGTCGTCCTTTTGCAGCAGCGCAGCCTTCTTGCTTTTGATCGCCTTTCCTTGATCTGAATCGCACCAATCTAAATCCAAAACACTTTTGGACGTGGAGAGCAAGGGGAGAAGAGACTATGGCGTGGAGAAGGAGGGGAGAGGCAGCCTTGGGGCATGGGAAATCTCTCTTTCACTTAGTATTAGGGTTGGGCGCAGGGTCTTATTTATAGACCTCTTGTGATCCAACTCCTCTTCCTCTCAACCAATCACAACCCTTTGTGAAATCAGATCTAAATCTGATTGGTTGGAATAGAGACCCCTGGATTCCTCCTTAGAGGGCGCCTAAGACCAGTCAAACTGGATTCTTAGTAGGACTCTGATTGGAATCCAAAAGGGAGGTGGAGTCCTTGTCCAACAAGGACTCCTAGGCGCCTCCTACTTGGGCTCACGCCACCCTTGGCGTGCGCCCTTCTCCTTGCCAGGTTCTGGCAGGGGGACAGGCCCCCACCAGCTCTCCAATAGGTGCATGACATGTGGTCAAAAGTCAAAGTGTCAATGGTCAATGTTTGACCAGTCAAAGGTAGACTTTTGACCAAAGTCAAAGAACAAGAAATGGCAAGTGACCAAAAATGGCAGGTAATGTCTTACAAAATAAGACAATCTATTCTGACTTGGACAACCTCCAGTCAGACCATATGAAGGCCTCTGATTGAGCACAAACTCCTTTGGCTCAGTCAGGACAACTTATTTATGATAGTAAAAGAAGAACGTTAGGTTCAATCGAGTGCTAGCACGATTTCCTTGAACCTAATTGAATCTCATTCAGATCAATTGAACTGGATCAGTTCAATTGATGATCAAACCCTTGTTGTATGAACCCCAGTTAGGTTCAGTTCTGTATGGTAATGGGATATGTCATGATCTCTATCATAGACATCA
>QRFJ01002369.1:0-81585 GCA_006176705.1 Cocos nucifera
GAATCAATCACCATCCTCTGATGATCCTATTGGTCGGCGCAACGATTTTATGAGTTAATAATGATTACATGTTCTTAAATTTTCAAACTCTGAAAATATTGAATTATCATTACCATTAACTCAATAGGACTGTTATCACAGGACACTAAAAATACACATACCTGTGATAGGAAAATAACCCATTTTATTTTATTTATAGTATAATACAATTTTGCTCTTAAAGTGTATTACAAGTGTCAGTCAATTCTGGCTTCTAGGACCACATATATCTAACATCACCATCCCTCACTCTTGCTATCCTCAAGGACCCCATTTTGATAGAAGTTTTCAAAGTGAGCACTAGAACCAGAGGTCAAGCATCCAACTAAGATGAAAGAAATTCGTTAAGTTCGACTCAATCTAATGAGCATACCTCCAAAAGGACCAGCTCCTTCTTATTCTTCAAGGTGGCCAGGTATGTAGGGCAGTTTTGCTTTCAGTGGTCGTCATTATTGCAATGAAAATACTTTCCTTTGTCAGTAGCTTTCTTTTTTAGCTCTATCTTTTTCTTCTTTTCTCCTTCCACCTTCTGCCTTTTCACAGACTTCTTCTTCTTTCCAAAAGACTTTCTCTTGAAAGAAGTCCATTCCATAGCAAGCACTGAGCCTTTAGAACCTTTCATAGAAAGCTCAGCGGTAACCAACATATTCATAAGTTTGGTCAAAGAGTTTTGAAGTTTATGCATATAGTAGTTCATGATGAACTGCCCATATGCATCAGTCAAGGATTGCAGAATTATATCATTCTACAGATCCAAGTCTAACCTCACTCCGAGCTTTTCAAGCTCTTCTAAGTCCTTAATCATCATTAAATAATGATCTTGGACTGACTGCCCATCGTGCATCTTAGCCTTGAACAGTTGTTTAGTGACTTGATACTTAGCTGTGCGACTCTATTCACCAAACATCTCCTATAGGTGAGCGAACATTTGCGTAGCAGTCCCGATATCTTCATGTTGGCGCTGGAGCTCATCAGACATCGAGCCCAACATGTAGTATCTGGCCTTATTATCTTCGTCAATCCATTTTTCCAGAGACGCTCTCTGTTCAGTGGATGGACGAGCTGGTAAGGTGGGAGGGTCCTGGTCCAAAACATGTGTTAACTTCTCTGAACCCAAAACAATTTTGTAGTTCCTGAGCCAATCTTTATAATTGGGTCCAGTCAGTCTATGTGTGTCTAGGATACGTGCCAGCGGGTTGGACGCAGACATTTTCCTGTAGAGAGTCAAAGATTCTAGTTAGATACTGTAATTTTAAGACTTGACCAATTTGTTTAGGGATTTTATTTTTAAACAAATTAGCTCCCACTATTTTCTCGGATCCCTACACTCCCTCTGTAGAGATGCAAAAATCTCCATGATTAATGATTTCTAGTGGGTGCGTGTCCTCACCAACTGACTCATCACCTCACCTAACAGTTATTGGTGATGGGTTAGCCAATGAGTGAACAACTCTTGTTCAATGATTCTCTAATCATGGTGCACCCAAACTTGGTCTCTAATTCATGAATCTCACCGTGTCCGAAATATTGATCCACTCCTTAGTTAAGTCAGACCCACCATTTGCACAGATTGGATTCCTAATTGAGTCTCTCACCGTATCCAAAATATTGAGCCCAATCCATCCTCCAGCCCATAGCATCCAATGCCTAATAGACATGGTTGCATCTTTTCGGTGCAACTGAGCCACTGTAACCAGTCGAGAACAATCAACCCTGGAAAGGGCCCGCACATCTACAATGGTGGAAGACCTTAGACTTAATCTTTTCTTAGGAAGATTTGATTTAGGTCTCATTAAACTAGACTTGACATAGTCATAACCATTATGACTAACCTAGTGGCATGGGTTAGCTCGGATTATTGACCACCTCAGATCAGAACTGAGTCAACAAATATGGCCAGGTAAGTGAGATCGGTGGAAGGGATATGCCATTAACTCGATAAGAATGCATTCGAGTCGAGTAGCTCCAATTAAAAATCAGTCGATCGTATCTGCCAAACTTACCTTAGACACCAAATTGTTGAGCTAGAACCAATCGGATTAGCCTACAATCCAGACTCTAACCACTGAGCCTAATTAGGTCTTAGCTTGATCGATCACTCACATGACTCGATCTTGACCCAGACTTAATCCTATTAGGCTGGTCAATTTAAGCATTGTTGATCCCATCTAACCAACTCTTGATTTGGTTTGATCAACCGCTAGACCTAATTGAGCTACCCAAGCCCGAACCCAATTTTATGAATATGTCTTAGATCTAAAATTCTCAATTTTAGACCTAATTGATATTTCATAATCTTAATTCTTAATTAAGTTTAGGGTTCTTAAATAAAACATGTAAATAAGATCCTAGGGTTTCAGGATCTAGGATTTTGCAGAAAGTAAGTTTTCAATTTTTGATTAAGGACGAACGTGCAGCACCCCTACACATCATAAGAACACCCCATCGAATGGGAGGAGAGGGTCTTTAAGCCCTACTTTATTCTTATGACCGGACGGCCAAGGAGAATGCCTTAATCAGAAATACAACTAATCTACAAAAACTAATTAGATCTAAGCATATATCTCATATAAAAAATAGATCTAATTAAAATATATTTTGTATATATCACATATATCATGCATGCATATTTTTTAGATCTAAATTATCTCATAATTATCTAAAAAATTAAATTTAAATTTGATCTTATCAAATAAAATTTAATCTAGACCTATTTACAGAACTATTTTACAACTAGTCTAAACATGCAACAATCATATCTCATATGAACAAATTAATTTTATTTTATTTTTTTATTTTTAGATCTGATTATAATATTTATAATATCAAAAAATAAAAAATAAATAGATTTAAAAATTATATTTAATTAAATAAAAAATATGATTATGCTAGACTACACATAGAATAATTTCATTCCTAGTCTAGTTATGTATCTCATACATATTAGATCTAGATCAATTAATTTTAATTTTTTAATTTCTAATTTTAAATCTAATCACATCTCATGTGATATCTAAAATCACTAATTTATCATATTAAAATCATATCTAAATAAATTTAATAAGAACCTGGCTCTGATACTAGGTGAAGGGAGAATCTTGGAATTTTCCGGATCAGGTTCGTTTAAATCTGATTGGATCGAGAGGCATATTTCAAAAAAAATTTCTCTCAGATCTAAATCAGATCTAACACTTTTCAAATCTCATATTAGCATCTGATAATTAAAAAAATAAAATTAAATTAATTTTGAATTAATTTTACCTTGATCCTGGGTAATCTGATTACTCGTTGATAATTCTGTGGAAGCTCTAAGGTTCTGGATCTAGCCACATAAGCGTCTGGCCTCTATCGGTATCCACTCAGACTGAATTTGGAGATCTTCTTCTTCTCTTTTTTTTTTCCAAAAATTAGATCTGGATCTAATTTAGAGAATCTTCAAAACACCTTCTGAAGATCGTCCATCGTCTCTGCAGCAGTGCTGCCTTCTTCCTTTTTCGTCAATCTTTTCTTGTCTGACTCGCACTAATCTGAAGAACCCAACTTTCTTGGATGTGGAGAGGAGAGAGAGGGCCAGATGGTGGCATGGAGAAGGGAGAGGGATAGTCTTGGGGTGTGGGCTAAGAGGAACTCTTCTTAAAAGTGGGCGCAGATAGGGTCTATTTACAGACTTTGCTGCGCCATGCAGTGCTGCATCACCCCAGCCAATCACATTACTTCGTTCAATCAGATCTAAATCTGATTGGTGGGATGAGAGACCCACGGATTCATCCTAAGGTGGCACCTAAGACTGGTCAAGGTCTATAGGTGAGAGTCATCTAGTTTGAATCCAACAAGCAATCTGGAGTCCCATCCGTATGGAACTCCAGTGTCCCTATCCATGGGCGCACACCATCCTAGGCATGCACCCCCTTTCTTTCTAGTTTCTAGAGAGGGGACAAGCCCCTATCTACTCTCCAATAAGTGCGTGATACATGGGTAGATATCCAAGGGTCAAAGGTCAACATTTGACCAAGTCAAAGTATAAGAATTAGCAGGTGACGGAAAATGGTAGGTGTTGTCTCAAATTTATCTCATAAATTAAGACAACCCTTTTCTAACTTGGACAAGCTCTAGTCAGACTAGGTAAAGGTACCTGAGTGAGCACAAACTTATTTGGCTCAGTCAAAATAACTTTTATGATAGAAAAATGAGAATGTTAGGCTCAATCGTGTGCTAGCACGATTTTCTTGAACCTAATTGAATCTTATTCAAATCAACTGAACTAGGTTAGTCCAATTGATGATATCCAAATCCAAATCCTTGTTTGTGTGATCCATTTAGGTTCAACTCTGTATGGTAATGGGATATGTCATGATCTCCATCATCGATATCATCAAAACTTCTTTCGATGGATCAGAACTTTTCTAATTCAGACAACTAGAATCATCGATATCATCGAAACTCCTTTCGATGGATCAGAACTTTTCTAATTCAGACAACTAGAATAATCGATCATCAAAATTATTCTAGTTGCTCCCAAAATTCACCAATGACACTTAGCAATATATGGTGGCAACCCATCAAAACTGAAAATGAACCTCTTGATGCAGTTACTTGTGTGATTAAGTTCTTCTATCTTGAGCCTCGATCAGATTAGGGTTAAGATGAACTCATCAAACCCTAATTTCTATCATATGATTTAATCATTCGATTCAAGTCCAATATGAAAACCTTAATAGAAACTCTTTCTATTATTTCACATTTTGCCATAGCCATGGACTTGATTCTCATGATTATCATAGGGCTGCTCCTCATCCACTGAGGTAGATAGATTCCATTTTAATGCAATCCAATTCCTATAATGAACATGCTATAGCCAACATACACCTCAGGGTTCTGAATGGCTAGGAGACCGAGTCATGGTATAGTCAAACTATAACACCCTCAAGGTGAACTGTTGATGCACCTTAGGTCAAAGAATCAAACACACCACTGCAGCCTCGAGTCAGTCATCGACAAGAAGGTAGACTTTCTTATGACTACTCGAGGTGGTCACGCTCAGTGCCCTCGTTCTCTAACAAGTACCTATACTTTCGCTTTGGTGTCTCTACACCATAGACTCAAGACTCATCTACTATAAAGAAGTGATTGTATACTAACCTTCTGGATCAATCACCATCCTCATGATGATCCTACGATCAGAAGCATTTTATGAGTTAATAAATGAAAATTTATGTCTTAAATTTTTAACTCTTGAAAATATGAATTATTATTACCATTAACTTAAGGGATGTATCATAGATACTAAATATACTTATGTGATAGAAAATAACCCATTTTATTATTTATAGTCAAAATTATAATTTTTTCCTTAGAAGTGTATTACAAGTGTCAGCCAATTTTGGTTTCTAGGGCACACATATCTAACAGTAATCTAATTTTTAATTTTAGATTTTATAATTGGATTATAAATTAGATCTAATCTAAAAAATTATCTAAACATGCATAAATTATCATGTAATAAATAATCTAGGCTCCGATACCAATTATTGGAACCAGATCTAGGATTTCAAGACTAGATTTTGAAACTTTTTCAAAATCAAGAAGAGAATGACTTAAATAAATTAATATTTATTTATAAAACTAGAGAATAACCTAGATCTAAGATTTTATTACATGATTATGATATGATATTAAATTAAAAATTAAAAATAAAAGAAAAGAACAAGTGTTGATCATATTAACATGGTTCTACACTAGATCAGAATCATATAAGTAATAGGAGATTAGATCTTTGTTACCTATGCAAGTTGGATGTTCTAACTTACTGATACGGGCTAAAAAATAAAGATCTAAGCTTCACATACATCCGACCCCTAGGAGATGTCCACATGATCCCATGAATCCTGATTAGAAGTTCGATATAGGAAATCAGCACAGTATGCTAGTATTATGCTGATCCTTCTTTGATGATCGATCCGATCCTTTTCTCTTCTCAAAATTAGACTATCCAAGGATTAGAAGGAAGATAAGAGATTTTAGATCTAAGACAATCTCAAAAATAAATATTAAAAGAATAGAAAAGTATGTATGGAAGAAACCCTAGAAGAAGATCCTCTTCTTCTTCTTTCTTCTCTCACCTAGATACCTAGATTGGTGTCTATGAAAACCCAATGCCCAAGAATCCTTTCTCTTTGATTTTCACACATCCGAAACCTATCTCAATGGTCTATGTTTCATAAAAAATTTAAGTAAAAATTTATTTTAAATAACAAGTTATGGAAGAGCCTTGTCTAGGTTAAATTCCAAGACAAGGCTGGTCAATACTCCTCATCCCATGCCATGGACCACCTGAGATTGGTGCATAAAATGCCTTCTTTTACCATGGAAAATAAAGAAAGAAAATCAGGTGTTGGTGGAACAAGGGAAGGAATCCAAGTTTATTGTGATTCTATCACATAGAATCCAAACAAACCACAACAACTTACCTTCTTAAGCCAATGTCCATAACTTATTCCAAATAAGAAAGAGAGAGAGAGGAAGAGGGTGTTAGATATATGTGCCTTAGAAGCCAGAATTGGCTGACACTTGTAATACACTTCTAGGGGCAAAATTGTAATTTTGACTATAATTAATGAAATAGGTTATTTTCTATCACACCTGTGTATTTAGTGTCTGTGATACATCCTTTGAGTTAATGGTAATGATAATTCATATTTTCAAGAGTTGAAAATTTAAGACATGAATAATCATTATTAACTCATAAACAGCTCCCGACCATAGGATCATCACGAGGATGGTGATTGATCCGGAAGGTTGGTGTACGATCGCTTCTCTTTAGTAGATGAGTCTTGAGTCTACGGTGTGGAGACACCGGAGCGAGAGTACAGGTACTCGTTAGAGAACGAGGGCACTGAGCGTGACCACCTCGAGTAGTCATTAGGAAGTCTACCTTCTCGTCAATGACTGACTCGATGCTGCAGTAGTGTGTCTGGTTCTTTGACCTGAGATGCATCGGCAGTTCACCTTGAGGGTGTTATAGTTTGACTACACCATTACTCGGTCTCCTAGCCATATGGAACCCTGAGGTGTATGTTGGCTATAGCATGTTCATTGTAGGAACTGGATTGCATCAAGATGGAATCTATCTACCTCGGTGGTAGAGGAGTAGCCCTATGATGATCATGAGAATCAAGTCCAGAAATCCATGGCCATGGTAGAGTGAAATAATAGAAAGAGTTTCTATTTAGATTTTCACATTGGACTCGAATTCGAATGATTACATCATATGACAGAGACTAGGGTTTGACGAGTTCACCTTAACCCTAATCTGATCGGGGCTCAAGATAGAAGAACTGAATCACACAGGTAGCTGCACCAAGAGGTTCGCATTCAGCTCTGATGGGTTGCCACCATATACTGCTAGGTGTCACTGGTGGATTTTGGGAGCAATTAGAATGATTTAGATGATCGATCATTCTAGCTGTTCGAATCAGAAGAGTTCTGATCCATCGAAAGGAGTTTCGATGATGTCTATGATAGAGATCATGACATATCCCATTACCATACAGAACTGAACCTAACTGGGTCACACAAACAAGGGTTTGAATCTGGTGATCATCAATTGAACTGATCTAGTTCAATTGATCTGAATGAGATTCAATTAGGTTCAAGGAAATCGTGCTAGCACTCGATTGAACCTAACGTTCTTCTTTTACTATCACAAATAAGTTGTCCTGACTGAGCCAAAGGAGTTTGTGCTCAATCAGAGGCCTTCATATGGTCTGACTGGAGGTTGTCCAAGTCAGAATAGGTTGTCTTATTTGTAAGACATTACCTGCCATTTTTGGTCACCTGCCATTTCTTGTTCTTTGACTTTGGTCAAAAGTCTACCTTTGACTGGTCAAACGTTGACCATTCACCCTTTGACTTTTGACCACATGTCATGCACCTATTGGAGAGCTGGTGGGGGCCTGTCCCCCTGCCAGAACCTGGCAAGGAGAAGGGCGCACGCCAAGGGTGGCGTGAGCCCAAGTAGGAGGCGCCTAGGAGTCCTTGTTGGACAAGGACTCCACCTCCCTTTTGGATTCCAATAAGAGTTCTACTAAGAATCCAGTTTGACTGGTCTTAGGCGCCCTCTAAGGAGGAATCCAGGGGTCTCTATTCCAACCAATCAGATTTAGATCTGATTTCACAAAGGGTTGTGATTGGTTGAGAGGAAGAGGAGTTGGATCACAAGAGGTCTATAAATAAGACCCTGCGCCCAACCCTAATCCTAAGCGAATGCAATTGAGAAACCCCACGCCCCAAGGCTGCCTCTCCTCCTCCTCCATGCCATAGCTTCTTCTCCCCTTGCTCTCCACGTCCAAAAGGTGTTTTGGACTTAGGTTGGTGCGATTCAGATCAAGGAAAGGCGATCAAAAGCAAGAAGGCTGCGCTGCTGCAAAAGGACGACTGCAGATCTTCAAAAGAGTTTTGAAGATCCTCCAGATCAGATCCAGATCTGATTTTTGGAGGTGTGATAGAGAAGAAGAGGATCTCCAGATCCAACCCGAGTGGATACCGGTAGAGGCCAGGCGCTTGCGTGGCTAGATCCAGAACCTTCCGCTGCAATCAGGATCATCTACAGGGTAATAGGATTACCCAAATCAGGTAAATTAAATTTGATTTAATTTATCTTATTTTATTTTATTTATTAAAATAATAAGAATCAGATCTAAAACATATCAAGATCTGATTGAGATCAAGAGAAAATTTTTGAAATATATCTCTTGATCTAATCAGATCTGGACGAACCTGGACCGGGAAATCAGGATTTCCCTTCAACTGGTATCAGAGCCATGGTTCTAAATTGTTTAGATCTGATTTTAATTTTATTTTAATTAGAAAATAAAGTGATTTCAGATGTCACATGAGATGTGATCAGATCTGAAATCAGAAAAATTAAAATTAAATGATTTGGATCTAAGAACATGAAGATATGCATGACTAGTTCTAGAATAGAATAGTTCTATAGAATAGTTTTGCATGTCTTTGATTTAATCTGATTAAATCATATTTTAGATCTTCTTATTTACTGTTTTCTGATATTATAAGTGTTATAATAACATCTGATAAACAGCAAATAAAAATTATTTAATTTTAAATATCATATGAGATATGATAGATGCATGACTAGACTAGTTGTAGAATAGTTCTACATAATTGTCTAGATTAGAATTTATTTTGATTAGATCAATTTAAATCTAATTTTTTAGATTATTATGTGATAATTTAGATCTGAAAACATGCATGATTTGATACATGAGATGTATGCAAAATATGCCTTGATTAGATCTAAATTTGTATATGAGATATATGATATAGATCTATAACTGTTTTGTAGATTTACATGTTCCTGATTAAGGCGTTCCTCTTGGCCGTCCGGTCATAAGAACGAAGAAGGGTTTAAAGGCCCTCTCTTCCCATTCGATGGGGTGTTCTTATGACGTGTAGGGGTGCTGCGTGTTCGTCCTTAATCAGAAACCCAAAACTTACTTTCTGCAAAACCCTAGATCCTGAAACCCTAGGATTTATTGTGCATATTTTGTTTATGAACCCAACTTAATTAAGAATTAAGTTTATGGAATATTAATTAGGTCTAAAATTGAGAATTTCAGATCTAAGACATATTCATAATACTGGGTTCGGGCTTGGGTAGCTCAATTAGGTCTAAGCGGTTGATCAAACCGAATCAAGAGTTGGTTAGATGGGATCAACAATGCTTAAATTGACCAGCCTAATAGGATTAAGTCTGGGTCAAGATCGAGTCACGATCAAGCAAGACCTAATTAGGCTCAGAGGTTAGAGTCTGGATTGTAGGCTAACCCAATTGGTTCTGACTCAACAATTTGGTGTCTAAGGTAAGTTTGGCACAGACGACCGACTGGTTTTTAATTGGAAGCTACTCGACCTGAATGCGTTCTTGTGCGAGTTAACGGCATATTCCTTCCACCGGTCTCACTTACCTGGCCATATCTGTTGACACAGTTCTGATCTGAGGTGGTCAATAATCCGAGCTGACCCATGCCACTAGGTTAGTCATAATTGTTATGACTAAGCCAAGTCTAGTTTAATGAGACCTGAATCAATTCTCCCTAAGAAAAGATTAAGTCTGAGGTCTTCCACCATTGTAGACGTGCGGGCCCTTCCCGGGGTTGATTGTTCTCGGACTGGATACAGTGGCTCAGTTGCACCGGGAAGACGCAACCATGTCTATTAGGCATTGGATGCTATGGGCTGGAGGATGAGTTGGGCTCAATATTTCGGATACGGTGAGAGACCCAATTAGGAACCCAGTCTATGCAAATGGTGGGTCTGACTTAACTAAGGAGTGGATCAATATTCCGGATACGGTGAGATTCATGAATTAGAGACCAAGTTTGGGTGCACCATGATTAGAGAATCATTGAACAAGAGTTGTTCACTCATTGGCTAACCCATCACCAATAACTGTTAGGTGAGGTGATGAGTCAGTTGGTGAGACCGCACCACCCACTAGAAATCATCAATCGCGGAGATTTTCGCATCTCTACAGAGGGAGTGTAGGGATCCGAGAAAATAGTGGGAGCTAATTTGTTTAAAAATAAAATCCCTAAACAAATTGGTTAAGTCAAAATTACAGTATCTAACTAGAATCTTTGACTCTCTACAGGAAAATGTCTGCATCCAACCCGCTGGCACGTATCCTAGACACACAAGGGAAGGAATCCAAGTTTATTGTGATTCTATCACATAGAATCCAAACAAACCACAACAACTTACCTTCTTAAGCCAATGTCCATAACTTATTCCAAATAAGAGAGAGAGGGAGAGGAAGAGGAGACATGTGTGAAAGGCTGGGGAGAGGTGATTCAATGCCAAAAATAAAGGGAGAATGGCCTAGGGTCAAGGTGGGGTCAAGGTAGCACAAGATATGGAATCCTAGTCATACTAGGATTCTTATTTTTGCTTGATCTAAAATTAGTTTCTCAAACCAAATTAAATCAGAAGTAAATCAATCTAATTAAATTAGATCTTAATCTAATTAAAAATATAATTAAATTAGATTAAATTATATTTAAATCTGAACTAATTTTTTAATTAAATTAAAAATTGGGTTGAGCCAAGTTCTAGTTGAACTAAGACTAGTTCTTTCTTGCACTTGGCTTATTCAATAAACCAATTAAATTTGATCCAATCAAGTCCAAACTAAATCTAATTAAATTATATTTAATTTAACTTAATCTCATCCCTTTAACTTAATTAAATTAAGCCAATTAGCAATCAAATTGCTAATCGATCCTCCTGCAACACTTGTACTAGGTTAAACATCAATCATATTGATTGTTTAACCTTATAATGATTCTTAATCATTGATTAACCATTCGATCAGATCATAAACTCTAATGTGTGTGACCTCATAGGTCCAAACCTAAGTCAATAGTATAGAAATAAATTTTTATATCAGTCGAAATGACCATCTAGCAATGGTATCCGATGGTCAGATAGGTCGAATATGTAAAACAACATCCTTAGAATCCATGTCGATATAGTTTTAATATAATTCACCCCCTTAACCAAAATGCTCATAGGACACCTCAGAGTTCAACTATCAACTCTGATCAGTGTTAGGATTTATGGTGCTTCCAAGCCTTAGGAGACCATGGGAGGAGTCAGGGGGTTGGCTCTGGAGATTCTAGGAGCTTGGTTGGTGCTTCGGAGATTTGAGACACAAGATAAATCAAGAAACCAAAGTCAAAAAATCAAGACTATAGAAAGGACATTTTTTGCAAGTTAGCCAGCTCAGTCCAAAACTAGGTCGGCTAAGTTTCAGTGCACAGGCAAAATAGAGAGTTGCGCATTCGGGCTGCTAGCACGGCATAGAATTGGGCCGACTCAATTTTTGATTGAGCCGACCCAGTGGAACTTAGCTGGCTCAATGCGCGAGCAGAGTTATGCAAGGGTTTATTTTGGGCTAGGGTCTAGATTGATGCTAGGGATCTTAAGGCCTGATTTGAGAGGTCTTAAGAGGGCTAATTCATGTATGGATCAGATCTAGATCCAGAGGATAAAAGCATGAGAGACATGGATGTACATGAGCTTGGTGAGTGCTTTCATGTATTGGGTTAGCTGAGGAGTTTTTTGGTCGGGACTAATGGCTATGTATAAATACATAGGTTGTATTAGGATTTCATGAGGCTGTGGAATATAGATCTTTTCTCTCTCAACTCTCTTCTTCTCTTCTCTTTAGAATTGCCGTCCTAGGGTTCTTGAAGAAGCCCTAGAGAAGGGAGGCATCTTCCTCAAGCCCAAGGAGAGAGGCACCCCATCATAGATCCAAGTGGAGGATCGGTGGTTTGCTGCCCATAGAGAATGTCATAGGTTCCTTCAGGTTCGTGCTAAAGATCAAGGGCTTTCACAACATGGTATCGAGGCTTGTGATGCCAAGGATGATTAACGTTCAAGCGATATCATGGAACATCAATTGGTATCAGGGAGAGGTGATGCCAGTTGGTGCGCTTACATTTGGTATTAGAGTTAGGTGATACCTAGAATGTTGTGCACGAACATCTGGTATCAGAGCCCGATGGTGCATGAAAGAGAAAGAGAAGTCATACAAGGTGAAATCAAAAATCTATACAAGGATTCCACGGTATGTCTCAAATCTATCTTTGTTATTGCTGTGATTTGATCAATCGGGAGTAGTGGGTTAAGGGTGGAGGTTGAGAGGTTTAACGAAAAGAAATTTTTTTAGGGTGGAAGGATTTGGTGCATGATCTGCTAATCGGACTTGATGGAAAGATCAGGGTGTATGACGGTTATGTGACAGACAGGGAGCATTGCAGTAGCGCTTCCTTGGAGATGCAAAGCTGAGAGAGGCTCGGTGATGCAGCAGCTGAGGGAGGTATCTTAATAGAGAGCATCAGAATTCTCTAGGAAGATGGGCAGTGTAGGGCTGTTGAAGAGAGGTTTTCCAAGGGATAATGATTGAAGAAAGGCTGAAGAAGCGACTATACATCCTTCAGTATCAGGAAGGTGGGAAAGTAGTCAGAGATGTATTCAGCGGTTCAACCAGAGCATGAATTTGCGAAGCCTTGGGAATGATGAATATGGATGATCCATGGAGGTCCAGTAGGTCAGGACTGGATGGCTATAGAGCGACGCAGAGATGAGTCAGGGAGCGCTGGAGTGCTGCAGAAGCGCTACCCTGGAGGTACAAGGGTTGAGAGAGGTTCGATGGTGCAGCAACCAAGAAGTGTATCTCAGTAGAGAGTGTCAGTGGTATCTTAGAAAGATCAGATGCAAATCTCAGAAAGAGCCAGGAGGTCTCATGGAGCACCAAAGGAATCTAGCAGTCGGGAATATCATGGATTAGATTTCTTCTATAGGAGCACCAGGAAGAGTCATGATTTAGGGGGAGGATGGTTCTCTGGGCGCAACTGAAGCAATGGCTAGTGTAGGGGTAGAAGAGAAGGACTAGGATAGAATTTTCTAGGATTCAATCGTTGATTTTAGAAGAGTTGGTTGAGCTCTTAGGTTTTGGAGGTGCCCGTGGGTTGTGGAAGTATCCGAGATGGCTTCGAAGAGGGCCATAGAGTGCGAAAAATTCGAAGGGATAGCGATGGTGTTCGAGGTGTAATGGTAGGCTCAGTAGTACAGCATTGAGTGGTTGGCCTCGAGGGACTCGATGACAGAGTCGGCTTCTATGGCATTAGATGGACTTCGGATATAGGTGGAGCTCCGAAGAGGTGGCTTCATAATTGGAGAGGAAATTGACATGAGTTCAGAGTAGAGAGATGCAGGAGGATCGATATCCTAGCACTAGTGCCAGTGATGCACAGTTCTAGGGGAGCAGCATGTGTAGGAGGAGACCATGTTAGGGCTTACAGCGAGTGCTAGTATAAGAACGTTACGGGTTCTCCAAGGAAGTCCAAAAAAAGTGATGTAGCTGCTAACCAGAAGGGATCCTACAATTTTAGGATGGTACAGAGGTGGAAGCCAAGGTCTTCAGTGGTGGAGGCGGTCATCCAAAAGGCCTCAAGGATGCATAATAACTGAAGAGGATTGACAGAGGCAATGATTGCACAAGGGGCTATCGAGTGCGTAGGGACAACGGGATCATGCAAGAGATCATTATCGAGAGGTTTGCCAAGGCTTGGAAGCACCAAGGTGGAGATTGTGAGGATTTATGGTGCTCCCAAGCCTTGGGAGGCCATGGGAGGAGTCAAGGGGTTGGCTCTGGGGATTCCATGGGCTTGGTTGGTGCTTCGAAGATCTGGGACACAAGATAAAGCAAGAAACCAAAGTCGAAGAATCAAAACTGTAGAAAGAAGATTTTTTGCAGGTTAGCCGGCTCAGTCCAAAATTGGATCGGCTAAGTCTCAGAGCACAGGCAAAATAGAGAGTTGCGCGTTCGGAACTGCTAGCATGGCATAGAACTAGGTCGGCTCAGTTTCAGACTGAGCCTACCCAGTGGAACTTAGCCGGCTCAATGCTAAGACTGAGTCGGCTCAGTGTGCGGGCAGAGTTACGCGATGGTCTATTTTGGACTAGGGTCTGGGTTGATCCTAGGGGTCTTAAGGCCTGATTTGAGAGGTCTTAAAGAGGCTAATTCATATATGGATCAGGTCTAAATCTAGAGGATGAGAGCATGGGAGACATGGATGTACATAGGCTCAGTAAGTGCTTTCATGTATTGGGTTAGCTAGGGGAGTTTTTGGTCGGGCCTAATGGCTATGTATAAATACATAGGTTGTATTAGGATTTTAAGGGTTGAAATCAATACAAACCTTTCTCTCTCAACTCTCTTCTTCTCTTCTCTCTAGAGTTGCCATCCTAGGGTTCTTGAAGAAGCCCTAGAGAAGGAAGGTGTCTCCCTCAAGCCCAAGGAAGGAGGTGCCCCATCACAGATCAAGGTGGAGGATCGGTGGTTTGCTATCCATAAAGAACGTCACAGGTTCCTTCAAGTCCATGCTAAATATCAGGAGCTTCCGCAACATGGTATCGGTGCTTGTGATGTCAAGGATGATTGGAGCGATATCATGGAACATCAATTGGTATTAGAGAGAGGTGATGCCAGTTGGTGCGCCAATAATCAGGTTATCCACATTGTATTTCAAAATATCAAATCCATCTGATGGATTATCCTGGCAAAGATTTTGCTATATTCAAATATAGTGATACATTGTTCTCCAACTTTTGGAGTGGTCAATCCCATCTTGATCATACACCGACTTCGCAAGTATTTGACTGTGCCCAAAAGCATTTCATTACTTAATTAGAAATTTAGTTAGTTCAGCACCAAAGCACAGTGAGTTGCTTTCAAGTCATTAAGGTGATCTCAGGTCTAAGGGATACTTATACCTATATCCTATCAGAAACATTCTCGATAGTAGAATGCTCTGAAGTTGGTCACTTCAATGATGATGTATCCTTACATCTTACCTGTATGCCTTACCAGTGTCTCCACACTCATTGGTTAAAAGGATAACAAACCTATGAAATGTATCCTAAAGCCAATCATCTAGGTTATTGATGGTTGAGCTAAATATAGTTTGTACTTAAATTTTAATTAAATAAAATTATTATTCTGGTAATTTCATCACTCTGTGCATCTTTCTATAATGAACTCTCTTTGATGAAGTCCTTAGGACTATTTAGACTTGACAAAGAATAATTTGCCGATTAGTTCTTAAACTGATCACGACCAAATGATTCGTTGTTACCTAGGACGACAATATTAATCAAGTGTAGATCATTGTGTGCCATAAGTGTTGGTTGTCCTCTTAGCCAAGAAGCATGATGATGCTGTTATGGCATGTGGTGAAATGTAAGGGTACATTTCACTGATCATGATCCAATTATGAAGCTCTCTTCTGCCAAGATTGCTCGCGAAGGATATGGATATATGTGTCCCATAGATCTGAGATCACCATGGTGACTTACAAGCAACTCACTATACTTAAGTACTGGACTACCTAAATTTCTAATTCAGTGATAGAAGACTACTGGGTGTGGTCAAGTACTTGGCTTGTTGGTGCATGAGTCAAGATGGGATTGACCCCTCCAAGTGTTGGAGCAAGTGCATCACTGTATTTCAATTTAGCAAATCCTCGATCGCGGTAGTCCATATGATGGATGTTGAATTTTGAAATATAGTGTGGATGAATTTTTAAGGTTGGCAGTTAACCCTAGATCATCCCATGAGCATCGTGGTCGGTAACCATATGCCACAAGTTTGTCAATATTGTGTTGCAACTATCAATCTATCCAGATGTCAGGTATCATTGCTAGATGGTCACATCGATTGGTACAAAAAATTAGTTTCTATGCTACCAACTTAGGATTTGAACCTACGGGATCAAACATAATAGAAGTTTTCTACCTGATTTGATGACTAATCATGACTGGATGTCCCACTGGATTGGGACTCAGTTATTATTAGAAGATTAATTAGCAATTAGATTGCTGATTAGCTCAATTTGATTGAGCGATGAAGAATTGATCAAGTCAAATTGAATTTGATTCAATTAAGTTTGACCTGATCAGATCATGTGATGATCTAATTGCTATGGGAGATTCAACCCCGATATGATTAGGGGATGGATCTAATTAATTTCTAATTTGATTAGAAGTTTATTAATTTGGATTAGGTCTAATTTGGTTAGATTTAACCTGATCTAATTGAGTCCAGATAAATTTGTTTGGATGAAACCAATTAGGATCAAGTCAAATGGTTTTTGATTTTTGAATCAAATCTCCCTGCACCATGGTACTTTGACCCATTCTTTTTCTCTATGCACATTATGAATGTGCATGGGATTTCTCCATGCTAGAAGAGAGTTTGCACCCTCCATCTTTCTAGTTTTGACCTAGTCCAAGGGTTGGACCAGTTTGAACTAAGTTGAATTTTGAGTTCAACTTGGTTGGTTAGAAGTTCAAACCTCCTAACTCCCTACACCTTATCCACTCCCTACGCCATTCTCCTTTTGTCACACATTTTTGTGCAATTTTCTAAAGAAAGGCGCATAGAAGGAGAGTCCTTCTGCGTGCTTCTCACCTATGTGGGTGCAGAAATGGGATAAGAAGCATTTGAATTCAAGTTAAGAGATTGAAACATCCTAACCTCCAATCCTTATCCTACCATCTCAAGTCATCCATTTTAAAATGAGATTTTTTTGTGGACGTGCATTTTAGATGCACGAGAAATCTAAGAGGAATATGCATGAGGAAGAGAGAGTTTTCATGAGGAATTTCTGTGAGATAGAAATCAGAGAGGGGCGATCTCTTTTGGCATGAGGTTTTCCAAAGAGAGAAGATCAAGATCCTTATGGGTGAGTGTAGAATCCTAGACTTGGGACTCTAGATTTTGGATGGAGAGATTGAGCATTGTGAGTGTCAGATCTCCACCAATTTTCCATCACCACCTCATTAACCTCCATAGATCGTTTTCTAGCCTTTCAAAGCATCCGGGAGATCTAGAAGTAGACCATCAATTAGATTGATGGAGATTGGCTATCGAAGGCCTCGGCAAGGAGCTAGCACTCCAGAGGGGCTGATCAGGATCAGGGGCTCCATGTGGACTCACCATAAAGGCTGAATATGTGTGCGGCTATAGCACGATGGGAGAGCATCTTCCGATGGATTTGAATTGCAGAGTTCATCTATCCATGCATAGGTACTATATTCTGAACGTAGATTGATCAACAAATATGATTTGCTGATCAAATGTATTTTATCTTTTTGATTCATATTAATATATCAAAAATCTTAAGTAGGGTTTTATGATTAGATCATAGCATGCATAGAATTAATATAGATTAATTTTGCTTCCGCTGCAATAAATTTTGAAAAAGTTTTGAATTGCATGCTCACAACCCTGCTAGGTTTTCTTCAAATGGTATCAGAGCAAGGATTGCTCGACATGCTTAATATGTAAATTAGAAAGATTTAATGTGTAACATAATGATCGCATGGACTGTAGGTTGTCCTGCTATAAGATTTATCCCTTATAGTGAAGAGGTTGTCCTGGTACGTTGCAATCTATAACTTTGACCATAAAAATTTTAGATGTGATCTAATAAATTTTTATGATATATTTTGAATTAGTTTTAATTTAAATTTTATCATGAATTTATGTTTAGATTAGATCTAAATATTTTTTGATTTTTATGTAATGTACATAGATTTAGATTAAATCTGAACAGAATCTTGTGAAGGTTCTATTTGCTGGTCGAGCTAGCTATCTCAAGAATCGTGCCAGCTCGACCAGCATGCCAGCTTGAAATGGCTTTACGGCCTTTTGTTCAGGCTGGCTCATTTAGGAAACAAGCCAAGTCGACTTCTATTCAGGCCGGCTCGAATGGGATCCAAGCTAGCTCGACTAAAAGATGGCCTTCAAGGCTTTTGTTCAAGCCGACTATCTCAAGTGACAGGCTGAATCTACATCTTCTCAGGCTAGCTCAGATAAGATCCAAGCCAGCTCGATGGAATTAAAGCTTGCAGGCTTTTGCTCGAGCCGGCTATCTTAGGTGATGGACTGACTCGACATCTGCTCGGGCCAGCTCAGATAGGATCCGAGCCAGCTCGACTAAGAAGCTGGCTGAAGCATTCAATGGCTGTTTTTAAGTGTTCTAACCTACAATGAGTGCTTGTTTGTGAAATAAGCCAATCCATTTTTGAAATGAGTCAACCTATTTGGTGAAATAGTGCTACATTGTAAAGAATCTTTCAAAACTAAAAATTATTTTTGAAATACTAAACCCCAACCCATCAGTCCAAAACTTCATTAAAAGAATTAAGTGTTGTCTAGTTAGGTCTAGAATTATGAATTAAAGACCTAAGATAATTGCATAATACTATAGGTTAAAGGGTTAGATGAATTAGATCCATTAATTGGGTTAGACCTAAGGTTACTTAAAAAATGGATTAATCTAGAGTAGTTGATCAAATCTAAGCAAGTGTTGACTTACATTAGGTCAAAGATACAATAGACTCAACTTCAATAGTTGTAGTTGAATGAGTCCAAGTCTTTAACAATACCAAGATGGACTTAATTCATGGCTAAGCAATCTAGCCCAAAATAATAAGGTTGATCTGATTAAACCTAGTTAACCGGTTGGTGTCTAAGGTAAGTTTGGCAGTTTAGACCAATGGTTTTTAATTGGAAGCTACTCGCACTAATTCGATCTTGGACGAGTTAATGGTATATTCCTTTCACTGATCTCACTTACCTGACCGACATGGTCAATTAGAATTTGATTAGATCACTTAGTGATTCGAGCTAACCCATGTCACTAGGAATCAATTTGATTGATTTTAATTCAGTAAAACTAAATTAGTGCCCATGGACTAAAATTGATCCTAGTCCTCATCAATTAACTTGGTGAAGTCAGTGGGAGGACTTGACATCATGAAGTCAGTGGAAAAAATATGGTCTGTATCCTTTCTATCTCAAATCATAAGTAAATTAAATCCTCTAAATTATTAGATCCTTAAAATGATAAGGTTATGGGGATAACTGAGTCATAGCCTCCCATTAAGGTGAATAGTAATAAGTCCAATTTTTTGGATGGACATTGGAAGTGCCTTACACCTGGTGTTTATCTAGATATTGAAATTATTATCCATCATATGATGATTAGGTTGCACTCTCTTAATGGTGATCAGGTTAGCCAAAGCTTTCCTCGGACCTGATTATCATTGATTTGATGCACTAAAATCAATCATGTTAATGGTTGGACCTAACCAAACCTTTTCAATGGAGGCCATAGCCTATTGAATTAGCTTCTGGAGCAAAATCTAATTAATAAAAATTATTTAAAGAAATAATTGGTTATGAACCTGCCTGTAGATGCATGCGGGTTAGCCAGAGCTTTCCTCGGGCACATTTGTAGTCTACGTGGATTCTAGTACCCACTAAGGAGTTAGTATAATTTCTCAAATTAAAGGTAGAGGCTACCAATTTATTTAAAAATAGTGGAAGGACCTTTAGACTAAAGTCCAAGTCTTTAGGGTTAATTAATTCAAGTACTAATAAAGTTTCATATTTTTTTTTAGATAAATAGAATGGCTAGTGTAAGTCCATTCTGTTCACTGTTAGATAGTGACAAGCATTTAGAACCAAAGAACGAGGAGTTAATGTTAACCTTAATTAGGTAGATCCAAAGAGGAATTATTCTCTTTATCCAAATAGGCTGAACAGGAGAAATCAGCAAGTGGTTGCTGATTAAGGCTGTTATATGATAACACCTTGCAATTTTTCTATATGTGATACATCTACCTAGGTATTAGATACTGGAAGTCCAATTCATATATGCAATTCGTTGCATGGATTTCAAATTGATAGAAGTTTGATAATAGCGATAGATTTCTTAATGTTGGGGATGAAAGTAAAGTTTCAGTCCTAGCATTGGAAACTCTTGAGCTATTTTTCAATAATAATAATATTGTTTTAAGTGATTATCACTATTATCCATTTTTTATGATCAACATAATATCTGTTGGGCTTTTGGTCTAGGATGGTTATTGTTTGTCAATAAAAAAAAATTATTATGATATCATTATGAATGGTATTATAATAATGCAAGGATAATTAAGAAATGGTATTTATGTTTTATCATAGCCTATTAGTATAATGTACATGTCTAATAAATATCCAAAACTTGATAATATCACTGATGCTTATCTTTGGCACTATCGGCTAGGTCATATAAATAAGAATAGGATCAATAGGTTAATCAAGGAGCATATCCTTGACATCGATGATTGTAAATCATTGAATACCTATGAGTCCTATCTTCTTGGTAAGATGACCAAATCACCTTCTACTGGAAAGGATAAATGGGCCACTGATCTTTTAGATCTAGTACATACTGGTGTATGTGGACCTATGAGCACATGTGCTAGAGGTGGCTTCTACTACTTCATTACATTTACTGATGATCTATCTAGGTATGGGTACATCTATCTTATAAAGAGTGAATTTGATTCATTTGAAATGTTCAAATGATATCAAAATGAGATAGAAAAATAACTTGGAAAGAGTATTAAAACTCTTCGATCCAATTAAGGAGGTGAATATCTTTCTAACAAGTTTCTGACATATCTAGGAGAGAATGGAATTCTCTTATAATGGACCCCTCCTGAAACACCATAGCATAATGGTGTATCTGAAAGAAGAAATCAGATCCTGTTTTACATGGTTCGGTCCATGATGGGATTTGCGAGTCTGCTAATTTCATTCTAGGGTACGCACTTAAGACTGTTTGTTTTGTTTTGAACAATGTTCCATGCAAGTCTGTTGTAAAGACTCCATACGAGATATGGATTGGTCGTAAGCCGACACTTGCTTACCTTAGTGTTTGAGGATGTCCGGCTTATGTAAAATATTTACAGCTAGAAAAGTTTGGACCTAGATCTGATAAATACTTGTTCATAGGATACCCCAAGAAAACTAGGAGTTATTACTTCTACCTTGCTGAAGAGCAAAAGATGTTCGTCAGCAATAGGATAGTCTTTTTAGAAAAAAAATTCTTATGAAAGGAATAGCTATCTCTAATGTTGAGCTTAGTAAAGTTTGATAAGTAGAAGAACTAACACATTCTAATGAACCTACAGAACTAGATTTGATAAGATCAAACCCAGAGCCCGTTGTAGAGGCACCCTTGAGCAGATCCAGTAGAGTACCACATCAACCGAATAGATACTATAGTTTCTTGGTCCGGGTTGGTGATCTTGTTGAACTTGATGAGATCAATGAGGATCCGATCACCTACATGACTATCATGTAGAGGTCTGACTCTGATAAGTGGCTAGAGGCCATGAAATCCAAAATGAAATTTATGAAGGTCAATAGTGTATGGACACTGGTTGATCCATCTGAAGGGATAAAACCCATTGGATGTAAGTAGATTTTCCAAAGGAAAAGGGGTGCAAACAAAAAGATAGAAATCTATAAGGCCTGTCTAGTTGCCAAGTGATATCGTTAGCATAATGGTATTGACTATGACGAGACATTTTCTTCAGTGGCAATGCTCAAGTCCATTCGGATTATGCTTGCGATAGTAGCATACCTAGACTATGAGATCTGACAAATGGATATGAAGATGATTTTTCTTAATGGAGAGCTGGATGAAGAGGTGTATATGATATAGCCTGAGGGGCTCACATCTACAAATGAGTTCAAGATGTGCAGGCTTCAAAGATCCATCTATGGATTGAAGTAGGTATCTCGGAGTTGGAACATGCATTTTGATAAGATGATCAGAATGTATGGCTTTGTTAAGAACAGAGAGGAACCCTGCATGTACAAATAGGCTAGCAGTTCTATAGTTGTGTTTCTCATATTGTATATGGATGATATGCTATTAATCGAGACTGTCATCTCTGCATTATAGAAAATAAAGATTTGGTTATCATCACAATTCTTCATGAAGGACTTAGGAGAAGCTTCCTACATTCTAGAGATGAAGATCTATAGGAATAGATCTAAAAGGTTGCTAGGAATATCCCAGTCCATGTACAATGATACTGTGCTAAAGAAGTTCAGCATGAAGAATTCCAAGAAGAGATATCTCCCGATAGGCCATGAAATTTTTCTCTTAAAGAGGGATTGTCTGACAACTCCTCAACAGAGAGAGCATATAAGTAGAATACAATATGCTTCGATAGTGGATTCTATTATATACATCATGATGTGTATGAGATCAGATATGGCATACTTACTAGGGATAGTGAGCAGATACCAGTCTGATCTTGGTGAGAATCACTGGAAGGTTCTGAAGACAATCCTGAAGTATTTGAGAAATACCAAGGACTAGTGGCTCATATATGAAAATACTGACTTGAAACTTGTGGGATACATTGGTTTCAGTTTTTAGTCAGATCACGATGACAGTAAGAGTGTGTCAAGTTATATGTTTACCCTGAACGATAGAGCGGTTTGCTAGAACAGTTCCAAGCGGCATACTATGGTCGATTCTATGTGCGAGGTAGAGTATATTGCAACATCTGATGCTGCGAAGGAAGCTGTATGACTATGAAAGTTCATCGGCAAGCTAGGAGTGGCACCCTCCTTAGATGGTTTGGTTCTGCTTTACTATGATAGCACCGGAGCCATAGCTCAAGCAAAGAAGCCAAACTCACATTAGTGCACCAAACACATTCTACGTCGCTACCATCTTGTATGAGAAATCGTAGAGTGAGGTGACATCGAGCTTCAAAAGATCGATGAAAAGAAGAACATGACTGACCCATTTACTAAAGCTCTCAAAATCAAAGAGTTCAATAATCATAAATGGAAGATGGGTATTCAATACTATTCTGAGTGGCTTTTGTCTAAGTAGAAATTATTGGAAAATGTATCCTAAAACCAATCATCTATGTTATAGATGGTTGAGCTAAATGTAATTTATACTTGAATTTTAATTGAACAAAATTATTATTCTAGCAATTTCATCACTTTATGCATCTTCCTGTAATGAACTCTCAGTGATGAAGTTCTTAGGATTATTTAGACTTGACAGAGGAGGATTTATCATTTAGTCCTTAAACTGATCGTGACCAAATGATTCATTATTACCTAAGATGACAATGTTAATCAAGAGTAGGTCATTATATGCCATAAGTGTTCATTGTCCTCTTTGTTAGATATATGTGCCCTAGAAGCCAGAATTGGCTGACACTTGTAATACACTTCTAGGGGCAAAATTATAATTTTGACTATAATTAATGAAATGGGTTATTTTCTATCACACATGTGTATTTAGTGTCTGTGATACATCCTTTGAGTTAATGGTAATGATAATTCATATTTTCAAGAGTTGAAAATTTAAGACATGAATAATCATTATTAACTCATAAACAGCTCCCGACCATAGGATCATCACGAGGATGGTGATTGATCCGAAAGGTTGGTGTACGATCACTTCTCTTTAGTAGATGAGTCTTGAGTCTATGGTGTGGAGACACCGAAGCGAGAGTACAGGTACTCGTTAGAGAATGAGGGCACTGAGCGTGACCACCTCGAGTAGTCATTAGGAAGTCTACCTTCTCGTCAATGACTGACTCGATGCTGCAGTAGTGTGTCTGGTTCTTTGACCTGAGATGCATCGGCAGTTCATCTTGAGGGTGTTATAGTTTGACTACACCATTACTCGGTCTCCTAGCCATATGGAACCCTGAGGTGTATGTTGGCTGTGACATGTTCATTGTAGGAACTGGATTGCATCAAGATGGGATCAATCTACCTCGGTGGTAGAGGAGTAGCCCTATGATGATCATGAGAATCAAGTCCTGAAGCCCATGGCCATGGCAGAGTGAAAAAATAGAAAGAGTTTCTATTTAGATTTTCACATTGGACTCGAATCGAATGATTACATCATATGACAGAGACTAGGGTTTGACGAGTTCACCTTAACCCTAATCTGATCGGGGCTCAAGATAGAAGAACTTAATCACATAGGTAGCTGCACCAAGAGGTTCACATTCAGCTCTGATGGGTTGCCACCATATACTGCTAGATGTCACTGGTGGATTTTGGGAGCAATTAGAATGATTTAGATGATCGATCATTCTAGCTGTTCGAATCAGAAGAGTTTTGATCCATCGAAAGGAGTTTCGATGATGTCTATGATAGAGATCATGATATATCCCATTACCATACAGAACTGAACCTAACTGGGTCACACAAACAAGGGTTTGAATCTGGTGATCATCAATTGAACTGATCTAGTTCAATTGATCTGAATGAGATTCAATTAGGTTCAAGGAAATCGTGCTAGCACTCGATTGAACCTAACGTTCTTCTTTTACTATCATAAATAAGTTGTCCTGACTGAGCCAAAGGAGTTTGTGCTCAATCAGAGGCCTTCATATGGTCTGACTGGAGGTTGTCCAAGTCAGAATAGGTTGTCTTATTTGTAAGACATTACCTGCCAATTTTGGTCACCTGCCATTTCTTGTTCTTTGACTTTGGTCAAAAGTCTACCTTTGACTGGTCAAACATTGACCATTCACCCTTTGACTTTTGACCACATGTCATGCACCTATTAGAGAGCTGGTGGGGGCCTGTCCCCCTGCCAGAACCTGGCAAGGAGAAGGGCGCACTCCAAGGGTGGCGTGAGCCTAAGTAGGAGGCGCCTAGGAGTCCTTGTTGGACAAGGACTCCACCTCCCTTTTGGATTCCAATCAGAGTTCTACTAAGAATCCAGTTTGACTGGTCTTAGGCGCCCTCTAAGGAGGAATCCAGGGGTCTCTATTCCAACCAATCAGATTTAGATCTGATTTCACAAAGGGTTGTGATTGGTTGAGAGGAAGAGGAGTTGGATCACAAGAGGTCTATAAATAAGACCCTGCGCCCAACCCTAATTCTAAGTGAAAGTGAATGCTATTAGATATGCCCCAAGGCTGCCTCTCCCCTCCTTCTCCACGCCATAGTCTCTTCTCCTCTTGCTCTCCATGTCCAAAAGGTTTTGGACTTAGTTTGGTGCGATTCAGATCAAGGAAAGGCGATCAAAAGAAAGAAGGCTGCGCTGCTGCAAAAGGACGACTGCAGATCTTCAAAAGAGTTTTGAAGATCCTCCAGATCAGATCCAGATCAGATTTTTGGAGGTGTGATAGAGAAGAAGAGGATCTCCAGATCCAACCCAAGTGGATACCGGTAGAGGCCAGGCGCTTGCGTGGCTAAGATCCAGAACCTTCCGCTGCAATCAGGATCATCTACAGGGTAATAGGATTACCCAATTCAGGTAAATTGAATTTGATTTAATTTATCTTGTTTTATTTTATTTATTAAAATAATAAGAATCAGATCTGAAATATATCAAGATCTGATTAAGATCAAGAGAAAATTTTTGAAATATATCTCTTGATCTAATCAGATCTGGACGAACCTGGACCGGAAAATTAGGATTTCCCTTCACTCTTAACCAAGAAGTATGGTGATGCTGTTATGGCATGTAGGTGAAATATAAGGATACATTTCACTGATCATAACCCAACTACGGAGCTCTCTTCTACCAAGATTGCTCGTGAAGGATATGGGTATATGTGTCCCCTAGATCTGAGATCATCATGGTGACTTGCAAGCAACTCACTATACTTAGGTACCGGACTACTTGAATTTTTAATTCAGTGATGGAAGGCTACTAGGTGCAGTCAAGTACTTGGCTTGTCGGTGCATGAGTCAAGATGGGATTTACCCCTCCAAGTGTTGGAGCAAGTGCATCATTGTTTTTCAATTTAGCAAATCCTCGACTAGGATAGTCCATATGATGCACACTGAATTTTAAAATATAATGTGAATGAATTTTTAGGATTGGCAGTTAACTCTAGATCATCCTATGAGCATCATGGCCAAGGGAATGAATTATACGGCAACCATATGTCACAGGTTCGTCGATATTATGTTGCAACTATTTGACCTATCCGAACATCGGATACCATTGCCAGATCATCATATCAATTGATACAGAAAATTAGTTTCTATGCTACTAGCTTAGGATTTGAACCTATAGGATCACACACAATAGGAGTTTTCTATCTGATCTGATGGCTAATCATGACTGGATTGTTGGGAATTGTATTCTAAAGTCAATCATCTAGATTATAGATGGTTGAGCTAAATGTAATTGTACTTAAATTATTAATAATAAAAATTATTATTTTGGCATTTTCATCATTTTGTGCATCTTCCTATAATGAGCTCTTCTATGATGAAGTCTTTAGGACTATTTAGACTCAACAAAGGAGGATTTGTCATTTAATCCTTAAATCAATTCACGATCAAATGATTCATTGTTATCTAAGACAACAACGTATCGAGTGTAGGTCATTGTGTGCCATAAGTGTTGGTTATCCTCTTAACCAAGAAGTATGGAGATACTGTTATGGCATGCAGATGAAATGTAGGGGTACATTTTACTGAACGTGATCTAACTGCAAAGCTCTCTTCTGCCAAGAGTTGCTCGTGAAGGATATGAGTATATGTGTCCCTTAGACCTGAGATCACCATGGTGACTTGCAAGCAACTCACTGTACTTAGATACTGGACTACCTGAATTTCTAATTTAGTGATGGAAGGCTATTGGGTGCAGTCCAGTACTTGGCTTGTCGGTGCATGAGTCAAGATGGGATTGACCCCTCCAACTATTGGAGCAAGTGCATCATTGTATTTTAATTTAGCAAATCCTCGATCGAGGTAGTCCATATAATGGACGCTAAGTTTTGAAATACACTGTGGATGAATTTTAGGATTGACAGTAAATCCTAGATCATCCTTTGAGCATCAAGGTCAAGGAGATGAATTATACGGTAATCATATACCATAAATTCGTCGATGTTGTGTTGCAATTTTTTGACCTTTCCGGATGTTGGGTACTATTGCTAGATGGTCACATCGATTGGTATAGAAAATTAGTTTCTATGCTACCGACTTAAGATGCGAACCTATGGGGTAACATACAATAGGAGTTCCTACCTGATCTAATGGCTGATATTGAGTCTCGATGACCTAGGACTCTATGGTCAAGAGTCCTACTGAACTGGGACTCTATGACTAAGAGTCCCACTGGATTGGAACTCTGAGTCCTACTTATCTGGGACTCTCTGATCATGAGTTCTGATTATCTGAAACTCTGTGACCAAGAGTCCTAGTGGACTGGGACTCTGAGTCTGACTCATTTGGGACTCTCTGATCAAGAGTTCCACTAGTCTGAAACTCTATGATCTTGAGATCCATTCATTTAGGATACTAGGTTTAAGAGTCCCACTGGATTGGGACTCTTCAGGAGTTTCATATTAATGGAACTCTGATGCTCGATAACCCATCCGATTGGGACTCTAATATTTTTGAAGGATTAATTAATAATTTAATTACTGATTAGCTCAATTTGATTGAGCGATGAGGATTTGATCAAGTTCAATTGAATTTGATTCAATTGGATTTGATCCGATCAGATCATGAGATGACCTAATCACTAAGGGAGATTCGATCCAAATTTGATCAGGACCTAGACCTAATTAATTTCTAATTTGATTAGAATTTTATTGGGTTGGGTTAAGCCTAAATTAGTTGGATTTAACCTGGTCTAATTGAATCTAGATTAATTAGTTTGGTTGAAATCAATTAAGACTAAGTCAAATATGTTTGAATTTGAACCTTTCTTCTCCCCATCCCACCCTGCTTTGACTTTTCCACACCCTATCTCATGCACACTTTGGTTTTGCATGACACATAGAAGGTATCTACTCCCCCTCCTCTTTCTGCCCTTGACCTAGTCTAAGTGTTGGATCAGACTGGATTTAAGTTGAATTTTGAATTCAACTTGAGTTGGTTGGTTTGGTTGAAACTTCCCAACTCCCTCTCATGCTTATCCATTCACCATGCCCCTTGAGAAATGTTACGTGATTCTTTTTGTGCATTTTCTAAAGGTGGGCATGCAAAAGAAGAGTCCTTCTACACGTCAAACATCCAGGGGTGGGCATTGGATAGGGATAAGAAGGTTTTTGAATTTGATGTTGGTTGGGAAGTTAAAACAAGTTTAACCTCCAACCCTTATCTCTTTCCACATGCCTTTCCCATGGTATTTCATGTTAATAAATTTTGAGAATTTTTTTGCATCCATAAGAAGGGGTCAGCATTCCATGGTAAAAATTTCAAAATGATTGAGCATTAGTTTTGGGGAAAAAAAAATCTTGGAGTGAAGGTGAGCAGGGTCCTGCAGCACTTTATTTTTTCCTCATACCTCTTTTCTCTTCTGATTTTCACCACTAAAGACACTCAATTTTTAGATATAATCTAAAAACTCTACATAGAGAGGGCATGAGAGGGTTTTTAGTGCATCAGGATTTTGGGGTCGAGTGAAACCCTAGATTTGGGTATCTAGGCTCGGGTGGAGAGATCTAGTGCTGTGAGCATTGGATCACCACCAAACTTTGTACACCTCTTCATCATCCTCCAGTATTTATGTTCTAATTTTTTAGAGTGTTTGAGAAATCAAAAAATAGATGATCGATTGGATCGATCATGATCAACCGTCGAAGGCCCCGGTGAAGAGCTAGCACTCCAGTGGGACTGATCGAGATCGAAAGCTCCGTATGGACCAACCATAGAAGTTGATCAAGTGTGCAGCTATAGTATGATGCTAGAGCCTATTCTAATAGATTCAGATCATGGAGATCAGCTATCCATGCATAGATATCGAGTTCTGAACTCATATCGATCAGCAAATATGATTTTCTTATCGATTACATTTTATTTTTCTATCACATATTACCATATCTAGATCCTGAGTAGGATAATTGATTAGATCAATGCATTCTATAAAAATAATATTAAATTAATTTTAGCTTTTGCTGTATTTTATTCAAAAAAAATTTTTAAAAAGCATGTCCAAAACCTTGCTCAATTTCCTTCAAATGGTATCAGAGCAAGTGTTGCTTGACATGTTAATATGTTAATTAAAATGATTAAATACTTACATATTTAATATATATTTAATCCAAATAACTTAGTAATCGAGGATGAATAAGCCACCAAATCGTCCGATCATAAGGGACAAGTATAGTTTAAAGGCCATCTCTTTTCATTCAGTGGGGATCCCTTATGGCGGTAGGGGTGCCACCATGAACTCATTCATTAAGATGAATAGTGAAAGAATTTTATTAAAATTATTTCAATTAGAAAGTTAAATATGAATATATTTAGATTAGATCTAAAAGATAATTCATGATTTAATTTTTAATATGCCTTATTTTCTGTTATGAGATTAGCAATAGGATTGTTGTTTATGAAATGAGCTGATCCATTTGTGAATTGAGTCAACCCATTTGGTGAGCAAAAAATAAAATCTTTCAAAATTTAAAAAATATTTTTGAAATGCTAAACCCCAACCCATCATCCCAAAAACTTAATTAATAGAATTAAGTGTCTCACAGAATCTAGAATTATGAATTAAAGATTTTAAGACATAAGCATAACCTATGGGTTAAAGGGTTAGATGAATTAGGTCCATTAATTAGGTTAGACCAAAGGTTAGCTAAAGAATGGACATAATCTAGAGTAATTGATCAAATCTAACTAAGTATTGAATTAGATTAGATCAAGGACACTCTAGACTCAACTTCAATAGTTGTAGTTGAATGAGTCCATGTCTTTAACTAAACTAAGATGGGCTTGATTCATGGCTAAGCGGTTAAGCATGAAATTACTAGGTTGATCAGGTTAAACCTAATTAACCGATTGATGTCTAAGATAAGTTTGGCAATTTAGACCAATGGTTTTTAATTAGAAGCTACTTGCACTAATTTAGTCTTTGACGAGTTAATGGCATATCCCTTCCACTGATCTCACTTACCTGACCGACATGATCGATTAGAGTTTGATTAGATCACTTGATGATTCAAGCTAACCTATGTCATTAGGAATCAGTTTGACTCATTTCAATCAGTAAGACTGAATTAGGTGCCCATGGACCTAAATTGATCCTAGTCCTAACCTATTGACTTGGTGAAGTCAATGAGAAGATTTGACTTAGTGAAATCAGTGGGAGGATTTGACTTGGTGAAGTCAGTGAAAGAAATTGGTCTGTGTCCTTTCTATCCTTAAATCATAAGTAACCTAAATTCTCTAAATTATTAAGTCATTAAAATGACTAAGTTATGGGAATAACCGAGTCATGGCCTCCCATTAAGGTGAATAGTAATGAGTCAAATTTTTTGGATGGACATTGGAGGTGCCTAACACCTGATGTTCATCTGGATATTGAAATTACTATCCATCATATGATGATTAGGTTGCACTCTCTTAATGGTGATCAGGTTAGCCAGAGCCTACCTTAGACCTAATCATCATTGGTTTGATGTACCGAACTCAATCATGTTAACAGTTGGACCTAACCAGACCTTTTTAGTGGAGGCCAAAGCCTACTGAATTAGCTTTTGGGGCAAAATCTAATTACTAAAAATTTTTAAAAAAATAATTGATGGTGAACCTACCTGTAGATACACATGGGTTAGCCAGAGCCTACCTCGGGCCCGTCTGTAGTCTAGACGGATTTCAGTACCCACTAAAAAATTAGTGTAATTTCTTGAATTGGATGTAGAGACTACTAATTTGCTAAAAATAGTGAAAGAACCTTTAGACTAAAGTCCAAGTCTTTAAGATTAATTAATTCAAGTACTAAAAAGATTTCATATTTTTCTTTCAGATAAATAGAATGGCTAGTGTTAGTCCGCTCCATTTACTGTTGGACAATGGTAAGCATTTAGGACCTTATTATGAGGAGTCTAGTGTCAACCCTAATCTGGCAGACTCAAAGAGGAATGGTCCTCTTGATCCAAATAGGCTGAAGAGGAGAAATCAGCAAGTAGTTGCTGGGCAAGGATGTTATATGATAATACCTTGCAATTTCTCCATATGTGAAATATCTACCTAGGTATTAGATACCGTGAGTTCGATTCATATATGCAATTCATTACATGGACTTTAAATTGATAGAAAGTTTGAGAATGGCGATAGATTTCTGAATGTTGGAGATGAAAGTAAAGTTCCAGTCCTAGCATTGAAAACTTTTGAGCTATTTTTCAAAGGTAAAAATATTGTTTTAAGTGAGTGTCACTATTATCCATCTTTTATGATGAGCATAATATCTATTAGGCTTTTGGCTCAGAATGATTATTGTTTGTCAATAAAAAAAAATTATTATGATATTATTATGAATAATGTTATAGTAATGTGAGGATAATTAAGAAATGGCATTTATGTTTTATCACAATCTGTTAGTGCAATGTACACGTCAAACAAATGCCAAAGCTAGATCATGTCTCTAATGCCTATCTTTGGCACTGTAGGCTTGGTCATATAAATAAGAATAGGATAAATAGGTTAGTCAAGAAGAATATCCTTGACATCGATGATTGTGAATTATTGAATATCTATGAGTCCTGCCTACTTGGTAAGATGACCAAATCACTTTTTACTGGAAAAGGTGAATGGGCCACTGAGCTTTTGGGTCTAGTACATACTGATGTATGTAGACCAATGAACATATGTGCTAAAGGTGGGTTCTACTACTTCATTACATTTACTGATGATCTATCTAGGTATGGGTATGTCTATCTAATGAAGAATAAATCTGATTCATTTGAAATGTTCAAACGATATCGAAATAAGGTAGAAAAATAATTTGGGAAGAGTATTAAAACTCTTTGATCAGACCAAGGAGGTAAATACCTTTCCAACAAGTTTTTGACATATCTAGGAGAGAATGGAATTCTCTCACAATGGACCCCTCCTAGAATACCATAGCATAATGGTGTATCAGAAAGAAGAAATCGATCCCTATTAGATATGGTTTGATCCATGATGGGATTTGCAAGTCTGTCGATTTTGTTTTAAGGTTGTGCATTAGAGACTGCTTGTTATATTTTGAACGTTGTTTTGAGCAAGTCTATTGCAAAGACTTCATATGAGATAAGGACTGGCCGTAAGCCGACACTCTATCACTTTAGGGTTTGGGGATGTCCGGCTTATGAAAAATATTTGCAACCAGAAAAGCTTGGACCTAGGTCTGATAAATGCTTGTTCATAGGGTACCCTAAGGAAACTAGGGGTTTTTACTTCTACCTTCCTGAAAAATGAAAGATGTTCATCAGCAATAGGATAGTCTTTTTGGAAAAGAAGTTCCTTATGGAAGGAACATCTATCTCTAATGTTAAGCTTGGTGAAGTTTGACAGATAAAAGAACTAACACATTCTAGTGAACCTGTAAAACTGGATTTAATAAGATCAAACCCAAAGCCCATTGAAGAGGCACCTTTAAGGAGATCCGATAGAGTACCGCATCAACCAAATAGATACTATGATTTCTTGAACCAGGATGGTGATCCTATCAAACTCAATGAGAATGATGAGGATCCGATCACCTACATGGATGCCATGTAGAGGTCTGACTTTGATAAGTGGCTGAAAGTCATGAAATCCAAAATAGAGTCTATGAAAGTCAATAGTGTATGGACACTGATTGATCCACCTGAGGGATAAAATCCATTGGGTGTAAGTAGATTTTTAAAAGAAAATGGGGCGCAGATGGAAAGATGGAGACCTATAAAGTCTATCTAGTTGCTGAGGGATATCATCAACATTATGGTATTGACTATGATGAGATGTTTTCCCTGGTGGTAATGCTCAAGTCCATTTAGATTATACTTGTGATAGCAACATACCTAGACTATGAGATTTGGCAAATGGATGTGAAGATAATTTTTCTAAATGAAGAGCTAGATGAAGAGGTGTATATGATATAGCCTGAGGGTTTCACATCCACAGATGAGTCCAAGGTGTGCAAGCTTCAAAGATACATCTATGGATTGAAGTAGGCATCTCGAAGTTGGAACATGCATTTTGATAAAGTGATCAAAATGTATGGCTTCGTTAAGAATAGAGAGGAATCCTACATCTATAAATGGGCTAATGGATTTGTAGTAGTATTTCTTGTACTGTATGTGAATGACATTCTCTTAATCGGTAATGACATCCCTGCACTACAGGGAATAAAGGTTTGGCTGTCATTACAATTCTCCATGAAAGACTTGGGAGAAGCTTCCTACATCCTAGGGATGAAGATCTATAGAGATAGATCTAAAAGGTTGCTTGGATTGTCCAAGTCCACGTACATCATTACTATGCTGAAAAGATTCAGCATGGAGAATTTCAAAAAAGGCTATCTTTCGATAGGCCATGGAATTACTCTCTCGAAGAAGGATTATCCAACAACTTCTTAAGAGAGAGAGAATATCATATGCTTCGATAGTGGGTTATATTATGTATGCCATGACGTATACAAGATTAGACATGGCATACTCACTAGGGATAGTAGGTAGATATCAGTCTGATCTGGGTGAGCATCACTGGAAGGTTGTAAAGACAATCCTGAAGTATTTAAGAAATACCAAGGGTCGGTGGCTCATCTATGGAGATACTGACTTGAAACTTATGAGATAAACTAATTTTAATTTTCAGTCAGATCATGATGATAGCAAGAGTATGTCAGAATATATGTTTATGCTGAATGGTGGAGCGATCTACTGGAAGAGTTTCAAGTAGCACACTATGGCCGATTCTATGTGCGAGGCGGAGTATGTCGCGGCATCCAATGCAACGAAGAAAGCTGTGTGGCTGTGGAAGTTCATCGATGAGCTGAAAATGGCACCCTCCTTGGATGGTCCGGTTCTGCTTTACTATGAAAGTACTGGAGCCATAGCTCAAGTGAAGGAGTCAAAGGCACATCAGTGCACCAAACATATTCTGCATCGCTACCACCTTATACGAGAGATCGTGGAATGAGATAACATCAACCTTCAGAAGATTGATGAAAAGGAGAATGTGATCGATCCATTTACTAAGGCTCTCAGAATCAAAGAGTTTGACAATCATAAATGAAAGATGGGTATTCGATACTGCTCTAAGTGGCTTTAGTCTAAGTGGAAGTTGTTGGGAATTATATCTTAAAGCCAATCATCTAGGTTGTAAATGGTTGAGCTAACTATAATTATACTTAATTTATTAATAAATAAAATTATTATTTTAGCATTTTCATCACTTTGTGCATCTTCCTATAATGAGCTCTTCTATGATGAAGTCCTTAGGACTATTTAGACTCGACAAAGGAGGATTTATCATTTAATCCTTAAATCAGTTCGTGATCAAATGATTCATTGTTATCCAGGACGACAACATATCTAGTGTAGGTCGTTGTGTGCCTTAAGTGTTGGATGTCCTCTTAACCAAAAATTATGGAGATACTGTTATAGCATGTAGGTAAAGTGTAAGGATATATTTCACTGAACATGATCCAACTGCGAAGCTCTCTTCTGCCAAGAGTTGCTCATGAAGAATATGCGTATATGTGTCCCTTAGATCTGAGATCACCATGATGACTTGCAAGCAACTCACTATATTTAGGTACCAGACTACCTGAATTTTTAATTCAGTGACGGAAGGCTACTGGGTGCAGTCAAGTACCTGACTTGTCAATGCATGAGTCAAGATGGGATTGACCCCTCCAACTATTGGAGCAAGTGCATCGTTGTATTTCAATTTAGCAAATCCTCGGTCGGGGTAGTCCATATGATGGATGCTAAGTTTTGAAATACACTATGGATGAATTTTAGGATTGGCAGTAAATCCTAGATCATCCTCTAAGCATCGAGATCAAGGGGATGAATTATACGATAATCATATGCCACAGGTTTATCGATATTGCATTGTAATTTTTTGACATATCCGAACGTCAAGTACCATTGCTAGATGGTCAAATCGATTGGTAAAGAAAATTAGTTTCTATGCTACCAGCTTAGGATTCGAACCTATGGAGTCACACACAATAGGAGTTCCTACCTGATCTGATGACTGATATTGAGTCTTGATGACCTATGACTCTGTAATCAAGAGTTCCACTTGACTGGAACTCTATGGCCAAGAGTCTCACTGGATTGGGACTCCGAGTCCTACTTGTCTGGGACTCTCTGATCGTGAGTCCTGATGACCTGGGAGACCAAGAGTCCTAGTGGACTGGGACTCTGAGTCCTTCTCATTTGGGACTCTCTGATCAAGAGTCTCACTAGTTTGGGACTCTATAATCTCGAGATCCATTCGTTTAGGACACTGGATTTAAGAGTCCCACTAGATTGGGACTCTTCAGGAGTTTCATGTTGATGGGACTCTGATGTCCGATAACCAATCCGATTGGGACTCTAATAATTTTGAAGGATTAATTAGTAATTTGATTATTGATAAGCTTAATTTAATTGAATGATGAGGATTTGATTAAGTTTAATTAAATTTGATTCGATTGGGTTTGACCCAATTAGGTAATGAGATGACCTAATCGCTAAGGAAGATTCTATCCTGATTTGATCAGGACCTGGACCTAATTAATTTTTAATTTAATTAGAATTTTATTAGATTGGGTTAAGCCTAAATTAGTTGGATTTAACCTGATCTAATTGGGTCTAGATTAATTGGTTTGGTTGAAACCAATTAAGACTAATTCAAATAAGTTTGAATTTGAACCTTCCTTCTCCCTGCGCCACCCTGCTTTGACTTTTCCACACCCTATCTCATGCACACTTTGGTTTTGCATGAGAATTCTCACACACAAAAGGTATCTATGCCCCCTTCTTTTTTTGCCTTTGATCTGGTCTAAGTGTTGGATCAGATTGGATTTAAGTTGAATTTTGAATTCAACTTGAGTTGGTTGGTTTGGTTGAAACTTCCCAACTCCCTCTCATGCTTATCCATTCACCACGCCCCTTAAGAAATGTTACGTGATTTTTTTTGTGCATTTTCTAAAGGTGGTCGCATAGAAGTAGAGTCCTTCTGCATGTCAAACATCCAGGGGTGGGCGTTGGATAGGGATAAGAGGGTTTTTGAATTTGATGTTGGTTGGGAAGTTGAAATAAGTTCAACCTCCGACCCTTATCTCTTTCCATGCACCTTTCCCATGGTATTTCATATTAATAAATTATGAGAATTTTTGTGCATACATAAGAAGGGGTAAGAATTCCATGGTATAAATTTCAAAGTGATTGGGCATTGGTTTTGGGCTAGAAAAATCTTGAAGTGAAGGTGAGTAGGGTCCTATAGCACTTTATTTTTCCCTCATATCTCTCTTTTCTTCTGATTTTTATCTCTAAGGATACCTAATTTTTAGATATGATCTAAATAGAGTTTATAAATATAATAGTCATCTTTCCATGAAAACTTGTTTCATAGAAAAACTCTACATAGAGAGGGCTTGAGAGGGTTTTTAATGCATCAGGATTTTAGGGCTGAGTGAAACCCTAGATTTGGATATCTAGGTTCGAGTGGAAAGGTCGAGTGTTGTGAGCATCGGATCACCACCAAACTTTATACACCTCTTTATCATCCTCCAGTATTTGTATTTTGATTTTCTAGAGTATCCAAAAAATTAGAAAGTAGATGATCGATTGGATTGATCGTGATCAACCGTTGAAGGCCCCGACGAGGAGCTAGCACTCCAGTGGTGCTGATCGAAATCAAAAGCTTCGTGTGGACCAACCATAGAGGCCAATCAAGTGTGTGGCTACAGCATGACACCAGAGCCTATTCTAGTGGATTCAGATCAAGAAGATCAGCTACCCGCACAAAGGTATCGAGTTCTAAACTCGTATCGATCAGCAAATATGATTTGATGATCGATTGCATTTTATTTTTCTATTACATATTACCATATCTAGATCCTGAGTAGAATAATTGATTAGATCAATGCATGCTATAGAATTAATATTAAATTAATTTTAGCTTTCACTATATTTTATTCAAAAAAGTTTTCGAAAAGCATGTCTTAAACCCTGCTCGATTTCCTTCATGAATATCCCACTAGATTGGGACTCAATTATTATTGAAGAATTAATTAGCAATTAAATTATTGATTAGCTCAATTTGATTGAGCGATGAGAAATTGATCAAGTCAAATTGAATTTGATTCAATTAAGTTTGACTAGATTAGATCATGTGATGATCTAATCACTATGGGAGATTCAACCTTGATATGATCTAGGATGGATCTAATTAATTTCTAATTTAATTAAAAGTTTATTAGTTTGGATTAAGCCTAATTTAGTTGAGTTTAACCTGATTTAATTGGATCTAGATAAATTGGTTTGGATGAAACCAATTTGGACCAAGTCAAATGGTTTTTGATTTTTGAATCAAATCTCCCTGCGCCATGGTACTTTGACTCATTCCTTTTCTCTATGCACATTATGAATGTGCATGGGATTTCTCCATGCTAGAAGAAAGTTTATGCCCTCCATCTTTCTACTTTTGATCCGGTCAAAGGGTTGGACCAGTTCAAACTAAGTTGAATTTTGAATTCAACTTGGTTGGTTAGAGTTTCAAACCTCCTAACTCCCCATGCCTTATCCACTCCCTATGCCATTCTCCTTTTGTCGCACATTTTTATGTAATTTCCTAGAGAGAGGTAGACAGAAAGAGAGTCCTTCTATGTGCTTCTCACCTGTGTGGATGCAAGAATGGGATAAGAAGAATTTGAATTCAAGTTAAGAGGTTGAAACCTTCTAACCTCCAATCCTTATCCTACCATCTCAAGTTGCCCATTTTAAAATAGGATTTTCTTGTGGGCGTGCATTTTAGATGTGCAAGATATCTGAGAGGGGTATGCCTGAGGAAGAGAGAGTTTTCATGAGGGATTTTTGTGAGATAGAAATTAGAGAGGGGCGATCTCTTTTGGCATGAGGTTTTCCAAAGAGAGAAGAGGGTCAAGATCCTGATGGGTGAGTGCAAAATCCTAGAGTTGGGACTCTAGATTTTGAATGAAGAGATTGAGCACTATGAGTGCTAGATCTCCCCTGATTTTTCATCACCACCTCATTAAACTTCATAGATCATTTTCTAGCCTTTTGAAGCATCTAGGAGATCTAGAAGTAGACCGTCGATCGGATTGACTAAGATTGACTGTCGAAAGTCTCGGTGTGGAGCTAGCACTCTAGAGGGACTGATCAGGACCAAGAGCTTCGTGTGGACTCATCATAGAGGTTGGACACGTGTGCGGTTGCAACATGATGGAAGAGCATCTTCTAGAGGATTTGAATTATGGAGTTCGTCTATCCACGCAAAGGTACTATGTTTTGAACATAGATCGATTAGCAAATGTGATTTATTGATCAAATATATTTTATTTTTTTGATTTATATTAACATGCCAAAGATCCTGTGTAGAGTTTTATGATTAAATTATCACGTGCATAGAATTAATATAGATTAATTTTGCTTCTGCTGTAATAAATTTTGAAAAAGTTTTAAATTGCATGCTCACAATCCTACTGAGTTTCCTTCACTATATTGCATACAGCAACCTATGCTCGATAGATGCTGTCGTTTTAATTAATAGCCTATCATTTGGTCATGAACTATTTTAAGGATTAATCGATTAATCCTCTCTTTATCGAAGCTAAATAGTCCTAAGGACTTCATCATAATAATGAAGTTTGTTAGAAGATGAATACTTTATGATGAAAAAATATCAAAAATATATTTTATTAATTAATGAATCAATTATAAATACAATGTAGCACAATCGTCAATAGGCTGACGATTGACTTTAGGACACATTTTTCAACATGATCAATTTCTAATTTGATTAGGATTTAATTAAGTAAATTTAGTACCTAAGTAGATTAGGTTCACTCTTATTTATTTGGTTCTAGTTAAATAGGATTTGGTTGGAACCAGATAACTAAAACCAAGAGTCCAAATGCTTTGGACTTCTCTCCATGCACCACCTATTCCCACGCCCTTCATTATTCATGCAAGAATGGTTTTTGCATGAAATTTCCCATGCTAGAAATCTGATTTCTCCCCCTCCTCAATGCCGCATTGGATAAGGTAAAGTTGATTTAAATCTAGATTTAAATCAAAGAGTGGTTGGGTTTGAATTTGATTTGAACCAACCCTTACCCTTATCTTCCTAACTTAATATTATCCCTTGAGGCCACCCAATTTAAGAAGGGTTCTCATTCTAGGTGTGTGCACAATTGTCTTTTACCATGAAAATAAGAAAACCAAAGAGTGGAGGTGTGAGATTTGGGGTAGGGAATCCTTCTATGTGTGAAATAGAGGAGTGCCTCTCCTCTTAGGTGAGAGACACAGATTGGATCTAGGATTTCTGGTAAGCAAAAATCAAAGAGAGAAGAGAGTTCTCCTCCCTCTTGTTCCACCAATAGATACTCCTCTTGATCCATCTTTAGATCTAGAAGAGTTCAGAAGATAAAAAGAAAGGAGAGAAATCAGCCATTCAGAAGGTCTTCATGCGAGCTAGCACTCTCATAGAGGACTGATCATGACGTGGGCTTCGTGTGGATGATTCATAGAGGCCAGACACCCTATGCAGCTACAAGCAACCAACAGAGCCTTAGATCCATGTATTTTAATAGCGGAGATCTTTGACCTGTGCGAAGGTATAATATAAGATTATGAACTTTTTTACTAATGGTTAGATCTAGTATATGACATCGATGTGATGGATGCATGTTCTTTTTATTTTTGATTTTATTGGATAATTCTTCATGTTATTGATCCTGGATAGGTAGTTAAGATTAGATTTCATGCATGTGAAATAGATTAAATGGTCTAATCTATCTTTTTTGTTGTGAAATTTTAAAAATTGCATGCATGGAACTGTCTAGAATTCTTTCAGTCAAATGGGCCATTGAGCTTAGTGAATTCGATATTCATTATCGGCTCAAGCCTTCTATGAAAGCTCAAGTATTGGCCGACTTTGCCATGAAATATTTCATTCCTGAAGAAAAATTAGTCTTAGAAATTTCAAAAGAAATTATTGAGGATTCTTGTTGGGTCCTTCATGTTAATGGACCTTCAAATGCTAAAGAAAGTAGAGCTGGTTTAATTTTGTCCAGTTCAAATGGAGTCATCATTGAGCATGCTCTGAGATTTAACTTCAGCACTCCAAATAATAGTGCCGAATATGAAGCCCTCTTTACTGGACTTAAACTAGCTAAAGAGCTCAATGTTAAGAGGCTCAAAGTCTTCATAAATTCACAGCTTGTCGTTAGACGGGTATAAGGTCAATTTGAAGCTAGAGATTCTCTTATATCTCAATATCTGCTTAATGTGAAAGAACTGTTGAAAAGCTTCAAAGACCTTGAAATCATACAAATATCGAGATTGGAGAATGCCTGAACAGATGCTCTATCGTAGCACAAAAATTTTGATAATTGCTCAAGTGGATCATGAGCCAAGCTGGATTGATCCCTTAATGGTTTACCTTAATAGAAGAGTCCTACCAAATGATCCTGCTAAAGTAAGGAAAGTTAAAAGACAAGCCCCATGGTATGTCATTCTACATGGAAGACTATATAAAAGGTCATATTCTTTTCCACTGCTTCGATGCTTGTGACCATTCGAAGTTAATTATGCTTTTTAAGAAGTCCATGAAGAAATTTATGGCAACACTTGGGGGGTAAGTCATTAACATATAAAGTTATTCAACAAGATTATTACTAGCCAACTATTCAAAAGGATGCTGCAGACATTGTCAATAAATGTGATCATGCTAAAGGTATGTAAATATCAACATCAACCCGCTACCGAGCTCATCTCAATTATAGCTCCTTGGCCTTTCGCCATATGGGCAATGGATATTCTCGGATCTTTTCCGATGGCAATAGGACAAAGAAAATTTCTAATGATGGCTATTGATTATTTCACTAAATGGATGGAAGCTGAACCTCTAGTATAAATTACGAAAAAAAATGTAAGACATTATTTGAAAGTCGATAATCTACCGCTTCGACCTATCTTGGGTTATTATCATTGATAATAGACGATAGTTCAATAATCCAAAATTCAAGAAATTCTATTCTGTGTTACATAGTGATCATAGACTCACCTCAATGGGACATCAACAGTCAAATAGAGAAGCCAAGGTCACAAATCAGACAATCCTCTAGAGTTTGAAAACAAGGCTTACTTAAGACAAGGGTCTCTGGGCAAATGAGCTGTATAACACTCTTTGGGCCTACAGAACTACACCTTAGAGACTAACCGGAGAGATATCCTTTAAGCTCACCTTTGGAGCATAAGCTATAGTACCCATGGAGATTGGTCTTCTGACACCTAGGGTAGAAAATTTTCATGAAAAAAGCAATGCAGATCAGCTGAGAACTGACCTAGATCTACTTAAAGAAACTAGAGAGAGCTCAAATTTCCATGGCGACCTATAAACTAAAGGTAGCTAGATATTATAATGCCCGAGTAAGACTAAAGATCTTTCATAAAGGAGACCTAATTCTTTGTTGAGCCGAAGTCTCAAAACCCATGGAGCAAGAAAAACTTGTTTCGAATTGGGAAAGACCTTATCGAATCACCAAAGTGATATACCTAGGGACATACAGGATCGAAAATCTAGATGGTTCGAATGGTCTAAGGACATGGAATGCCGAAAATCTTAGATTATACCATCAATGAATCTTGAATAAAGCTCTAAAATTTTGTCTCAATGAAGATGGACTTCTATTCAATTCTTATAAGTCATCTCCTGGCTATCTCAGTACAAAATCAATTGACAAAATCAAACCTCTCCAAATGAGGCCATGAAGTTTGGCCAAATGAGGACAAAATAAAAATCAAAACTATCCAAATGAGGTCATGAAGTCTGGCCAAACAAGGATGAGGTAAAAAATCAAATCTGACTAAATGAGGCCATGAAGTTTGGTCAAACAAGAATAAGGTAAAATTAAGTTTGCCCAAATGAGGCCATGAACTCTGGCCAAATGAGGATAAACCATCATGAGACACCCGATCTTCAGATTGAATCTTATAAGTGAAGATTGTGAGACGTCTGATCTCTGGATTGGACCTCATAAATGAAGATCATGAGACACCTAATCTCCATCTCACAAATGAAAATCATGAGATATCCGATCTCCAGATTAGATCTTATGAATTTACCATGTGTTGATCCCATGATTGATTTTGATGATCGTCAAACTAAGTATTTAAATATCTAACCATATATTTTAAGAGTAGATATAGGTCTTTTCAAGTATTCAAATGGAAGAATTAATCTAAGAAAAGATCTATACAAAAATTACCAAGTCAAGGATTTAAAATAAGTAATTTTGGATTTTAGACTTAGTGGTGTCGACCCCAAAGCTAAAGGTATCGATCCCTATCCTGAAATGAAGCAAAAGGGATAAAAATTTTAAAATTCAGAAAGGCAAGGCATCGATCCCAGAAGCACAGATGTCAACCCCAACTTGTTGGCATGCACTAGCATGTAGAAGGGACAACCCCTGGATTGACTCTTGTGCTAGATGGTCGACCTCTATTGCATAGAATAGAAAATAGAAAGTAAAAATTTTTTAGATCCCAAGAAGCATCGACCTTAGAGCAAAAAGTGTTGACCCCCATGCAAAAAGTGTTGACCCTAAGAAAAAAGTATCGACCCCAAGCATGGGATAGAGCATAAAGTTTTCTACATTTCTCTAACAAATATTTCTCCACTCCAATGGCTAGTCCAAGCCTTCCAATGGCCAAAACTCTATCTTGAGTAACTTTCAAGTATATAAAGAGCAAGAAAAACATTTAGGAGAAAGATATTAAAGGATTAAAGTGAAAAAAATTCAAATTTGTGTGATCTCCATTGAATATTCTTGAGAAAAAGAAAAAAAGAGGGATTGAATACAAAATTGAGTGATCTTTCAAGAACCATCTTCTCCATCTTCTAACACAACCTCTCAAGTATAAATTGAAGAGAAGTGAAACTTCAAAAGAGCATATATTCAGCCACTTCTTTGAGTTTCAAAAAAATTTTCTTCTTATTTTATTTTTTATATCAAAATTAATAATTTATATTTTTATTCTTTTATAATTTTTTTAGAAAAAAGAAACTTAGAGTGTAGGCAGGTCTAAGCTGATAATTGGATGGTATAAAAATTATGGTTGGTACTTCTAGATTAAAATCAACTGGATTGATAGTGAACTTGAAAAACTATCGGTGTAGGATTATGGTTGATGAGCCCAGTAAAACTAACTGAATTTGTTTATGATCCCAAGTTAAAACAAATGCACTATAATCAAGAAATTATAGAAAAATTTTTAAGAAAAGCTTGGAAAGTGGATGTAGGAGCAGATTGCTCTGAATCGCTATAAAATCTGTGTATTTATGTTCTACATCTTTCTCTATTGCTTTACATATCTTGCATGCTTTAAATTATTAATTACTTGCTGATTTTGTTTAACTCTTGCTTAAGTTCATATATATTTGATTCCACTGTATACACTACTCTATGATATTAAGTTGAATTAAGTTAACTAAGGCACATACTTATTTAGGGATAAATTTAGCCAAGATTTTTTATAAACCTAATTCATCCCTCCTTTTGGATTGCTACATCTGGACAATATGTGGTATCAGAGCAAGTGCTCTAATATTATTTATTGACCTAGCAATCAAAGGATAAAAGATCAAATGACAATCCCAAATAGTATTTCTTTTGTTGAGGGCCAATCCACTTTTAGACCATCTCTATTTGATGGTACTAACTACACTTTTTGGAAAATCAAAATGAGGATCTTTATGCAAGCTCTAGAATATGATTTATGGAGAATCATAACTAAAAAACCTCATATATCCACAATAACTATAAATGGTATGACTCTTTCCAAGCTGAAAAAGAAATGAGATTGATTTGACAAAAGGATGGCTCAATTGAATGCAAAAGCTATCAATGTGCTTTATTGCTCTTTAAATGTACGTGAATTTAATAGAATATCATCTTGCACATTGGCTAAAAAAATTTGGGATATATTAGAAATAACTCATGAAGAAATAAGTCAAGTTAAAGAATCTAAAATTAACTTGCTTGTTCATAAATATGAAATATTCAAAATAAAAAAATATGAGTCTATTTTCGATATGTTCACCAAACTCACTAAAATTATTAATTCTCTTAATGGTCTAGGCAAAATTTATTCTAACTATGATCTTGTTTGCAAGGTGCTTAGGTCTTTACCTAAAGAATGGAAAACTAAGATGACGGTAATGCAGGAAGCAAAGGATCTCACCAAGCTATCCCTAGAAGAGCTTAAGGGTTCTCTTATGAACCATGACATGCATATGGCTCAAAAGGAAGATGAAGAAGAAGATGATGAGGATATGGTACTTCTTTCAAGAAAATTCAAGAAGTTCCTCATGAAAAAAGATATGAAGAAAAAAAGAAAGAAAAGAAAACCATCACTAGCCACCAAATGCGCTCCGAAAGATAAAGAAGAGTGCATTACTAGGAATTTGGGAAAGTGGTGACATGTCAAGCTTGGATGAGAAAAAAGAAAATAAAAATCTTTGCCTCATGACCTTGGAGGATGAGATAAATTTTGAAAATTCATCCTATTTTACTTTTGAGGAATTACTTGATGCCTTTAATGAGCTAATGCATTAATTTATAAAATTAAGATAGAAAAATAAGGAGTTTAGAAAGAAAAATCTTAATCTAATGAAAAAAAAAATTCTTTAGCTAAAGAAAAGGAAGAATCATTAAATCTAAAAATTCTTTAGTTGAAGAAAATATTAAGTTTAAAAAAAATGATATTTTAAGATCCTCCCCAAAAAAAAATGAAAATCTTTTAAACAAAAAGAAATGGCTCTTGGAAAAAAAAGAAAAATTGAGAAGAAAAATTGATGTTTTGAAATCTACTGCTAAAAAGTTTACCATTAGTTTTCAAAATCTCTAATCCATAGTAAAAGTTAATGAGACTATTTTCAATAAATTAAAAATTGGCTTTAATATTTTAAATAAATAGCAAAATGCTAAAAATATTTTTATAAGAGCTTTAACTAAAAATCATACAATTAAGTGCTTTAAATGTAATTAAATTGGCCATAAAATTTTGAAATATAATTTTACAAGAATTGGCCAAATTTTGATTAAACATATTTAGATTCCAAAAGAAATCTTAAATACTAATTCCTATGAACCCAAGATGACTTAGGTATCCAAAGTTATGCAGTGATTTTGCAGGGATGCCAAGGATCCAATAAGTTTAAAAGAGAAAAATTTTCTTACTTAGATACCTTAGAACTGAAAGATGATGGGTAATGATTTTTAGCATATCTAAATATTTCTTATATCATACCATCTATGCCTATTTGATTGATTGATTCTATTATTTACTTGCTTGAAATAATTTTAGTGTGAATGATTTTGATGTTTGAAATAAGATAAATATTTAGATTTTAAAAATTTTAATATGCTCTTCTCTAAGTATCATATTTTGATATAAATTAAAATTATCTTGAAAATCAACATAATTTAATAGCTTCCCCTTTTCAATTGTACTTTTGAGAAATTTAAATCAATATAAGCTTAATTAACTTTGAATGTCTTTGATTACAAATGAAACAAATTTTTGATATTCCCCCATAAGATGCTAAATTATTAAATTTACTCAAAATTTTTTTATATGAAATAAATACTTAAAGATAAAGCATTTTTTCATAAAATTCAAATGCTTGATGCAGCATTACATTTTAGTTTTCGAAGGATTCAAGACTTTTCTAATTGAAACTAAACATGTAGAGCTTATATCTAGATTTTTCCTTCTTGACTCTCTAAAATTAATTATTTATCATACCTCAAATTGGTCAAATCTTTGATTCTCAAATTTAGTTTGAGTATCATTTTTGACCCCCTAAATTGATTGAATATTATTTTGATCTTAATTTGATTTAATTTTTCTGATTAGGATCACCTCTAAATTATTTCTATATCAAGGTGTCAATCCTAAACCCTATAGGTGTCGACCCGTGTGCTAAAAGCTATCTAAAATAGTTCTTGAAAGATGTTGACCCTAGATTTACTGATGTTGACCCCAGTTTTACTGATGTCGACTCCTTCTAAGGTGTCGACACTTTTAAAGAAAGGTGTTGATCCCTTTTTTGAGGTCGAGTTTTTAAAATCCGGAATTGTCCCTTTCCCTATTCCATCATTTGTTCATTTTTTGAACCAAGTCTTCTTTGAACTCCCTCCTCTACCTAATTTGAACCATCTCTCCACAAATTCCTTCCCATTTTCTTTGATTTGGTGCCGATGCCTCATGTGAAATGGATTGCTCAATCGAAAAAACATCCTTGCATTGCTTCTCCGAGCCCTAGCTCATCTTCCTCACCTCCTTCTATTTGTGAATGGTGCTCCAAGCAACATGCAGAGCAAAGAACTACTTCACCGGCAGCTCCATCTCTACCACTAGTAGTGCATTCTCCACCTCTGCCAGTTCCTTCATCATCATAGGCTACTCCTTCTCGGTCAACGGTTGTTAATTTCCCGCACAGTCTCCACAGGTAGAAATATTGATTTTCAATTTCTAGATACTAATGGATTTGATTTTGGAAGGAAGATTAAAAACCAAGGTTGGGAATTGTTCTCTTCATTGAATGTACTAACCTACACCAATCTAGTTTGAGAGTTTTATTTAAACTTGAAAAGTGGAAGTGGAGTAGTTAAATCTGAGGTCAAAGGTGTGCTTATTATGCTTGATTCTGAGAAGTTAGAAAGAATTTTGAAAATGAGAGCTGAAGAAAGTCAAATAGATAAATTAGAAAAGAAATAAAAAAGGCTCAAGTACATTTTAGGAAGAGAAGACATTAGTGACATAGAGAAGATGAGTGCAAATCATTTGACTACAGACATACGCCTCCTATACCATATTACTAGCTGAATTTTCTTCCCCAAGACTGGACATTTGGACTTTGTGTCTGCAAGAGACATTTCATTTATGTATCATGTTATCCAAGAGATTCTCTTAAACCTCTAGGATCTTATAATCAAATTTATAGAGGATATAGCAAGGAGATCTAGGACATCACTATCCTATGAGATGGCACTGACCTTGGTATTTCAGGAGCATGGGGTAGATCTTGATGGAGAGATCACCAGAGCTCCTATGCATATAGACACCTATAACGAGCACTCTCTACGCCGTATGGGATTTGAGAGATAGGATGTTTGTTGGATTTGACGAGGGGCTCAGATTCAGATAGATGATCCAGTTGAGGTTCCACCTATAGTACTAGTGCCAGACATTCAATTGGAAAAGCCAGCAACACCAGTAGCACCAATAAAGCAGGTTTATGAGACCACAGAGGCATCGGTTGATCATCTAGAGAGCTCAAATAGATCACATTTCAGGCTGGATGAGGATTTACTAGTTGAGAGGGTCTCCTCGAGAATTATTTTAGTAGTTAGCTCAGAGATTCAGCGACTCACTTTAAAGGCCATCACACTGCTTAGAGAAGAGGCAGCTCAGATGAAATAGGAGGGTAATTGGATTATCCAGGATATGAGATAGGAGGTTGCACGACTGGTATAGAAGATTTCTTTTGTGAGGACAAATGTTCTAGGCCAGCCATTTGCAGATATCGAACCACATTCATCTTCTTAGCCTGATCCTAGTTCTTAGAGCTTGAACCTATCTCTTAGGGTGCTAGGACTTTTCTTATGTTGCCTTAAAGCTTCCTAGCAATCCACCATTTTATTAGATATAGGTGTCTTGCATTTTTACTTTTCTGATGATTATCTTGTTTGTAAATATTTCATGTAAACATCTTTTGAAGGTTAATGAAAGGATACTTTCCGATAATTACTATAAATGCATCGATAAAAATATTAATTTATTAATTAATTTATTTTTATTTTTAATAATTAAATATTTTAATTTATCTATTTTAGAAAATATGATCATAAATGAAAAGAGCTCATTTTTTTAGTCATAATAAAATAAATTTAGAGCAAAATGAAGTTAAAATTGACCCGATATAAATTTTCAAAGAAAAAATTTAAAAAATAGAAATGGCTCAGTCGGCTCGTCCAGCTAAGTTGGTGCGCTCAGCCAAGCTACCACACTCGGCTTAACCAATGCACCAACTAGCTAGCCCAGCATGAGAAGCCGGCCTGCCAACCTGCAAGCCCACACTCGCAGTAGCCCATTGGCCCGTTGGTGTACAGTGAACCGATGACCAGTCCACGAAACCAACATAGACCACCAGCTCAGCAGAAGACGGCAAATCATAGGGTGACACATGGTGGACCAAGACCCTTAAGAGGTTCAAAAAAAATCTCATGCAGCTTATGGGGCAAAATAGTAATTTCACATCTTAAAGGCGTCCAGTGATTGGGTGGAGTCCATAGAACATCCGATCGACGTGGTCCATGGCACAATAATGCACCATCGAATAGATGAGGAAGCCGCCAGTTTAGATTTGATGGTGGTGGTGTCTTCCTACTATGATTCGAATTCCACCTGCATCAGATCTTCATCCAACGGTCGTGCGCATTCCAGAACTTGATCCAATGGTTGGTATTCATCCCAACTTGATGTAGGCTTCCTCAGCACAATCTGACGGCCCAGATTCACTTGATCAAAGTGATCCAATGGCCAATATTAATTCCGATTGTAACTAGGTTTTTAAAACATGGTTTTTTGAGATTTTTCAAGTTGTTTGATCAAAATCCGATGGCTAGAATTCACAGAACTCAGCAAAATTCATCTAAGGGCTATTTTAATCCAATTTTTCTTGAGATTTCTTCATATTTGCCGATCAAAACTCCTCCTTAGTCCCACATTGCCTAGAAACAAAGAATCTAGCCCTCCAACACTATGTTTAAAGGACACCAAGCCATCAAATCAAATCATCTTCGATCATAGAAAGGTAATGGTATAGGGTAGAGCCATGCTTGGGATTCAAGATTGCTTCGAGGCAGATGGTATCGAAAGAAAGAGCTGACTTCTATACCATCTCAATACCAAAGCCGATCCAAGATCAAGATCAGCTGCATTTAACTTTTATTTTTTTTCCTATTTTTTCAATTTATGTATTTAAATTTTGAATTAAATTTTAATTAATGCAAAATTTACTTTTTTGCTCTTTAAATTTTATGCTCTTTATTTTTATTGTAAATTTAATTTCTACTTTTTATTTTTATTGCAAGTAAATGCTAAGATCTAACTAGTAGATCTTAGTGCCAAGTTTAATTTTTTACATCATTTAATTTTTATTTTTATTTATAATTTTATTTTTAAATTTTAATTTTTTTAAATCTTTTCTTTTCTTTTTTTATAAAAATTAAAGATTTTAAAACTAAAATACTACCTTCTTTATGGATTCGATCCAACTCGCTACTATCTATGTATTTTTAATTATTTTAAGAAATCAAAATTAAACTCATAGAATGGTGTCTAATGACAACATCATGCTCTTTTCAAGATTTTGTCACCGTTGTCAGGAAGGTCATGAGTGTTAATTTTTTTATTTTTTTAATTTTTTAAAATTAATTATAAATAAATTTTTAATTTTTTCTACAAATATAGCTTACTAGCTTTTTTTGTTACTTTTATAGAGAAAAAGAGGAAAAGCAAAAAATTGGAGAAGGAAGATAGCTTCCAATTTTGCTTGGTGAAATCAATCCTAATCCTAGACCTCTTTTTTTTCTTATTATTTATTTTATTTTAAAATTAATTTAAAAAAATCTACTTAAACCTAATTATAAGCTTCATGACAAAGGTAGAAACCCTAATTGCTTAGAGCATCCATCATATTAGATTTATTTTTATTTTTATTTTATTTTTGGTGATCACTGAAGATAAGGTAAGCCTCTAAAGTTTAATTAATTTTATGCACCTAATTTAGTTACATAGAACCCTTGTCTAAAAGTGATTATGCATATTCATCGTTAAATCAATTTAAGGGCATAACCCATTAATCAATATAAGATGTGTATTTGATCATCCTTTCTTGGCCCATAAATAACCAACCAGTATTCTGCATTGACCTAAGTCTTTAATTTTAAAATCAATTAGACATCGGCCCTAGGAACTCGAGCTCATTAGGATAAGAAATCCTAAAAGTTAGACCCGATTAGGGTTAATTAGTTTGACTGGTATCTAAGGTAAGTGGTTCAAGAACTACGTTCTAAAGAAAGATGGTTACTTAGTTGGTTCTGTCAGCTTATCTGGCCAAGACAATTAATGTCTAAGGCAAGCAACGAGGGAACTTTCACCGATCTTACACTTATCTGGCTAATTGATTGGCTGATCTTATACTTGAAGGGTTTGAAGGTGACCTTAGCAATTAGGAGCTGTCTAAATCTAAGACAACCCTTGGTCAGAATTGATTACCTAACTTGATTGCTAACCAATATTAAACCTAACTTAACTAATTCTTCTCTCTCTTCTTAACTTTAGGACTCCTTAAGTTCTCTTCTTTAGAACTCTCTTTCTTCTCCTTTTCTTCTCCTATAATTCAATTAAATTAAATTAAACTAAATTAAAAATAATATATAAAATAATAAAAAGTTTAAAAATTTAAAAAAATTTAAAAAATAAGAAAATAAGAAAAATAAAATAAGAAAAAATCTAAAAAAATTTGAACCATACGTTAGGATTCCACTAGTACATACACGATAGGAGATCACTTTTTCTGATCTAGTTGAACCCAATTATAAAATCGAATAGCTAAATTATATTAAATATAATAGTCAAATGGTTGAAAATTTTAGAGAACCATCTAGATAGATGAAGGAATATTTTATTTTTTTCATCTATAATCTATCGACTTGTATCCAGTTACCTAATATTCATGCTACCCACTATGAGATCAAGCTAACCATAATTTAGATGCTCCCATCCTTCAATGGAAATACCAATGAAGATCCTTATAAGCACCTAGATGAATTCTTAGATATTTGCTCTATGGCGAAAATCCAAAATTTAACTGATGATGCCCTTAGATTAATCTCATTCCTTTTTTCTTTAAAAGACAAAGCCAAGCATTGCACGATGGGGCATTCTCTCGATTTGATAAGGACTCCCAAGCAATTCCCAGGCACAATTGGATGGCATCCAAGCATCTCAGGCTCAGATCCAATGGCCAGAAATCAATCCGATAGTGATTAGGAGCTCCCAACAGTGGTTTTTGGTGGATTTAGAGCTGTTTGATTTCAAACAGATGGCCAAAAATATTCAAGAGTCTTTAATATCGATCTAGACTCGAAATTGAGTCCAACAAGGACTCACAAACTCGTTTCTTCCTCTATTTAAAGCACTCTTCATGCCAAAAGCCAGGAGCAGCCGGTAGAGCCTCCCTTGGGAGAAAATTAGTTTTTTTTAGTTCTTTTTGTCTCTTCCTTCTCTTCTTTTCTTCTCTCTTCTTCTTTCTTTTATCTTTCTTTTTCTTTCTTTTTTTTATTCTAGGAGATTCAAATATGCAGCAAGCCACAAGCATCTTCACTATGTACAACTAGAAGTCTCGTATCAAGGGGAGTAAGGAAAGTATTCCAAGCATGAGAGTTTATAATTTGAAACTGTCTTTCTTTTTATTGGATAATAAAATTTTTTTATCTTTTACATGCTTTTCCTATTTATGCTCTAATATTAAAATTTCTATAATTTATAGCTAAAGAGACAGATCATGATCGTGAAAAATTATGGTCTATACTCAAGTTAGAATAAATTATAAGATTTATATTTTAATATTTAATTTCTTATAATTTATACTTAAGAAGATAGATTGTAATCGCAAATAGATATGGTCTATACTCAGATTAGGATGAATTATAGGAATTAAATAAAAATTATGTTCTTTGATTGCATGATCTAAATACTCTATGTCTGTAAGATGGGTCATGATCGTATTAGATATGGTCCATACTCGGTAGAATAGATTATGTTAGAATCTGATAAAAAAAACTTATACCTTATAAGATTGTATGTTGATAATGAAAAGATTACATGAATCAATTTTAAACTTGAATATTGTAAGATGAAACTAAAATCCTAGACAATTTTTTCTATCTATCTTTTCTCAATTACAAAAATCTTAATTAATTAAAATTTACTTTCTTTTTAATTTACTAAATCTTAATTAATTTACTATAATTTATTTATTTAAATTTTATTTTAAAAATTAATTTTTTTAATTAAATTGAATGTAACTTAGCCTTCAATCCTCGAGAAAATTGATACCCGACTCACCACTATTCTAATCCATAGTAAGATCGATTTTAAATTATTATTTGATGCTCTAATGACAAGTAGTCAAATTTTTAAAACCATTACCGAGAATTATAGCATGGTTGCTTCAAATTAATTAAAAATTAATTAATTAATTTAAAAAATTAAAAATATAAAAATATAAAAAAATTAATTGCTCTTTAATTTTATTTAGTTAATTACTATCTTTCATAACTAATTTATTTCTTTCTATAGTTTAGATTAATTTATTGCTTTTTAGAATTAATCACTTGAATTTACTTTCTTTTACAAAACCATGCAGTCAAAAATTTAAAATATACCTACAAAAAGATAAAATCCTAAATCCTAAAAAATCACTGATATCTCATAACATTTAATTAATTTAGAAAAACCTAAAATATAACATAAAAATTAATTTTTAACATATTTGGATATTTTATTTTTATTTGCATTGCATATCAATAATATACTTTAAGGGCATAATCTATTAAACAACATAAGGTGAAGATTTGATCATCCTTTCTTAGCTCATAAACCACCATCCTTCATATTGCATCGACCTAGACCTTAACCTAAAATCAATTAGACATTGGCCCCTAAGGATAATCGAGCTCACTAGGATAAAGAACCCTAAGAGTTTGACCAAGTTAGGATTAGTCAGTTTGACTAGTGTCTAAGAAAGTGGTTCAAGAACTGCATCCCGAAGGAAGATGGTTACTTAATTGATTTTGTTAGCTTACGTGACTAAGATAATTGATATTTAAAGAAAGTAACGAGGGGGACTCTCACTAACCTTACACTTATCTGGTCAATTGATTGGCTAATTTTTTACCTAGAGTGCTCAAAGGTGACCTTGGCAGTTAGGAGTTATCTAGATTTAGGTAAATCCTAGGATAGAGAGTCCATGCTAGCTTAATTTATTTGCTATTATAACTTAAATTCTAATTAAAATACTCTCTTCTATTATCCTTAGATCTAGGATACTCTAGGCTCTTATCTTTAGAATTCTCTTTTCTTATTTTTTTATTCTTTTAAATAAGATAAAATAAAATAAAAAATAATCCAAGATGGATCTCGAGAGTAGAGTAGATGAGCTATCCCGTAAATTAGATCATCTAATAGCCAATGAAAGGTCTTCCTATCCATCTTTTCTTCCTGCATAATAAGTTTGTGCAATTTGTTCAAGCCCCATCCACTTTGCAAGAAGATGCCTAAATCGATTTTCTGAATATATGTATGAGCAAGTTTATCAAGATCAAACCCAAATAGCATGTAGATCAGGAAATAACCCATACTTTAACATTTACAATCTAGGCTGGAGGGCTTATCCAAATTTTTCGTGGAAATCATAACCAGTGGTTACCTCAGTGCCACAAAGACCCACATTCATGGATGCAGCTTATTATGATATGCCCTACCCACATTATCAATCTTCTCCAAATAATAATGACTCAATCTTTGAAGAGAGGATTCCACAAGCATTAGAACTTGCTAATCAACCATTGAATAATCTAAAGGAATAAAGGATTAATTCTTTAGAAAAATGCCTAGAAATCATGATAAAGTCACCAAATGATCTTATGCAAATCTTTAAAAACTAGAGAAGTGAGGGCTTACATTCAATCAGCATAAGGAAAGAGAGTTACCCAGTCAGCCTAAGAGTGATCCTGAGGGACCATACATAACTAAAAATTTTAATATCCCTAAAACTTTTCCTAAGCAATCACATATAACTCTCGAAAATAATATGGTCATACAGCAATCCTATACAACTAAGAAGACCCTCTTAGACCATATCACTGAGGCAGCAAAATATAGGGTAGAGCCAGCATGGTGGGATGACTCAATTCCATCATCATCTTCTTTACCTATGGTCAGAGAATAAACTCACAAAACTCAAAAGACCCTCTTAGATCATATAATTGAGGAAAGAATATATAGAAAAGAACCAGAGATATGGGACAAACCAATTCCATCATCTTACTTATACATGTACCCATCCCTAAGAGCTCTAGAATCACCCAGTCCTTTTAATGGGGATGGACAAACTAAGGTAATGATGGAATCAATAGGGACTTCCTAAAAATCATAAGTAAATAATACATTAGAGAAAGCTTCACCTATAACTCTTTTTCAAGATTTGTTAAATCCCTGTTTGGCTCCTTGTAAGGTGGACGATTTGAATGATGATGGGTATAATATAGAAGTTAATGACCAAGTAGATACATCCTATCCTAAAACCATCCCACATTGGATGGAAAAACTTGAGCCACCACCTAATCCACCAATAGCACCCTTGTTGGAACCACCAACTGATCTAGAATTGAAGCTATTTCCTGATGAACCTACTTACACACTACCAATGATACCTTCCCAGAAAGATCAACTTTTGAATGTTCTAAAAACACATAAAGAAGCTATCAGACGGGATATTGCTGATATGAGGGATAATGATTTTAAAACTAATTTTTCTATATTTGACACTACTTCTGAGGACTGCTTTCAAAATTTATCTACAATATTAAAATAATGTATGGAGGCAGAATTAAAATTAATTTAGAAAAAGTATCATACCTTGGATCAGGAAGAGTTGATGCTTAAATATATTAAATCCAAGAAAGGGATTATGGTAGATCAGGTTATAATTAGAAAAATTTCTAAACCACCCCTAATTCTGATTTTGGCCCATCAAACATAATTTCTTCTTGATTACTATGATAATTTTAAAATTTTGTATAGCATGCTTACTCCAAATACTTTATTAACTAGGGTTAAGTCTAATCGTTGAAAAGCATTCCATGAACGTTTTTCTATCATGATGACTAGACCTCCTGATTGGCCCTATCTTTTTGAAAACATGAAGGATGCATTAAAAATAATTATACCTACAACTCCTTCATAGAGTCCAGTTGAAGACGTTAAACTTAGCACTTACTAGAAGGCAATCCAATTTTTGCATTTAATATTTTTTTATTTTTTTAGTTTACCTTTCTTTCAGGGCTAAGTTGGGGGGAGAACTACAGACCCATGCTAACGAAGAACAAATAATTCCAAGCCAAGACCAAAATTAAATCAAGTGAACTCTTTCCTTGTTATTTTTTTATCATTTATCACAATCTATTTTCTTTTCTTCATTAAGAATAATGGAAATTAAGTTGGGGAGAAGGATAAATAAATAAATTTTAAAGTCCTTAAGTATGGCTAATAATTAGTCTTATATACCTAATTTCATGCCAATTTAAAATTTTTCGGACATCTTAATAAATGATTGATTAATGATCTAGATAATTTTTGAAATACTGAGGATCCAATTATTAAGAAAATCTAATAAATAATCTAGTTTAGAATAAAATAAATTTTTGAGTGATTCTAAAACCTTCTTCCAGTCTATATTCAACAAAGAATCTACTTTATATAGGTATGAGTGGAAAAAAAATTGGTGAGAAAAAGATTTAAAAATAATAAAAATAAAAAGCAAGTTCTAAACATTGGTCTTCCATCGAGTAACTAGATCTCATTGCCTAAGTAAGCAATGTTATTCACAGCAAAAAGTGGGCAATATGAAGAAGCTTGTTATATAGTTAGTTTTAACCTATAGCCTATATAACTCGAGTTAGTAAGTCCAAGGGGTGTTCTACATTTAATGCCCTAAAGTCAACTAATTTGAGAGTGATTAGTCCAAAGCTCACTATAAGAATCAGATAGAAAGCTTAAGAGGTTAAAATATTACACTAGCTATATAAAAAAAAAAACTCTAATCCATACTAAAGATAGAGGATTTAAAGAATAAAGATGAGGAATTGATCAAAGAAGAGCTCTAAAATTTTATGCTCTTCACTTAACCACTATTTGGGATGGAATTAATAATTCAATGATGTATTTCTTCAATCTCTAATCAAGTATCAACTAACTTTAGGATGATCTGAAGAAACTTTTATATCTTATTGAGTCGGTACATAATTTTAATTTTTTTTTTACTCGAGGATGAGTAAAACTCAAATTGGAGGGTGTGATAATTATCATAAAGTACTAATAAAAAATGTTAAATAATATAGTATTTAATATTTACTTAAAAGAATTGATACTTTTATTAATATTTTGTAGGAAAGAAATCAACCAATGTGAAGAGCTCGATTTATAGGTTCAAATAGATTAAATTTCACATGAATCGAAGCTAAATTGGAATTATTATGGAAGCCAAAAATTTAAACAAAAGAAAAAAAATATATTAATCAATTGAATCGATCGGCTCAATCAGCCAGTCCAGTAAGAACCAGACCACAGCGCCAGTGAACCCATGTGCGAACCTGGTCTGGTTGATGTCGGCATGGCATCATCTTCATCATAGTCCATGGTGAACCGACAGCCAACTCAATAGATCTGGATCCTTAAAGGGTCCAGAAAAATTTTTCACGATGCATGGATGGCGGGGTGGGGGGGGTGGGGCATTGCATGATCATGCAGACGACATCTCTCTCAATCAGCATCAGATGGTGGGGTGTTCTCCCGATTTGATAAGGACTCCTAAGTGGTTCCCAGGCATGATCGGACGGCATCCAAGCATCCCAAGCTTAGTTCCAATGGCCCAAAATCAATCCAACAGTGATCAGGAGCTCCCAGTAGTAGTTTTTGGTGGATTTAGAGCTATTTGATTTCAAATGGATAGTCAGAAATATTTCAGGATCTTTAATATCGATCTAGACTCGAAATTGAGTCCAACAAGGACTCACAAACTCGTTTCTCCCTCTATTTAAAGCACTCTTCATGCCAAAAGCTAGGAGCAGTCGGTAGATTCCCCCTTATGGGAAAATTAGTTTTTTTTAGTTCTTTTTCTCTCTCCCTTCTCTTCATCTCTTCTCTCTTCTTCTTTCTTTTATCTTTCTTTTTGTTTATTCTAGGAGATTCAGCTATGCCGTAAGCTACAAGCATCAATACTATGTACGACTAGAAGTCTCATGTCTAGGGGAGTAAGGAAAATCTTCCGAGCATGAGAGTTTGTAATTTGAACATGTCTTTCTTTTTATTGGACAATAAAATTTCTTCATATTTTACATGCCTTTCTTATTTATGCTCTAATATTAAAATTTTGATAATTTGTAGCTAAAGAGATAGATCGTGATCATGAAAAGATATGGTATGTACTTAAGTTAGAATAAATTATAAGACTTATATTTTAATATTTAATTTTTTATAATTTATACTTAAGAAGATGAATCATGATCATAGATAGATACGGTCTGTGCTCAGATTAGGATGAATTATAGAAATTAAATCAAAATTATATTCTTTGAATGCATGATCTAATAGTCTATGTTTGTGAGATGGGTCAAGATCATGTTAGATATGGTCTATGCTCGGTAGAATAGATTATGTTAGAATCTGATCAACGAAATATTTATCTTATAAGATTGCATGTTGATAATGAAAAGATTGCATGAATCAATTATAAACTTGAATATTGAAAGATGAAACTAAAACCCTAGATAATTTTTTCTATCTTTTTTAATTTCAAAAATTTTAATTAATTAAAATTTATTTTTTTAATTTACTAAATTATAATTAATTTATTTTAATTTATTTATTTAAATTTTTATTTTAAAAATTAATTTTTTTATTAAATTGAATGTAACTTAGCCTTCAATCTTTGAAAAAATTGACACTCGACTCACCACTATCCTAATCCATAGTAAGATCGATTTTAAATTATTATTTGATGCCCTAACGACAAGCAGTCAAGAAGATTGTATTGGAAAATATGTTCTAAAGTCAATTATCTATGTGGTAGATGATTAAAATTAGTATATGAATTATCTAATAATAATAGTTATTTGGCTGGTTCATCATAAAAGTTCTATATTTCTTAAATAAACTTCTAAATTATGATGAAGTTCTTAAAACCATAATCAATCGATAAAAGAGAATTTATCGGATGGTTCTTAAATTATTCATGATCAAATGATAAGTTATTAATAAGGATGATAACTCATCAAGTGTAGATCATTGTATGCCATATGCGTTGGTTGTCCTCATAACCAAGTGGTATAGAGACACTGGTATAGCATCCAAATGAGATGTAGGAGCACATTTATACTAAACATGATCAATATAGCACTTTACTGTCAAGAGTAGCTAGTTAAGGCCAATGGGTATAAGTCTCCCTCTGATCTAAGATCACCACGGTGACTTGCAAACAACTTACTATACTTTGGTGCCAGACTATCTGTATTTTCAATATAAGTTTGAAAGATTTTTGAATATAGTCAAGTACTTATGAAATCGATGTATGAGTTAAGATGGGATTGACCACTCTTGATTAGCTTCAGAAAGAGAATGACTCATTGTGTTTCAATTTAGCAAAATCTAAGCCTGGATAATCCTCTTGAGGAGTCACGGGATTTACAAAATTTTAAAACATAATAGAGATGACTTGTATGAGTGTTGATAGCATACTTGAATTCATTTTGAGCATTATCGATCAAAGAGATGAATTATACAGTAACCATAGGCCAAGATTCTAAGAATGTTGCTCTGCATACATTCGACCTATCCGAATGTTGAGAACCATTGCTAGATGGTTACTTCAATTGATACATGAATTGAATCCTATGCTACTAGCTTTGGTTCGAACCTATAGGGTCACATACATAAAAGGTTGTAACTTAATCAGATGGTTAATCAATGATTGAGAATCATTCTTAAGTCAAACTATCAATACGATTGATGTTTGACCTGATGCAAGTGTTGCAGGAGGATCGATTAGTAATTGGATTGCTAATTGGCTCAATTTGATTGAGCATTTAGACTGAGATCAAGTCTAATTGAATTAGATTTAATTAAAATTAGTTTAGATTTAATTTGATTAAGTCTAATTGATTTATTAGATAAGTCAATTGTAAGGAAAAAATAATTCCTAGTTGGATTAGGATTTGAGTGCACCTAATTTCTAATTGAGTTAGAATTTAAATCAGATTTAAATATGATTTAAATCTAACTTAATTAGATTTTTAGTTGGACTAGGATCACTCATAATTAGTCTTACGCTAATTTTATTTTAATTAGATTAAAAATTAATTTATCCTAGTCAATACATGAGAATCCTAGTTAGACTAGGATTCCTTGTTTCTCCCTTACGCCACTTTAGAAGTTCCATGCCTATTATTTTTATTTTTAGATTTTTCTATGATTTCCATGCCTAAGGAATGATTTCCCACACTCCATAATTTTAGGTTTTGGATTTAAATTTTGACTTGATCAAATTTGGAAGTTAGTTTGAATGAGCCAAACTAAATTAGAGTTTTATTTTGTTAAAACTCTCCTCCTCTCTCTATGGAAATAAACCCATGCCCACCCTTGATGTTTGTCACACTTTTTCTTCTCTCTTTGTGTGATGATTTCCTTCTCTCCATGCACAAAAATAATGGGGAGGCGTCCAAGAGTTGGACACCCTCCAAACTCTTCCTTGTTTCCTTGTTTGACTAGGTCATTTTGACCTAGTCTTCCTATTATTATAGGGCACCAATTTTTGTGGAGTCTTGGCATGAAGAATCCCTGGTTTTTCCATAAGAATTCTAGATCAAAAGGGAGAGAGGGCATGGTGATTTGTAGCACCTACATCCTTGGAAGAGAAGTCTTCATTAAGACATGAAAGGTTCATGTCTTGATGAAGACAAAGGTAAGAAAGAAAGTCTTCTTTCATAGTTTTCTTTCAAGATTTATTTTCTCATTTTCTTTATGATTTTTATAGGATAAAAATCTAAGAGAAAGAGAGAGAAAGAGGGCATGGGGATCTATGCTCCAAGATATTAGGGCATGATGATTAATTTTTGATATGATCTGATCATGTCCTGATGAGAGAAGAAGATCTTCTCTTAGGGTTTCTTTGAGAACCCTTCTTATCCATATTTTTGTGAGATTTTTCTATGAGAAAAATCAGATAGTGTGAGATCTGGAAACATGGGAAAAGTCTAAGGGGAAGGTCTTCTCTTGTCCTAGCATGAAGATGTTTTCAGGACATTAATCGTTGATGTCCTGAAAGAGAAGATTTATCTTCTCTTAGGATCTTTTATAATATGTTTTAATTCTGATTTATGGGAGATCCAAAGGTTAGATTTCTTACTTATTCCTCTTCTTGTTCTTCATCTTTTGAAGTATCCAAGAGATCCAAAGAATAAATTATAGATTAACCATCCAGAGGGATCCGTGAGAAGCTAGCACTTCGAGCGGATCTTCGTTCGATGAATCTTCAATTTTATTACAGCCTCGTGTGGATCACCTGTAGAGGCCAGACACGTGTGTGGATCTAAAGACAATAACAAGAATCAATTATGGAGTTTTCAACCCATGCAAAGGTAAGAGATCTGATCTCTTCTCTCACCTAGATGCGATCTAGGTTTTAGATCTAGAATCATTCTAGATCTAGGGTATTGATTTGATCAATACCAAAATCTTTTATTTTCTGATTTAAGAATGCATTATGATATGTTATAGGTTCTAGTTGTAGGATTTAGTAATTTGATTACATGTATTTATAGATTAAATGATTTAATTTATAACTTTCACTGTGTTATATTTCAAAAAAGTTTAGAAATTCATACATGAAACCCTACATATTTTTTAATAGATTGTTGACCCCATGATTGATTTTGATGATCACCAAACTTTGAAAGTTTAAGTATTTAACCATGTATTTCAAGAGTGGATGTAGATCATTTTAGGTATTCAAATTAAAAAATTAATTCAAGAAAAAATCTACATAAAAATCACCAAGTCAAGAGTTTAAAAAAAGTAATTTTGGATTTTAGATTTAGTGGTGTCAATCCCAAAGCTAAAAGTGTTGACCCTTGTCCTGAAACAAAGCAAAAAGGTAAAGATTTTAAAATTTAGGAAGACTAAGTGTCGACCTTAGGAGTATAGGTATCGACTCCAGCTTGTTGGCATGCGCTGGCATGCAGAAGGGACGACCCCTAGGTTAACTCCTATGCCAGAGGACAACCCCTGAGTTGACCTCTGTTACACAAAATAGAAGATAAAAAGCAAAAATTTTTCAGATCCTAGGAAGTGTCGACCCCAGAGCAAAAAGTATCGATCCTAGAGTAAAAAGTATCGACCCCAAGCACGGGATAGAGCATAATGGCTAGTTTTCTATACTTCTCCAATGGGCATTTCTCCACTCCAATGGCTAGTCCAAGCCTCCAATGGCCAAAACTCAGTCTTGAGTAACTTCCAGGTATATAAAGAGTAAGAAAAACATTTGAGAGCAAGATATTAAAGTATTAAAGTGAAAAAGATTCAAATTTGTGAGAGCTCCATTAAATATTCTTGAGAAAAAGAAAAATAGAGAGATTGAATACAAAATTAAGTGATCTTTCAAGAGCCATCTTTTCCATCTTCTAGCACAACCTCTTAAGCATAAATTGAAGAGAAGTGAAACTTCAAAAGAGCATATATTCAAATACTTTTTTGAGCTTTAAAAGAGTTTCCTTCTTATTTTCTTTTTTATGCTGAAATTAATACTTTGTATTTTTATTTCTTTACAAGTTTTTTTGAAAAAAAGAAACTTGGGATGTAGGTAGGTCTAGGCCGGTAATGGAACAGTGTAAAGATTATGGTTGGTGCTCCTAAGTTAAAGCCAACTAGGTTGATAGTGAACCCAAAAAACTATCGATGTAGAATTATGGTTGATAAGCCCAGCAAAACCAACTGGGCTTGTTTGTGATCCTGGGTTAAAATAAATGCACTATAATCAAGAAATTATAGTAGAATTCTCAAGAAAAGCTTGGAGAATAGATGTAGGAGTGGGTTGCTCCAAACCACTATAGAATTTTTTTGTGTTTGTGTTGTATATCTTTTTTCTATTGCTTTACATATCTTGCATGCTTTAAATTGTTAATTACTTGCTGATTTTATTTAACTCTTGCTTAAGTTCATACACATTTAATTCCACTATGTACACTACTCAATTATATTAAGTTGAATTAAGTTAAGGTACATACTTATTTAGAGATAAATTTAGCCAAGATTTTTTATAAACCCAATTCACCCCCCTCCCTACCCTCTTTTGGGTTGCTACCTCTAGGCAACATCATGATATTTTGATTTCAGGTTCAATCTTAAAAATATTCAAGTTGAAGCTAAGATTACCAGTCACTTGACTACAATAGACTCTCATAGATAAAAGCCCTAAAGAGAAAGAGAGCGAAAAATAGCCGGTCAAGATCTTATCGAACATGAAAGAAATCTAACCTGCCAATCCCAAGTTCAAGTAGAGGTATTCCAAAACTTCTACCATATTTAAATTATTAAGTTTGATTTTAACCACTTAATTTGATACACATTTATTCATTGTATCAATTCACACCATGATCCAATCGAGGTTAATTAATGCTATTGTAAATCTGACCAAAGTTAGATGTTATAGATGACTTAGAATGCTTAAAGATTTAAAAGCAATTATAACCCACATCAAGGAAAATAAATCAAAAAATTCTGACATCAAAAGTTATGTGCAAAACTATTTTTTCATTGCTAAAGAAAATATATACAAAAGCCCAAGTCAGGCCGATACAATAGTCAAAAAAAATAGAAAAGAGGAAAAGTTATAAAATCAGGCATCAGCTTGAGGGACTTTAGGAGGAACAGTCATCGGGTCACCACAAGGGAATTCCATTGAGATGATTTTAGGAATGGGAACCTTAGCAGCTATAAGATATAAAAGAGATAGTTGAGGAGTCAGACGGTGGCCAGCTAAGTCTGTGCAATAGAAAGAACCACATTTGATGTTGGCTAAGTAGGGGTTTTGGATGCCATTTGTATAGCCACCTCAAGGGTGACACTATCCAAATCTAAGTCAGGAATGAATTTCTTGACTAGGTTCTAATAGTTCAAGAACCCACAGTCAAGCATCTCCTAAGAAGCTATAAGGGGATATTTATGCCTGCCGAAGACATGAGAATTTAGGAGTGTTGCGGGTAAGAGTGGTTTCCACCGAAGTCCGCTAAGTTCTTGGTAGTTGACCTCCATCCTATAAGAATCTGTCAATCTTTTCAGCAACAACTTTTGATTGGGGAAGTTATTGAAGGCATACTGAAGTTCGACCAGACAATCTTGAACAATAAAAAGAATTAACACTTCGCTAACCCTGCTACTTGCCTCAGGATGAATGACAGGATTTTGAGTATCAAAGCCCAACCTCCTAATTGGTAACAGATTTTGAGGATAACAAAACTCTTCCCAATAGTGATCCTCTCAGCAGAGCTCCTCCCAGTAGAGTTCTTCCCAGCAGAACTCCTCCTAGCAAAGCTCCTTTCAGTAGAACTCTTCCCAGTAGAGCTCTTTCCAGTATAGCTCTTCCCATCAGAGCTTTTCCCATCAGAGCTCCTCCCAATAGAACCCTATCCAGTAGGATTCCTCCCCAATCAAACTCCCTCTTGAACAAACTCCTTTTCAGTCGAGCTTCACTTAGACAGGGTCTCATCCAACTGAATTCCTTCATGGCGAGCATATTTTATCAACCTTACATCATGAACCTCATCCAATCGAATTCCTTTGCTCTACTTTACGGATAGTGGTAGAACTCAAATATGGACAAATTTCTTCATTCCTTTCTAACAATTGCAGGACTGACTAGTCCATATCGTGCATTTTAGCCAGACAAACTTGAATAGTAAAAGGACCTCTTCGTCGATACAAGTCCAGTTCCCAATTCAGAATGAATAGCAACCACTCTATAGATAATGAACGTCGGTGCCCCTTCCATCCAAACTTGAAGTCATCAAGAGATGAAAGGCAGTCACAATGTAGGCTGGTTGAAGATCTTCAAAAGGCTGAGACTGAGGTCCTATTTAGGCTAAACTTAAAGTCATCAAGAGATGAAAGCTAGTCACAATGTAGGCTGATTGAAGGTCTTCAGAAGGCTGAGGCTGAGGTCTTATTTTAGGCCAAACTTGAATTCATCAAGAGATGAAAGCCAGTCACAATATAGGCTGGTTGAAGGTCTTCAGAAGGCTAAGATTGAGGTCCTATTTCAAGCTGAACTTAAAGTCATCAAGAGATGGAAAGTAGTACAATGCAGGCTAATTGAAGGCCTATAGAAGGCTAAGGCCAAGGTTCTATTTCAGGCCAAACTTGAAGACATCAAGAGATGAAAGTCAATCATAATGTAGGCTGGTTGAAGGTCTTCAGAAGGCTAAGGCCGTGGTCCTATTTTGGGCCGAACTTGAAGTCATCAAGAGATGAAAGCCAGTCATAATATAGGCTGGTTTGAAGGTCTTCAAAAGACTGAGATCAAGATCTTATTTAGGTCAAACTTGAAATCATCAAGAGATGAAAGCCAGTCTAATGTAGGCTAATTGAAGGTCTTCAGAAAGCTGAGGTCGAGGTCCTATTTTAGATTGAACTTGAAATCATCAAGAGATGAAAGCCAGGGTCATAATATAGACTAGTTGAAGGTCTCTTCAGAAGGCTAAGGTCGAGGTTCTATTTTTAGGCCGAACTTGAAGTCATCAAGAGATGGAAGCCAGCGGTCACATAAGGCTGATTGAAGTCTTCAGAAGGCTAAGGTCGAAGGTTCTATTTAGGCCAAACTTGAAGTCATCAAGAGATGGAGCCAAGGTCACAATATAGGCTGATTGAAGATCTTTAGAAGGTAAGACCGAAGGTTCTATTTCAGACCGAACTTGAGTTCATCAAAAGATGGAAGGCAATCACAATATAGGCTGATTGAAGATTTTTAGAAGGCTGAGATCAAGGTCCTATTTCAAGCCAAACTTGAAGTCATCAAGAGATAGAAGCCAATCATAATATAGGCTGATTGAAGGTCTTCAGAAAGCTGAGGCTGAGGTCCTATTTTAGGCCAAACTTGAAGTCATCAAGAGATAAAAGCTAGTTGCAATATAGGCTGATTGAAGGTCTTCAGAAGGCTGAGGCCGCGGTCCTATTTTAGGCCAAACTTGAAGTCATCAAGAGATGAAAGACAATACAATGTAGGCTGATTGAAGGAGTTCAGAAGACTAAGGCCGAGGTCCTATTTTAGGCCAAACTTAAAGTCATCAAGAGATGAAAGTCAGTCACAATATAAGCTGATTGAAGATCTTCAAAAGACTGAGGTCGAGGTCCTATTTCAGACTAAACATGAAGTTGTCAAAAGACTGAAGTCCCCACTCTTGGCTCCAGGTTGCCAACTTCCTCCCTACATGCCACAAGGGGACAATACCTGACATGACTCCTAAGAATATTCTAGTTGAGACATAAAATATCTTTAATAACTTACTGCTCTCCCACGACTGATAACCCACAACCCATCCTAACAAACTTCGGATCCTTCTATAAAAGAGAAAAAAAGAGGGATCCCAAGGTACGCAGACTCTTTCCTCCCAAATGCTCGTATTCTTTCTTTTATTGAATGAAAAACTGACTTGAGTATCTGAGAATCTCCACCAAAGCTAACTTCGATCGAAAACTTCTCTTGTAGGTATAGTCACTCCCATCCCATCATCGTTGACTTGTCGCCATCATGCAACTCCAGCCAATCCGATCTCGAGATGGATTTTTGTATCAATAGATGGCGCTAGATGAAGGAATTTGAGCCCGTTTATGGAAAGAAATGAGCATCCAGCGAGAGAAGCTCCATCGCATTGCTCCAATGCTAATAAGATTCAGCATCCATCTTCAACAGATCCTATTCAGGCTCAAACTGGGGGGCTCTAAATGAGAAAAAATTTCAATCAAAGAGAAAGGCTCAAGCAAGGAAGGAGATGATGACAAGAATGATCTAGACCGACAAAAAGCCATAAGATCTAGATAAAAAATATAATTTTGCAAATTTTTTAGTCATATTATATTTTTGATTTTTCATCCGTTCTCTTGAGTTTTAAATAGAATCAAATATTAGAAGGGAAACCTTCATTTACACTCCAATATACTAGGAAAAATAAAGGCAACCTCTGAAATCCAAACTAAATGGGAGAGACTAAGGTCCTAAGAGAGATAAAAAAATGGAGTGGTATCATAAAATTTAGAGAAGAGCGAAGAGAGGCTTTCCTATATTGGCGGTTATTTTCGCATGAACCTACTATCATGCTTATTGCATCTTTATTTGGGATCGAGATATCATTTATGTTCATCATTCACCATAAAGTCATAGTGAATACGATAGCTCACACTCATCCTCTAAGAAAGATTAGCACAGACACCACCTATATAGTTGAAAGAAAAAATGAAATTATGTCTCGTATATTTGGAAAGTGATGTGGGATGTTTTTATCAAATTTATTCTTACCATGTTTGAAAGAGATCGCGACGTATCTCATCACCATACGGAACTGAAGCTAATTGGGTCACACAAATAAGAATTTAGATCTGGATGTCATCAATTGGGCTAATCCAATTTGATTGATTTGGATTAGATCTAATTAGGTTTAAGAAAATCATGCTAGTACATGATTAAGCCTAACATTCTTCTTCTGTAATCATTCTAGTTCATCTTGGCTGAGCCAAATTTATTTGGGCTCACTCAGGAACCTTGTCTTAGTCTGACTGGAGCTTGCCCAGGTCAAAAAAGAATTGTCCTAACTTATTAGATGATTTTAAGACACCACCTACCAATTCCTATCACCTGTCATTCTCTAGTTTTGGACATTGGCCAATAGTTGATCCTGGACACTTGGACAAGGGGCCATGTGGCATGCACCCATTGAAGAGCACCCAGGGCTCTTGTCCTCCTACTAAAAGAGGAAATAGAGAGGGCACATGCCACCCTAGGCATGTGCCCCATGTGGATAAAAGAAGGAGTCCCATATGAAGGAAAAACCTTATTTTTTTGGTACAGGATCATTCAGATCTGATTGGATCTGAAGAAATATTTTAAAAATTTTTCTATGAACCTAATCAAATCTGAGACATCTCAAATTTGATTCTAAAGATCTAATATTAAAATTTAAAATAAAATTAAATCTAATTTAATTTCATATCTTATTTTGGGTAATCAGATTATCCTATGATGATCCTCATTGTTCCTGAGATTCTGGAAGGAGCTACGCACGTGCTTGGCCTCTACCGATATCCACTCGGACAAGATCTGAAGATCTTTTTCTTCTAAATTAACTCTTCAAAAATTAGATCTAGATCTGATCATGAAGTTCTTCAATATTTCTTTTGAAGAAGCAGCAGTCGTCCCTTTCAGCAGTGCTGCCTTCTTCCTAATCTGGGCACCTTTCTTCCTTGGATGACACTTGAACCCATGCCCAACTCCTTGGGCATGGAGAGAGGAGAGAGAGGATTAGATGGGGCATGGAAGAGAGAGAGTCAATCTTAGGGCATGGGAATTATGCAAACCTTCTTAACCCTAGCCGCAAATAGGGTTTAAATAGATCCTACTACACCATGCGGTGCCACATCATCGCAGCCAATCAGAGGCCTTCATTTAATCAGATCTAAATTTGATTGGTAGGATGATGTCATCTGATCTAATCATATGAGAGTCCCTCAAAAATTAACATAGGTGGCACCAAGATTGGATAAAACAAAACTTTTTGGCACCTAGGTATTTAAACCCATCAAGAAACCCAGGAGTTCCATCTATATGGGACTCCATCCCTTATCAAAATGGGGTGCACGCCTAGGGTGGCATGTGTCCTCTCTCTTACCTCTTTTAGCAAGAGGACAAGAGTCCCAGGTGCTATCCCATAGGCGCATGACATATGGCCCTATGTCCAAGTGTCCAGCGTCAACTATTGACCTATGTCCAAAAATAGAAATTAACAGATGACAGAAATTGGAAGGTATTATCTTAAAATAATTTAATGAATTAAGACAATCTTTTTTTGATCTAGACAAGCTCCATTCAGACTAAGATGAGGTTCTTAAGTAAGTCCAAATAAAGTTGGCTCAGTCGAGATGAACTAACATGATTACAAAAGAAGAATGTTGGGCTCAATCGTGTGCAAGCACGATTTTCTTAAACCTAATTGAATCTAATCCAAATCAATTAAACTGGATTAGTCCAATTGATGACATTCAAACCCAAACCCTTATTTGTATGATCCAGTTAGGTTCAGTTTCATATGGTAATGAGACATGTCGCGATCTCTATCATCGACATCATCGAAACAACTTTCGATGGACCAAAACTTTTTTGATTCATACAATTAGAATGAGCGATCATCTAAATCATTCTAATTGCTCCCAAAATCCATCAGTGATATCTAGCAGTATATGGTGGCAATCCATCATAACCAAAAGTGAACCTCTTGGTACTGCTACCTATGTGATTGGATTCTTCTATCTTGAGCTCCAACAGAATTAGGGTTAAGATGAACTCGTCAAACCCAATATCCATCATATGAATTAATCATTCAATTCGAGTTTAGTGTGAAAACCTAATAGAAACTCTTTCTATCATCTTCACTCTGCCATGGCCATGGGCTTAAGGACTCGATCTCATGATTATCATAGGGCTACTCCTCATCTACCGAGGTAGATAGATCCCCTATTGATGCAATCTAATTCCTACAATAAACATGCTATAGCCAACATACACCTCAAGATTTTGAATGGCTAGAAGATCGAGTTACGGTATAGTCAAGCTATAACATCCTTAATGTGAACTATCGATGCACCTCAGGTCAAAGAACCAGACACACCACTATAGCATCGAGTTAGTCATCGATGAGAAGATAGACTTTCTTATGACTGCTCGAGGTGGTCACGCTCAGTGCCCTTTATTGCCTAGCTATGCAACCCAAAAGGAGGGATGAATTGGATTTTTAAAATTTTAAAGCTAATTTAATGATATCAAGATTGAATGATGATATGCAAGATGTGTATGTGAAGCGATTTAGATTAGAAAAAAATATATAAAAAATTAAAAAGCAAAAATTTAACAAACTAAGAAAAGAAAGATAGCAAACACACCATAAATAAGCAAGATTTATAGTGGTTCGGTGCTTTCCTTGCACCTACATCCACTCCCCAAGCTCCTACTTGGGAATTAAAATCCACTAACCATATTTAAACTAAATATACCATTGAAAACCTCCAACCCTAGCTATCCCAAGCCACTTATTTTTTGAGTACAAGCCAACCTAATATAATTCTATTCAAGGTTAGGATCAACCTTCCCAAGTTTTGGAACCCCCCAAAACTTGAATCAAAATAATAAAGCAGAGTAAAAGATTTAATGACAATCAAATACAAGTTTAGCTCCCTTTGTGAGCAAATAAAACCTTAAGAATGCTTTTCACAATAATGGAGAAAGCTTCTCTGATTTTCTTCAAGATTGTTAGAGATTTGAAAGAGCTCTTGAGAGGTAGATGAACTTAAAATGAAGGCTTCTTTGCTTGAAGATAACTTTTGCTTAGGGCTGAAATTGAATCACACCAATCTCTTGTATTTTTTTCTATTTAAAGCCTTTTAAATCTTTAATAGGTTGAAAAAAGAATCCTGGGCAAGATTTGTCACCGTTGGAGATATTAAAGAAATCATTAAAATCTATCAAAATAAGAAAAAAATAGCTATTGTAGAAAAATTTTCGTTGCAGGGGTCGACTCATGGCACAGTGGTCGACTCATGGGTCGACTCATGACACAGGGGTTGACCTTTAAGATAAAATCCAAAAAAAATAGTCGTTCTATATTTTTAGCCTTCGAAATAGCAGAGATCGATCCTGGGGTCGACCCTTGGCACAGAGACAGCATGCCAAACAACCCTTTTCAGCAGGAGACGATGTAAGGGTCGATCCTTCTGCTTTAAACTTGATTTTCTCCCAAAATAAGCATCCAAAAATCATGGGACTATCTCTAAAGGATTAGAAATCTTCTATACTTGCTCTTGAGACTCTCAGATCAAAACTTGATAAAATTACGATTTTGCTCCTAAAATACAAAAAATCTTTTTTCAAGCCAAATTCATTAGTAATCTCCTCAAATGCTTTATAATCATCAAAATCAATTCTTAGAGCAACAATCTCCCCCTTTTTGATGATGACAAAATATTTGAGCATAAGCAAAAATAAAGCATGTAGAAGCATTGATTGAGGGTTTCAAAAATTTTGAAGGAACATGCTACATCACATACTAGGATATTATATTCAATTATTTGATCAATATGGCATCAAGAATAGTTTAATGATTACTTATAGTCAGATATTTAAATGATTTGCAAAAGTACTTATTCCTTTTATCAATTTTACTTTTATTTTATTTTTTTTATCAATTTTACTTCAATTTTATTTATAGCCCAATTTTATTTACTCTACTCCTACTTTTTGACATCATCAAGTAAGATCTTAAAGGATTTTAAAATTCAAAAATAAAAATGCCTCCCCATTAAGTTATTCCATATGTTTTTCTATTAGAACAAGAGTTTATAACAAAACTTTTAATTTACAATATAGTGATCATAATGAAATTTAGCCAATTCACAAAGGTTTTATTTCACATCATTCAAATAATATCATCACATATTTACATCCAAATGATTATCATAACATCAAGTCATTAAAATATATAAGTGCTAAACATACAAAATATAAAGGTATCAAAAGTATTCATGAGAATTAGGTCATCAAAATATACAAAATTCATGGATACAACTATCCATGACCCAAACAGCCAATAGTATCAATGCCATAAGTTTGATCCAAAAAAAATATATAACCAACTATGACTTGATCAACAACTCATAGAAATAACTAAAAGATACTAGATCATAACCTAATACAAGGATGACTAAACTAAATCTAGTAGAGATTATGGCTGGAAGCATCTGAATCAGATAAGGAATCAGAGATGTGATGGAATGTTTCAAATGACAGATGTATCAAATTCAAAAAATTGAATCAAAAATTTAGAAAGTTAAATCAAATCAAATGAATTAGCTCTTCTTTAAAAGCTAATCATTTGAAATTTATTTTTTTATAAAAAATTAGCTTAAACTCAAATGTCAAAGGCTCTCCCTCTTTTTGAATGAATATGATTCTTTGAACAGAATTTCAAGTATGTATTTTTAAGCTTTAAAAGGACTAGAGCTTTTCAAAGATTTGAATAGTAGAATCAAGCACAACATTTAATTCATCATTCATTCTTTTTTTTCTTAAATAAATTTTAATCAATTAAGCTCGAAAAAGATATATATCAAAAATGTATCGAGCAAAATAAAGATAGCATCAAAGCAAAAATGATTTTACAAAGATTTTTAAAGGCATATTAAAAATTCTATATTATATTCATATTTTTAAATGAGTTTCAAAATTAGAAGTATACATCAAAATTAATTTTTTGGAGTGAGAATATATTTTAAATTAGTTTTAACTCCAAATAGTTATCAAAAATAATTTGGCAATCAAATCAATTGAATTTAAACTAAATAATCACATGAAGGCTTAAGTTAAAAGGATCATAAAACAATCAAAGTTCATTATCCTTAACTCAAATTAATTGGAATGTTCAGTTAAGGCTAACTAGAAAATATTTAACAAACAAACGTCTTTTTTCTTATTTTTAAGAGTAAATACTAGAAAATTCATCTCATAATATTTTCTTCCCCTCTTTTCCATAATTATTGTTGGATAAATTTACCTTTTAGCTTTTCTTCTCCATTTTGAAAGAACATAATTAATTTAGAATGAATATCTTTTCTCTTTTTTCTTAAATTTTATTTATGAACAACATGAATTAAAAATACATCTCACCCTTTTTGAATAATATAAAAACATTAAATAAAATTATTTTGAACTTCAAAGATTTAAGAGAGATGGAACATTTCAAAGATTAAAGATTTTAAATAGATCATTCAAAGTAAATTATAAGATATATTCAATTTTTCAGAGATCATCTCTTTTTTCTTTTATTATTATTTATATATATATTAAGATTAATAAAATATAAGATAAATATCAAGCTGTCTGATATCGATTGACTAAAAACTAAAGTCTTCTTTGAATATTTGGCTTTAATAGCTTTTTTAAATATTTTGCTTGACATCAATATCAAAAAACTTAAAAAGAGTATTTTTTTAAAATTTATTTTTTAAAATTAATCAATCTAAATAAGACATGAATATTCATCAATAATCCTCTTTTAAGATCAAAAATAATTTTTTGATACTAATTAATTTTTAAAAAAAATAATAATATGATCAAAATGTGTAAAATATAAATAGTTGCTTAAAATGAATCAAATGATCAAAATCATTAGAATGCTCAAATAAATTCATGAGACAAATAAAATATAATTTTTTATCATGATTTTTCTTATTAAGTTCAAAAATAATTTTTCTTATTATAGTTAAGAAAAAATAAGAAGGATGGATAATTTTTAACTTAAAGCAATGAAATTAAGTCTTAAGGATTGATCCAAAAATATTAGTAGAGGATAAGTTGAGATCAAAAGAAGGATATTTAAGCAAAAGAATCTAGAATTCCCAATTCTCTCCTAATTTCATAGAATTTATCTTTACTTAAGGTCTTAGTAAAAATATTAGTCAGTTCATTTTTAGTCCAAATATAATCAAAAATTATGTTATTATTTTGAATATGCTCTCTTATGAAATGATGTCTTATTTCAATGTATTTTGACCTAGAGTGTTGGATTGGATTCTTAGTTAGATTTATGGCACTAGTATTATCACATCTTATGGGAGTTTTATTTATTTTGATGCCAAAGTCCTCAAGTTGTTGCTTAATCCATAAGATTTATGCACAGCAATTTTCGATTGTAATATATTCAACCTCGGCCATAGATAATGCTACCAAATTTTGCTTCTTGCTAAACTAAGAGATTAAGTGAACTCCTAGAAATTGATAAGTTTCACTAGTACTTTTTCTATCTAATTTACATCCAGTAAAGTCTGTATCTAAATATCCAATTAAATCGATTGATGAATTCTTAGAGTATCATAAATCTATGGATTGAGTTTCTTTTAGGTATTTAAGTATTCTTTTTATAGCATTTAAATGTGATTCTTTTGGATTAGATTGAAATCATGCACATAAATAAATACTAAACATGATATCTGATCTACTAGCAGCTAAATATAATAAAGAACCAATCATGCCTCTATAAAGTTTTTGATCAACACTTTAACCTCCTTCATCCTTGTCAAGCTTACATGATAGACTCATAGGGGTACCAATTGCTTTGGAGCTCTCCATCCTAAATCTCTTGAGTAGTTCTCTTATGTATTTTCTTTGAGTGATGAAGATTCCTTCTTTTGTTTGTTTGATTTGAAGTCTGAGGAAGAATGTTAGTTCACTCATCATGCTCATCTCGAACTTTTCCTGCATGAGCTTAGCAAAATCTTGATATAAAGTTTCATTAGTAGATCCAAATATAATGTCATCAATATATATTTGTATTACTAAGATGTTATCATGATCTCTTTTAATGTATCTATATTTTCTCTTAAAAATCTATTATTAAGCAAGAATTTACTTAGTCTTTCATACCAAGCCCTAGGTGCTTATTTTAAACCATATAATGCTTTGTTTAATCTAAAAACATAATTTGGAAAAGCATGATTTTCAAAATCGGAAGATTGTTCTACATAAAATTTCTTGATAATATATCCATTTAGAAAAGCACTTTTAACATCTATTTGAAATAGCTTGAAATTCATAAAGCATGCATAAGTAAGTAAAAGTCTAATTGCTTCTAGTCTAGCAATAGGTGCAAAAATTTCATTAAAATCAATTTTTTCTTCTTGATTATAACCCTTTACAACTAATCTTGCTTTATTCCTAATTATATTTCCATTTTCATCTAATTTATTTCTATATACCCATTTTGTATCAATTATTGGATAATTTTTAGGTCTTGATTCTAAGGTCCATACATTATTTCTTTCAAATTGATTAACTTCCTCTTACATTGCATTTATTCAATTATAATCTTTTTCGACTTCATCAATGATTTTGGGATCAAAATGAGAAACAAATGCAAAATGATTGTATGCATCTCTAAGTGAAGAGCAAGTTCTTACCCCATATGTAGGATCACCAATAATTAGTTCTTTTAGATGATTGTGAACATACCTCGATTCTTTCGGAAGATCATTTGTACCTTGAGGTTGTTCTTGTTGTCCTTCACCCTTAATTTCTTGCTTGTTTTCATGATTCTCTTCATTTTGAATCATTGAATCCTTTAAGGTGATCCCCTTCAATCCTTCTATAAGTGAATTTGCATCATCAATATCCTCACTCTTCCTTGATGGAAGATCATTAGTCTCATCAAAAACAACATGTATTGACTCCTCTACTACTAAGTACTTTTGTTAAAAACTCTAAAAGCTTTACTAGAAGAGGAGTAACCAAGAAAAATAGCTTCCTCAAATTTTGCATCAAATTTACCTAATTTTTCTTCATCATTGTTCAAAACAAAACATCGACAACCAAAAATATGAAAATATACAATGTTAGGTTTTCTTCCTTACCAAAGCTCATAAAATATTTTCTTTAAAATTGGTCTGATTAGGGTATGATTTAAGATGTAACATATTGTGTTAATTGCTTCCACCCAAAAGTATCTTGGAAGGTTGCTTTCACATAGCATAGTATGGGCCATTTCTTCTAGAGTTCTATTTTTTTTTTCTACTACTCTATTTTGTTGGGGTGTCCTAGGTGCTAAAAATTATGGCTAATTCCTTTTTCATCATAAAATTTTTCAAAGTCTTGATTTTCAAATTCGATTCCATGATCACTACGAATGCTTTGAATTGAAAACCCTTTTTCATTTGTAACTTTTTGATAAAACTTTATGAAAATATGAAAAGTTTCATCTTTGTGTGCCAAAAAGAAAATCTATGTAAAACGTGAGTAGTCATCGATAATTACAAAACCATAACATTTTCCACCTAAGCTTGTTGTTCTTGTAGGACCAAACAAATCCATGTGCAAAAGTTCCAATGGCCTAAAAGATGAAACAATGTTCTTAGATTTGAATGAAACTCTTGTTTGTTTACCTAGTTGGCATGCATTACAAATTTTATCTTTTTCAAAGTTTAATTTTGGTAAATCAGTAACTAATTTCTTTTTGATAAGCTTTGAAAGTGAATGCATACTAATGTGTGCAAGCCTATGATACCAAAGCCAATTAGTTTCATTAATTTTGGCATTCATAGCTATTAGACATTGCATGTTTATCATAGAAAGATCATTCAAATCTACCATATAAATATTACCATGCCTATGACCAAAAAACTTAATGCCATCATCATTGGAACTAGTTACAATGCACAATAAAGATTCAAAAATAATTTTATAACCCTTATCATAAAGTTGACTAATACTTAAAAGATTATGTTTTAAACCATCTACTAATAAAATATTTTTAATATACTTGGAGGGAGTGATATCAACATTATCTATACCAATGATCTTTCCTTTGCCACAATCTCCAAATGTGACCATCCCTTCATTTTTAGCATCAAGCGTGATGAATTGGGACTCATCATCGATCATGTGTCTTAAGCATCCGCTGTTAAGATACCATCTTCGATTTTCTTCTTTGGATGCAAGACACACCTACATGCAAAATCAAGTCCTTACTCTAGGTACCCAAGTTTTCTTGGATCCTTTAAGATTAGTCACAATGATTCCTTTTGGAACCCATATTTTCTTTATATTTGAATTATTAGAGAAGCATGTATAAGATTTGTGTCCTAGTTTACCATATTTAAAGCAAGTAACATTTAAAAATTTATTGCTTTATGAATTTATAAAAATATTTTTTAGAAATTTTTATTTTCTTAGGAGGTTATAGCCTAGACCAGCCTTATCATAAACAGCCTTTTGATTTTCAAAAACCATATGAAGTTTATTTGAACTCAAAGAAAATTTTTCAACTATCAATTTTAAATTATCAATTTTATTTTTTAAATTTAGATTCTCTTGAGTTAAGACTAGTTTTTCACTTAGGATAATTTTATTTTCTTTTAGCAAGACTTGATTTTTTAATTTTAGTTCTTTATTTTTAGTTCCTAATTTATTTAAATCATCTACTAAATCATAGAAGGCTTCTTGAAGTTCTTCGAATGTAAATTCATTTGAGATTTTAGCACTTACCTCATTCTCATGTGCCATAAGGCACAAGTTGGCTTGTTCATGAGCTTCTTCCTCTTTGGAGCTTGAGTCGTCACTATCACTCCATGTTACCACCATAGCCTTTTTCTTGTATTTCTTGAAAATCTTTTTAAGTTGAGGACATTCAGACCTAAAGTGCCCCTGACTCTTACATTCATAGCAAATAAGGGGCTACTCCCTATTCTTTTCCTTGCTATGCTCTCTTTTGGTAGGTAGCCTCTTTTTCATCCCTTATTTTCTCTTCAAAAATCTCTTGAACTTTCTTATGATGAGGGCTATTTCTTCATCTTATTCTTCATCTTCCATTTTATTAGATTTCTCATCTTATTGAGTAGTGGATTTAAGGGCTATTATCTTCTTTTTCTTGACATCTTCTTCTTGATGTTGTTTCAAGCTCAGCTCATATGTCATTAGTGATCCTAGAAGCTCCTTCAAGGATAAAATATTCAGATCATTGGCTTCTTGGATTACAGTCACTTTGACCTCCCATGTCTTTGGTAAAGACCTAAGAATCTTCCTCATAAGGTCACTGTGAGAATAATGTTAGATATGTGTGCCCTAGAAGCCAAAATTGGCTGACACTTGTAATACACTTCTAAGAGTAAAATTATAATTTTGATTATAAATAATAAAATAGATTATTTTCTATCATAAATGTATATTTAGTGTCTATGATACATCTCTTGAGTTAATGATAATGATAATTCTTATTTTCAAGAGAAGAAAATTTAAGATAAGAATTTTCATTATTAACTCATAAAATGCTCCGGATCGTAGGATCATCATGAGGATGGTGATTAATCTGAAATGTTGGTATACAATCACTTCTTCATAGTAGATGAGTCTTGAGTCTATGGTGTAGAGACACCAGAGCGAAAGTATAGGTACTCGTTAGATAACGAGAGCACTGAGCGTGACCACCTCGAGTAGTCATAAGGAAGTCTACCTTCTCATCGATGACTGACTCAAAGCTGCAATGGTGTGTCTAGTTCTTTAACTTGAGGTGCATCGATAGTTTACCTTGAGGATGTTATAGTTTGACTACACCATGACTTGATCTCCTAGCCATTCAAAATCCTGAGGTGTATGTTGGCTATAGCATGTTCATTGTACGAATTGGATTGCACCAAAAGGAAATCTATCTACCTTGGTGGATGAGGAGCAGCCCTATGATGATCATGAGAATCAAGTCCATAAGCCCATGGCCATGGCAGAGTGAAATAATAGAAAGAGTTTCTATTAAGATTTTCATATTGAATTTAAATCGAATGACTAAATCATATGATAGAAATTAGGGTTTGATAAGTTCACCTTAACCCTAATCTGATCGGAGCTCAAGATAGAAGAACTTAATCACATAGGTAGCTGCACCAAGAGGTTCATTTTTAGTTTTGATGGATTGCCACCATATACTGCTAGGTGTCACTGGTGGATTTTGGGAGCAATTAGAATGATTTAGATGATCGATCATTCTAGTTGTCTGAATCAGAAGAGTTCTGATCCATCGAAAGGAGTTTTGATGATATCGATGATAGAGATCGTGACATATCCCATTACCATACAGAACTGAACTTAATTGGATCACACAAATAAGGGTTTGGATTTGGATATCATTAATTGGACTAGCCCAGTTTAATTGATTTGAATTAGATTTAATTAGATTCAAGGAAATCATGCTAGCACACGATTGAGCCTAACGTTCTCCTTCTACTATAATTAAAAGTTGTCTCAACTAAGCCAAATGAGTTTGTGCTCACTCAAGTACCTTTACTTGGTCTGACTGAAGCTTGTCTAGATCAAAAAATGGTTGTCTTAATTTATGAGATAAATTTGAGACAACACCTATCATTTTCCATCACCTGCTAATCTTGTCTTTTAACTTTGGTCAAACGTTGACCTTTGATCCTTGGACATCTGCCCATGTGTCATATACCTATTGGAGAGTAGATAGGGGCTTATCCCCTTACTAGATTTTAGAAAGGAGGGAGTGCACACCTAGGGAGGCGTGTGCCCATGTATAGGGACGACTGGAGTCCCATACGGATGAGACTCCAGGTTGCTTCTTGGTTTCTACTTAGGTGGCCCATAACTATAGACTTTGACCAGTCTTAGGCACCATCTAAGGATGAACTAGTGGGGATCTCATCTGATTGGATCAGATGATGTCATCCCATCAATCAGATTTAGATCTGATTGCACGAAGCAACGTGATTGGTCGGGATGATGTGGCACTACATGGCACAGCAAGGTCTATATAAACCCTGTCTGTGCCCAACTTTTATTAAGTTCTCTCTTAGCCCACACCCCAAGGCTACCCCTCTCCCTCCTCCATGCCATCTTCTAATCCTCTGTCTCCTCTCCATGCCCAAAGAAAGTTGGGCTCTAGTTTGATGCGATCCAGGCAAGAAAAGGCTGATGAGAAAGGAAGAAGGCAGCACTACTACAGAGACGACTGCTGATCTTCAGAAGAAGTTTTGAAGATCCTTCAAATAAGATTCAGATCTAATTTTTGAAGAGATGATAAAGAAAAAGAAGATCTCCAGATCCAATTCAAGTGGATATCGGTAGAGGCCAAGCGCTTGCATGGCTAGATCCAGAACCTCAGGTAATCAGCAGGATCATCAAAGGGTAATCTGATTACCCAGCATTAAGATATAATTAAATCAAATTTAATTTATTTTTATTTAATTTATTAGATCTATAAAATTAGATCTGAAACATTTTAAATTTGATCTAAATATATAAAAAAAATTTTGAAATATCTCTCTTGATCCGATCAGATCTGAATGAACCTGATTCGAGAAATCAGGATTTCTCCTTCAACTGGTATCAGAGCCAGGTTCTCTAAATTTTTTAGATCTAATTTTTAATTTATTTTAATCTAATAATTAATGATTTTAGATATTACATAAGATGTGATTAGATCTAAAATTAGAAAAAAATTAAAATTAAATAATATAGATCTAAGTTCTATAATATGCATGACTAGTTATAAAATAGAATAGTTCTATACATAGTCCTGCATAATCATGATTTATTTTGATTAAATTATAATTTTAGATCTATTTATTTTTTATTTTTTGATTATTATAAATATTATAATAAGATCTAAAAAATAAAAAATAAAATTATTTAATTTTTAGATCATATGAGATATGATGAATGCATGTTTAGACTAGTTGTAGAATAGTTCTACATAATTATCTAGATTAGAATTTATTTTGTTATGATCAATTTAAATCTAATTTTTTAGATAATTATGAGATAATTTAGATCTAAAAAATATGCATGATATGATACATAAAATGTATGCAAAACATGTATTAAGTTAGATCAATTTTATATATGAGATATATGATGTAGATCTAACTAGTTTTGTATATTTATATTTCTGATTAAGGTGTTTCCCTTGGCCATCCGATCATAAGAATAAAGTAGGGTTTAAATATCCTCTCCTTTCATTTGATGGGGTGTTCTTATGATGTATAAGGGTGCTGCATGTTCATCCTTAATCAAAAATCAATAACTTACTTTTTGCAAAATCCTAGATCCTGAAATCCTAGGATTTTATTTACATATTTTATTTATGAACCCTAACTTAATTAAGAATTAAGATTATGAAATATTAATTAGGTCTAAAATTAAAAATTTTAGATCTAAGACATACTCATAATATTGGATTTGAACTTGGGTAGCTCAATTAGGTCTAAGCGGTTGATCAAATCGAATCAAGAGTTGGTTAGATGGGATCAACAGTGTTTAAATTGACCAGCCTAATAGGATTTAGTCTGAGTCAAGATCAAGTCACGTGAGTGATCAATCAAGCTAAGATCAAATTAGGCTCAGTGGTTAGAGTCTGGATTGTAGGCTAATTCGATCGGTTCTAGCTCAATAATTTGGTGTCTAAGGTAAGTCTAGTAGATACGATTGACTAATTTTTAATTAGGATCTATTTGACTCAAATACATTCTTATCGAGTTAATGGCATATTCCTTCCACCGATCTCACTTATCTGACCATGTTTGTTGGCTCAGTTCTGATCTAAGGTGGTCAATAATCTGAGCTAACCCATGCCACTAGGTTAGTCATAATGATTATGATTATGTCAAGTCTAGTTTAATGAGACCTAAATCAAATCTCTCTAAGAAAAGATTAAGTCTAAGGTCTTCCATCATTGTAGATATAAGGACCCTTTTTGGGATTGATTGTTCTCGACTGGTTACAGTGGTTCAGTTGCATCGAAATGATGCAACCATATCTATTAGGCATTGGATGCTATAGGCTGGAGGATGGATTGGGTTCAATATATTGAATATGGTGAGAGACTCAATTAGAAATCCAATCTGTGCAAATGGTGGGTCTGACTTAACTAAGAAGTGGATCAATATTTCAGACATGGTGAGATTCATAAATTAGAGATCAAGTTTGGGTGCACCATGATTAGAGAATCATTGAAGAAGAGTTATTCACTCATTAGCTAACCCATCACCAATAACTGTTAGGTGAGATGATAAGTTAGTTGATAGGACTGCATCGCCCACTAGAAATAATTAATCATGGAGATTTTTGCATCTCTACAGAGGAAGTGTAGGGATCCAAGAAAATAATGGAAGCTAATTTATTTAAAAATTAAAAATCTAAATAAATTGGTTAAGTCTTAATTATAACATCTAACTAAAAACTTTGACTCTCTATAGAAAATTATCTGCATCCAATCCACTAGCACGAATCCTGGACACCCATAGATTAACCAAACCCAATTACAAGGATTGGCTTTAGAACTTCAAAATCATTTTGGGTTCTGAGAAGTTAACTCATGTATTGGACCAGGACCCTCCCACCTTACCAGCTCATCCATCCGCTGAACAGAAAGCATCTCTTGAAAA
>QRFJ01002369.1:82585-121208 GCA_006176705.1 Cocos nucifera
AGAATCAAGTCCAGAAGCCCATGGCCATGGCAGAGTGAAATAATAGAAAGAGTTTCTATTTAGATTTTCACATTGGACTCGAATCGAATGATTACATCATATGACAGAGACTAGGGTTTGACGAGTTCACCTTAACCCTAATCTGATCGGGGCTCAAGATAGAAGAACTTAATCACACAGGTAGCTGCACCAAGAGGTTCGCATTCAGCTCTGATGGGTTGCCACCATATACTGCTAGGTGTCACTGGTGGATTTTGGGAGCAATTAGAATGATTTAGATGATCGATCATTCTAGCTGTTCGAATCAGAAGAGTTCTGATCCATCGAAAGGAGTTTCGATGATGTCTATGATAGAGATCATGACATATCCCATTACCATACAGAACTGAACCTAACTGGATCACACAAACAAGGGTTTGAATCTGGTGATCATCAATTGAACTGATCTAGTTCAATTGATCTGAATGAGATTCAATTAGGTTCAAGGAAATCGTGCTAGCACTCGATTGAACCTAACGTTCTTCTTTTACTATCATAAATAAGTTGTCCTGACTGAGCCAAAAGGAGTTTGTGCTCAATCAGAGGCCTTCATATGGTCTGACTGGAGGTTGTCCAAGTCAGAAAAAGGTTGTCTTATTTTGTAAGACATTACCTGCCATTTTTGGTCACCTGCCATTTCTTGTTCTTTTGACTTTGGTCAAAAGTTGACCTTTGACCCTTTGACCATTTTTGACCACATGTGTCATGCACCTATTGGAGAGCTGGTGGGGGCTTGTCCCCCTGCCAGAACCTGGCAAGGAGAAGGGCGCACGCACCAAGGGTGGCGTGAGCCCAAGTAAGGGCGCCTAGGAGTCCCTTGGACAAGGACTCCACCTCTCCTTTTGGATTCCAATTAGAGTTCTCCTAAGAATCCAGACTTTGACTGGTCTTAGGCACCCTCTAAGGAGGAATCCAGGGGACTCTCTATTGGAATCAGGGGTCATTCCCATCAATAATCAGATTTAGATCTGATTTCACAAAGGGTTGTGATTGGTTGGGAGGAAGAGGAGTTGGATCACAAGAGGTCTATAAATAAGACCCTGCGCCCAACCCTAATTTAATTGAAGTTCTTTTAGCCCACACCCCAAGGCTGCCTCTCTCCCTCCTCCATGCCATACTCTCTTCTCCCCTTGCTCCTCTCCACGTCCAAAAGAGTTTTGGACTTAGTTTGGTGCGATTCAGATCAAGAAAAGGCGATCAAAAGCAAGAAGGCTGCGCTGCTGCAAAAGGACGACTGCAGATCTTCAAAAGAGTTTTGAAGATCCTCCAGATCAGATCCAGATCTAATTTTTGGAGGTGTGATAGAGAAGAAGAGGATCTCCAGATCCAACCCGAGTGGATACCGGTAGAGGCCAGGCGCTTGCGTGGCTAAGATCCAGAACCTTCCGCTGCAATCAGGATCATCAACAGGGTAATAGGATTACCCAAATCAAGGTAAATTAAATTTGATTTAATTTATCTTTTATTTTAATTTATTAAAATAATAAGAATCAGATCTGAAACATATCAAGATCTGATCTAAATATCATCAAGAAAAAATTTTTGAAATATATCTCTTGATCTGAATCAGATCTGAACGAACCTGGACCGGGAAATCAGGATTTCCCTTCAACTGGTATCAGAGCCATGGTTCTAAATTGTTTAGATCTGATTTTTAATTTTATTTTAATTAAAAATAAAGTGATTTCAGATGTCACATGAGATGTGATCAGATCTGAAATCAGAAAAAAATTAAAATTAAATGATTTGGATCTAAGAACATGAAGATATGCATGACTAGTTCTAGAATAGAATAGTTCTATAGAATAGTTTTGCATGTCTTTGATTTAATTTTGATTAAATCATATTTTAGATCTTCTTATTTACTATTTTTTGATATTATAAGTGTTATAATAACATCTAAAAAATAGCAAATAAAAATTATTTAATTTTAAATATCATATGAGATATGATAGATGCATGTCTAGACTAGTTGTAGAATAGTTCTACATAATTGTCTAGATTAGAATTTATTTTGATTAGATCAATTTAAATCTAATTTTTTAGATTATTATGAGATAATTTAGATCTGAAAAAATATGCATGATTTGATACATGAGATGTATGCAAAATATGCCATGATTAGTTAGATCTAATTTGTATATGAGATATATGATATAGATCTAAAACTGTTTTGTAGTATTTACATGTTCCTGATTAAGGCGTTCCTCTTGGCCGTCCGGTCATAAGAACGAAAGAAGGGTTTAAAGGCCCTCTCTTTCCATTCGATGGGGTGTTCTTATGACGTGTAGGGGTGCTGCGTGTTCGTCCTTAATCAGAAAATCCAAAACTTACTTTCTGCAAAACCCTAGATCCTGAAACCCTAGGATTTATTGTGCATATTTTGTTTATGAACCCTAACTTAATTAAGAATTAAGATTTATGAAATATTAATTAGGTCTAAAATTGAGAATTTCAGATCTAAGACATATTCATAATACTGGGTTCGGGCTTGGGTAGCTCAATTAGGTCTAAGCGGTTGATCAAACCGAATCAAGAGTTGGTTAGATGGGATCAACAATGCTTAAATTGACCAGCCTAATAGGATTAAGTCTGGGTCAAGATCGAGTCACGATCAATCAAGCAAGACCTAATTAGGCTCAGAGGTTAGAGTCTGGATTGTAGGCTAACCCAATTGGTTCTGACTCAACAATTTGGTGTCTAAGGTAAGTTTGGCACATACGACCGACTGGTTTTTTAATTGGAAGCTACTCGACCTGAAATGCGTTCTTGTGCGAGTTAATGGCATATTCCTTCCACCGGTCTCACTTACCTGGCCATATCTGTTGACACAGTTCTGATCTGAGGTGGTCAATAATCCGAGCTAACCCATGCCACTAGGTTAGTCATAATTGTTATGACTAAGCCAAGTCTAGTTTAATGAGACCTGAATCAATTCTCCCTAACTAAGAAAAGATTAAGTCTGAGGTCTTCCACCATTGTAGATGTGCGGGCCCTTCCCGGGGTTGATTGTTCTCGGCTGGATACAGTGGCTCAGTTGCACCGGGAAAGATGCAACCATGTCTATTAGGCATTGGATGCTATGGGCTGGAGGATGAGTTGGGCTCAATATTTGGATACGGTGAGAGACTCCAATTAGGAACCCAGTCTATGCAAATGGTGGGTCTGACTTAACTAAGGAGTGGATCAATATTTCCGGATACGGTGAGATTCATGAATTAGAGACCAAGTTTGGGTGCACCATGATTAGAGAATCATTGAACAAGAGTTGTTCACTCATTGGCTAACCCATCACCAATAACTGTTAGGTGAGGTGATGAGTCAGTTGGTGAGACCGCACCACCCACTAGAAATCATTAATCGTGGAGATTTTCGCATCTCTACAGAGGGAGTGTAGGGATCCGAGAAAATAGTGGGAGCTAATTTGTTTAAAAATAAAATCCCTAAACAAATTGGTCAAGTCATAAAATTACAGTATCTAACTAGAATCTTTGACTCTCTACAGGAAAATGTCTGCGTCCAACCCACTTAGGCACGTATCCTGGACACACATAGACTGACTGGACCCAATTATAAAGATTGGCTCAGGAACTACAAAATTATTTTGGGTTCAGAGAAGTTAACACATGTTTTGGACCAGGACCCTCCCACCTTACCAGCTCGTCCATCCACTGAACAGAGAGCGTCTCTGGAAAAATGGATTGACGAAGATAATAAGGCCAGATACTACATGTTGGGCTCGATGTCTGATGAGCTCCAGCGCCAACATGAAGATATCGGGACTGCTCGCCAAATGTTGGCTCACCTGCAGGAGATGTTTGGTGAACAGAGTCGCGCAGCCAAATATCAAGTCACGAAATGACTTTTTAAGGCTAAGATGCGTGATGGGCAGTCAGTCCAAGATCACTGTCTGACAATGATCAAGGACATGGAAGAGCTTGAGAAGCTCGGTGTGAAGTTGGACTTGGATCTGCAGAATGATATTATTCTGCAATCCTTGACTGATGCATATGGGCAATTCATCATGAATTACCACATGCATAAACTTCAAAATTCCTTGGCCGAGTTAATGAATATGCTGGTTACCGCTGAGCTTTCTATGAAAGGTTCTAAAGGCTCAGTTCTTGCTATGGAACGGACTTCTTCCAAAAGAAAGTCTTATGGAAAGAAAAAGAAGTCTGTGAAAAAGCAAAAGGTGGAAGGATCAAAGAAGAAGAAGGCAGAACCGAAGAAGAAGGTCGATGATGGCAAAGGAAAGTGTTTCCATTGCAACAGCGACGGCCATTGGAAGCGGAACTGCCCTACTTACCTGGCCACCCTGAAGAACAAGAAGGAAGGTCCTTCTGGAGGTATGCTCGTTATTGAGTCTAACCTTACGGTTTCTTCTGCATCCAGTTGGGTGCTTGACTCTGGTTCTAGTGCTCATCTGTGCACTTCTATGCAGGGTCTTGAGGATAGCAGGAGGCTGAGGGATGGAGACATGATCCTACGCATCGGTAATGGAGCAAGAGTTGCTGCAGTAGCCGTGGGAACATACCCTCTTCGATTACCATCTGGTTTAGACTTAGTTTTAAAAGACTGTTATTATGTGCCTGCAGCTAGCAGGAATTTGATTTCTGTTTCATGCTTAGCACAAGAAGGCTTATGTGATCACCTTCTTTAAGGACCATTGTAACATTCTTTATGAAAGAAATAAAATTGCAAATGGTTTTCCTTATTAATGGTCTTTATCAGTTACATATTGATGTACCTATTTTTAACTATCGAGCAAAACGTGAATGCCAAACGACCTAGGGATAGTCCAAACGACAGATATCTATGGCACCTGAGATTAGGTCATATAGCAGAAGATAGGATTAACAAATTGGAGAAAAATGGGCTATTGAGTCCATTGACTTTTGAGTCATATCCAACTTGTGAATCTTGTCTTCAAGGCAAAATGACTAAACTCCCTTTTGTTGGACATGGGGAGAGGGCCACAGATCTCCTTGCCCTAGTACATACTGATGTGTGCGGCCCATTTGATGTGCCGGCTAGAGGCAATTTTGTCTACTTCATTACCTTTACCGATGATCTGTCTAGGTATGGGTATGTGTATCTTATGAGACACAAGTCTGAAGCTTTTGAAAAGTTCAAAGAATTCAGACATGAAGTAGAAAAACAAACTGGAAAACCCATTAAGGTTCTTCGATCAGATCGAGGAGGTGAATACCTTAGCCGGGAAATTCCTAGACTATCTTAAGGAAAAAATGGCATAGTCTCTCAATGGACTCCACCAGGAACACCTCAACTCAACGGGGTTTCAGAATGGAGAAATCGGACTCTATTGGATATGGTTCGATCCATGATGAGCTTCACAGACCTCCCTGATTTTCTTTGGGGACATTCATTATTAACTTCAATCTTATCTTACTGAATAGGGTTCCCTCTAAAACCGTTCCTACCACACCGTATGAGATATGGCACGGTAAGAAACCAAGTCTGAGTCATCTCAGAATTTGGGGTTGTCCGGCTCATGTCAAAAGACAACAAGCGGACAAGTTAGAGTTTAGGTCCTTTAGAGCTCGATTCATAGGATATCCTAAAGAGTCATTAGGATACTATTTCTACATTCCAGAAGACCACAATGTGATTGTGAGTCGACATGCCATCTTTCTTGAAAAATAGTTTATTCAAGATAGCGGCATTGGAAAGCAGATTAAGCTTGATGAGAAAGTCTCACAAGTAGAACGAGCTAAGGACCAAGTTGGAACCAAATCAGGTTGAGCCAATAAGAACACTACCTCCTCCACCTCGTAGATCGGAAAGAGTTTTCCCATCCCCCTGAAAGATACTTAGGTATTATTTCAGAGGAAGTAGAGAAAATGTTCCTCATAGGTAATGGTGCTCATGGTGATGATCCCAAAACCTACAACGAGGCGATATCAGATATCGACTCCGAGAAATGGCTTAGAGGCAATGCAAGTCAGAAATTGACTCGATGCACTCAAACCAAGTCTGGACCTTGGTAGATCCACCAGAAGGTATAGTACCTATTGGGTGTAAATGGATCTTCAAGAGAAAGATTGGTGCAGATGGAAATGTGGAGACATTCAAGGCTAGACTGGTGGCAAAAGGTTATAGTCAACGCGAAGGCATTGACTATCAGGATACCTTTTCCCAGTAGGCTATGCTAAAATCCATCCGCACATTGCTTGCCGTTGCAGCCTATTTCGATTATGAAATATGGCAAATGGACGTGAAAACGGCATTCCTAAATGGATATCTTGAGGAAGATATATATATGGAACAGCCGCTAGGTTTCACATCCAGTGATACTGATCACAAGGTTTGCAAGCTGCAAAGGTCCATATATGGACTTAAGCAAGCATCTCGGAGCTGGAACACTCGTTTCAATGATGTGATCAAAAAGTTTGGTTTCATCAAAAATGAAGAGGAACCATGTGTTTTCAAAAAGGGTCAGTGGGAGCGCTGTTGTCTTCCTCGTATTGTACGTGGATGACATCCTCCTTATTGGGAATGATATTCCCATGTTGACATCAGTCAAGATGTGGTTGTCCAAGGAATTCTCCATGAAAGACCTAGGTGAAGCATCCTTTATTCTAGGAATTAAGGTCTATAGGGATAGACCGAATAGGATGCTAGGACTTTCACAGAAGATGTACATAGAGGAAGTACTAAAGAGGTTTAGTATGGAAAACTCTAAGAGGGGATTAATACCCTTCAGACATGGTATTCATCTTTCCAAGAAGATGTGCCCCAGCACACCTGAGGAAATAGAACGCATGAGCAAGATCCCTTATGCTTCTGCAATAGGGAGCCTCATGTATGCCATGCTATGTACACGACCTGATATAGCCCATGCTGTGAGTGTCACAAGCAGATATCAGTCAAATCCAGGTGAAGAACACTGGACTTCTGTGAAATGTATCCTTAAGTACTTGAGAAGAACTAAGGATATGATGTTGGTCTTTGGTAATGGAGAACTCCAAGTCCAGGGATACACAGACTCGGATTTCATGTCCGATATAGATGATCGAAAGTCGACATCTGGGAAGTCTGTTTGTGTGCAATGGTGGAGCTGTCAGCTGGAAGAGTTCCAAGCAAACTGTGATAGCAGATTCCACCATGGAAGCAGAATATATCGCTGCATCAGAGGCTGCAAAGGAAGCATTCTGGTACAAGAAGTTTGCTGCAGAAATTGGAGTAATGCCATCAGATGCCATTCCTCTATACTGCGACAACAATGGCGCCATAGCCCTTGCTAAGGAGCCGAGGTCTCACCAGAAATCCAAGCACATTGAGCGGCGATACCACCTCATCCGCGATTACCTCGAGAAGGGTTACGTCGAGGTCAAGAGAGTCAACTCCACAGATAATGTGGCAGACCCACTTACAAAGCCGTTGGGCCAGCAGAAGATCGAAGCCCACCTTGAGAAGATGGGACTTAGACTTGTAGCCAATTGGCTTTAGGACAAGTGGGAGATTGTTAGATATATGTGCCCTAGAAGCCAGAATTGGCTGACACTTGTAATACACTTCTAGGGGCAAAATTATAATTTTGACTATAATCAATAAAATGGGTTATTTTCTATCACATATGTGTATTTAGTGTCTGTGATACATCCTTTGAGTTAATGGTAATGATAATTCATATTTTCAAGAGTTGAAAATTTAAGACATGAATAATCATTATTAACTCATAAAATGCTCCCGACCATAGGATCATCACGAGGATGGTGATTGATCCGGAAGGTTGGTGTACAATCGCTTCTCTTTAGTAGATGAGTCTTGAGTCTACGGTGTGGAGACACCGGAGCGAGAGTACAGGTACTCGTTAGAGAACGAGGGCACTGAGCGTGACCACCTCGAGTAGTCATTAGGAAGTCTACCTTCTCGTCAATGACTGACTCGATGCTGCAGTAGTGTGTCTGGTTCTTTGACCTGAGATGCATCGGCAGTTCACCTTGAGGGTGTTATAGTTTGACTACACCATTACTCGGTCTCCTAGCCATATGGAACCCTGAGGTGTATGTTGGCTATAGCATGTTCATTGTAGGAACTGGATTGCATCAAGATGGAATCTATCTACCTCGGTGGTAGAGGAGCAGCCCTATGATGATCATGAGAATCAAGTCCAGAAGCCCATGGCCATGGCAGAGTGAAATAATAGAAAGAGTTTCTATTTAGATTTTCACATTGGACTCGAATCGAATGATTACATCATATGACAGAGACTAGGGTTTGACGAGTTCACCTTAACCCTAATCTGATCGGGGCTCAAGATAGAAGAACTTAATCACACAGGTAGCTGCACCAAGAGGTTCGCATTCAGCTCTGATGGGTTGCCACCATATACTGCTAGGTGTCACTGGTGGATTTTGGGAGCAATTAGAATGATTTAGATGATCGATCATTCTAGCTGTTCGAATCAGAAGAGTTCTGATCCATCGAAAGGAGTTTCGATGATGTCGATGATAGAGATCATGACATATCCCATTACCATACAGAACTGAACCTAACTGGGTCACACAAACAAGGGTTTGAATCTGGTGATCATCAATTGAACTGATCTAGTTCAATTGATCTGAATGAGATTCAATTAGGTTCAAGAAAATCGTGCTAGCACTCGATTGAACCTAACGTTCTTCTTTTACTATCATAAATAAGTTGTCCTGACTGAGCCAAAAGGAGTTTGTGCTCAATCAGAGGCCTTCATATGGTCTGACTGGAGGTTGTCCAAGTCAGAAAAGGTTGTCTTATTTTGTAAGACATTACCTGCCATTTTTGGTCACCTGCCATTTCTTGTTCTTTGACTTTGGTCAAAAGTTGACCTTTGACTTTGACTTTTGACCACATGTGTCATGCACCTATTGGAGAGCTGGTGGGGCTTGTCCCCTGCCAGAACCTGGCAAGGAGAAGGGCGCACGCCAAGGGGTGTGCCCCAAGTGGAGGCGCCTAGGAGTCCTTTGGACAAGGACTCCATCTCCTTTTGGATTCCAATTAGAGTTCTCCTAACTAAGACTTTGACTGGTCTTAGGCACCCTCTAAGGAGAATTAGGAATCCATCTAAGGAGGAATCCAGGGATTCTATCCCAACCAATCAGATTTAGATCTGATTTCACAAAGGGTTGTGATTGGTTGGGAGAAGAGGAGTTGGATCACAGCAGGTCTATAAATAAGACCCTGCGCCCAACTTTTAATTGAAGTTCTCTCTTAGCCCACACCCCAAGGCTGCCTCTCCTCCTCTTCCTCCATGCCATACTTCTTCTCCCTCTCTCCTCTCCACGTCCAAAAAGTTTTGGACTTAGTTTGGTGCGATTCAGATCAAGAAAAGGCGATCAAAAAGCAAGAAGGCTGCGCTGCTGCAAAAGGACGACTGCTGATCTTCAAAAGGAGTTTTGAAGATCCTCCAGATCAGATCCAGATCTAATTTTTGGAGGTGTGATAGAGAAGAAGAAGGATCTCCAGATCCAACCCGAGTGGATACCGGTAGAGGCCAGGCGCTTGCGTGGCTAGATCCAGAACCTTCCGCAATCAGCAGGATCATCAACAGGGTAATAGGATTACCCAATCAAGGTAAATTAAATTTGATTTAATTTATCTTTTATTTTTATTTATTAAAATAATAAGAATTAGATCTGAAAATATCAGATCTGATTAAATCAAAGAGAAAAATTTTTGAAATATCTCTCTTGATCCGATCAAATCTGAATGAACCTAATTCGAAAAATCAAGATTTTTCCTTCAAATAAGACTTGCCAAGACTTTTAAGACCATTTATAATATCTGTAAATCTAGTAAATATTATAGTTATTGACTCATCATGCTCCATTTTGAAAAGTTCATTTTTATGTGCAAGCATATTAATTTTTGACTTCTTAACTTCATTAGTACCTTCATGAGTTACTTCTAACCTATCCCATATTTTCTTAACCGACAAGCATGTTGAAATACGATTAAATTCATTAGCATCTAGAGCATAATATAAAACATTCATGGCTCTTGCATTGAGTTAAGTCATTTTTTTATCAATCTCATCCCATTCCTTTTTGGGTTTGATTAATTCCTTACCATCAATTACCTTAATGGGTGTGTGTGGTCCATTAACTATGATACTCCATATATCATAGTCAAGTGCTTATATGAAAATTCTCATCCGAGCTTTTCAATAGGTATAGTTTGTCTCATTGAAAAGTGGAGGTCAGTTTGTAGACTGCCCCTAGGCTAGAGAAATACTAACTTAGGTTGCCATAGATCTTTGGCTCTTTGATAGTTAAATCAAAGTAGGGCTAAAGCACCGAGCTCTGATACCACTTGTTGCCCAGCTATGCAGCCCAAGAGGGGGGTGAATTAGATTTCTAAAATTTTAAAGCTAATTTAAAGATATCAAGGTTGAATGATGATATGCAAGATGTGTATGTGAAAGGATTTAGGTTAGAGAAAAAATATAAAAGATTAGATAGCAAGAATTTAACAAACTAAAGAAAAGAAAGATAGCAAGCATACTACAAACAAGTAAGATTTATAATGGTTCGGTGCTTCCCTTGCACCAACATCCACTTAGAAATTAAAATTTACGAACTGTATTCAAATTGAATACACCATTAGAAACCTCCAACCCTAGCTATCCCAAGCTAGAATACTTATTTTTTAGGTACAAGCGAACCCAATACAATCTTATTCAAGGTTAGGATCAACCTTCCCAAGTTTTGAAACCCTCCAAAACTTGAATCAAAATAATAAAGCAGAGTAAAAGATTTAATGACAATCAAATACAAGTTTAGCTCCCTTTGTGAGCAAATAAAATCTTAAAAATGATTTTCACAATAATGGAGGAAGCTTCTCTGATTTTTCTCAAGGTTGTTGGAGATTTGAAAGAGCTCTTGAGAGGTAGGTGAACTTGAAACGAAGGCTTCTTTGCTTGAAGATGACTTTTGATTAGGGCTGAAATTGAATCACACCAATCTCATATTTTTCCCTATTTAAAGCCTTTTAAATCTTCAATAGGTGGAGGAGAGAATCCTGGACAAGATTTGTAGCCATTGGAGATATTAAAAAAACCACTAAAACCTGCCAAAATATTAAAAAAATAGCCATTGCAGAAAAATTTTCATTGCAGGGGTCGACTCATGGATCGATTCATGGCACAAGGATCGACTCATGGGTCGACTCATGGCACAGGGGTCGACCTCTGAGATAAAATTTAGAAAAATAGCCATTCTATATTTTTAGCCTTCGAAACAGCAAAGGTCAACCCTTGGCACAGAGACAGCATGCCAAATAGCCCTTTCCAGCAGGAGACGACCTAGGGGTTGATCCTTTCGCTTCAAACTTGATTTTCTCCCAAAATAAGCATCCAAAAATCATAGGACTGCCTCTAAAGGATTAAAAATCTTCTATACTTGCTCTTGAGGCTCTCAGATCAAAACTTCATAAAATTATGATTTTGCCTTTAAAATACAAAAAGTCTTTTTCCAAGCTAAATTCATTAGTAATCACCTTAAATGCTTTATAATCATCGAAATCAATTCTTGGAGCAATACCAATATTCTCTAATGAGTATTTGTACTCTCGCTTTGATGTCTCCACACCATAGACTCAAGACACATCTATCCTAAGAAAATGATCATGCACCAACTTTCGGATCAATCACCATCCTCATGATAATCCTACGATCGAAAGCAGTTTATAAGTTAATTATGAAAATTCATGTCTTAAATTTTTAACTCTTGAAAATATGAATTATCATTACCATTAACTCAAAGGATATATCATAGATACTTTAAATACATACTATGATAGAAAATAATTTTTTTATTAATTTATAATTAAAATTATAAAATTGCTCTTAGAAGTGTATTACAAGTGTTTAGCCAATTTGGCTTCTAGAGAACACATCTAACAAACTCCCACTTAACCTAAAGTTAATTGACTACAAATCTAAGTCCCATCTTCTCAAGGTGGGCTTTGATCTTCTGCTAGCTCAATGGCTTTGTCAACGGGTCAGCCACATTGTCTGTAGTGTTGACTCTCTTGACCTCGACATATCCCTTCTTGAGATAATCACGGATGAGATGGTATCGCCGCTCATTGTGCTTGAATTTTTGGTGAGACCTCGGCTCCTTAGCTAGGGCTATGGGGCCATTATTGTCATAGTATAGAGGATCGATATCTGATGGCATCACTCCGAGCTCTGTGGCAAATTTCTTGTATTAGAATGCCTCTTTTGCAGCCTTCGATGCGGCGATGTACTCTACTTTCATGATGGAGTCTGCTATCATCGTCTGCTTGGAATTCTTCTAACTGATAGCTTCACCATTACAAATAAATAGACTTTCAGATGTGGACTTTCGATCATCCATGTCGGACATAAAATCCAAATCTGTATACCCCTAGACCTAGAGTTCTCCATTACCAAAAATTAGAAACATATTCTTAGTCCTTCTCAAGTACTTAAGAATACATTTCATAAAAGTCCAGTGCTCTTCGCCTGAATTTAACTGATACCTGCTTGTGACACTCACAGCATGGGCAATATCAGGTCGTGTATATAGCATGGCATACATGAGGCTCCCTATTGCTGAAGCATAAAGGATCTTGCTCATGCGTTCAATCTCCTCAGGTGTGCTAGGGCACATCTTCTTGGAGAGATAAATGCCATGTCTGAAGGGCACTAATATCCTCTTGGAGTTTTTCATGCTAAACCTCATCAATACCTCCTCTATGTATATTTTCTATGAGAGACCCAACATCCTATTCGGTCTATCCCTATAGACCTTAATTTTCAAAATAAAGGAAACCACTCCTAGATCTTTCATAGAGAACTCCTTAGACAACCATATTTTGACTATAGTCAACATAGGAATATCATTTTCAATCAGGAGGATGTCGTCCATGTATAATATGAGAAAGATAATAGTGCTTCCACTAATCTTTTTGAAAATACAGGGCTCATCCTCATTCTTCATGAATCCAAACAATTTGATTACATCATTAAAATAAGCATTTTGGCTCCGAGATGCTTGCTTAAGTTCATATATGGATCTTTGCAGCTTGCATAACTTGTGATCATTATCACTAGATATGAATCCTAGCGACTGTTCCATATAGATATCTTCCTCAAGATATCCATTTAAGAATATTATTTTCATATCCTTCTATCATATTTCATAATCAAAATAGGCTGCAACAGCAAGCAATGTGCGGATGGATTTGAGCATGACTACTAGCGAAAAAGTATCCTGATAGTCAATGCCTTCGCGCTGACTATATTCTTTTGCTACGAGCCTTGCTTTGAATGTCTCTACATTTTCATCGGTACTTATCTTTCTCTTGAAGATCCATTTACATCCAATAGATACAATATGTTCTGGTGGATCTACCAACATCCAAACTTGATTCGAACACATTGAGTCAATCTCTGACCTTATTGCCTCCAACCATTTCTCAGAGTCAATATCCGATATCTTCTCGTCATAGATTTTAGGATCGTCACCATGATCTGCATTTCCTATGAGGAAAATTTTCTTTACTTCTTCTAATATAGTACCTAAGTACCTTTCAGGAGAATGAAAAATTCTACTTGATCTATAAGGTGGATGAGATAGTGTCTGGGTTGGCTTAATCTGATTGGGTTTCATAGGTTTCTTAGCTCATTTCTCATCAAAGACTTTCTCCTCGAGTCTAATCTGCCTTTCGATGCCACCATCTTGAATAAACTATTTTTCAAAATAGATGGTGTGTCGACTCACAATCACATTATGATCTTCTGGTAGATAGAAATAATATCCTAATTACTCTTTAAGATATCTAATAAATCAAGCTCTAAAGGACCTAGACTCTAATTTATCCACCTGTTGTCTCTTGACATGGGCCAAACAATTCTAAATTCTAAGATGACTCAGACTTGATTTCTTACCATACCATATCTCATACGGTGTGGTAGGAACGGTCTTAGAAGAAACCCTATTTAGTAAATATATAGTGGTCATCAGACTATGATCTCTAAGAAACTCAGGGAGGTCCATGAAGCTCATCATGGATTGGACCATATCTAATAAGATCTTATTTCTCCATTCTGAAACTCCATTGAGTTGAGGCATTACAGGTGGAGTCCATTGAGAGACTATGCCATTGTCCTTAAGATGGTCTAGGAATTCCCAGCTAAGGTATTCACCTCCTCGATCTGATCGAAGAATCTTAATGGATTTTTCTGTTTGTTTTTCTACTTCGAGTCTGAATTTCTTGAACTTTTCAAAAGCTTCAGACTTGTGTTGCATCAAATACACATATCCGTACCGAGATAAATCATCTATAAAGATGAAGAAGTAGACATAATTGCTTCTAACCGACACATCAAATGAGCCGCATACATCAGTATGTACTAGGGAAAGTAGGTCTATGACCCTTTTCCCATGTTCTATAAAAGGAAGCTTGGTCATTTTATCATGAAGGCATGAATCACAAATTGGATATGACTCGAAAGTTAATGAATTCAATAGCCCAATTTTTTTTAATTTATTAATTCTATTTTCAGCTATATGACCTAGCCTAAGCTGCCAAAGATACCTATCATTTAGACTATCCCTAGGTCATTTTGATCCTATGGCATTCATATTCTACTCGATATTAAAAATAGAAACATCAATATATAACTGATAGAGACCATTTATAAAAAGATTACTTGCAATTTTATTTTTTTCATAAAGAATATTATAATGATCCTTAAAAAAACTAATTACATAGCCTTCTTGTGCTAACCATGAAACAAAAATCAAATTCCTGCTTACTGTAGGCATATAAAAATAGTTCCTAAGAACTAAATCTAATCCTGATGGTAATCACAGAGGATAGATTTTCATGGCCACAGTAGCAACTCTTACTCTATTTTCGATGCATAGAATCATCTCAACATTCCTCAGCCTCCTACTATCCTCAAAATTCTACATAGAAGTGCACAAGTGAGCACTAGAACCAGAGTCAGCACCCAATTGGATGTAGAAGAAATCATAAGGTTAGATTCTATAATAAGCATACCTCCAAAAGGACCTGCCTCCTTCTTGTTCTTCAAGCTGGCTAGGTACAAAGGGCAATTCTGCTTTCAATGGCCGTCAGTATTATAATGAAAATATTTTTCTTTATCGATGGCATTCTTCTTCGACTCTGCCCTCTTCTTCTTTCCACCATCCACATTCTGCTTCTTCACGGACTTTTTCTTCTTTTCAAAAGATTTTCTCTTGAAAAAAGTCTGCTCCACAATAAGTACTGAGCCTTTAGAATCTTTCATAAAAAGCTCAGTAGTAACCAGCATGTTCATGAGTTCAACCAAGGTATTCTGAAGTTTATGTATATAGTAGTTCATGATGAACTGCCCATATGCATCAGTCAAGAACTGCAGAATTATATTAATCTACAGATCCTAATCTAACTTGATACTAAGCTTCTCAAGCTTTTTTAAGTCCTTGATCATCATCAGATAATGATCTTGGACCGACTGCCCATCATGCATCTGAGCCTTAAACAGTCTCTTAGTGACTTGATATTTGGCTACGCGATTTTGTTCACCAAACAACTCTTGCAGGTGAGCCAACATTTGATGGCTAGTCTTAATATCTTCATATTGGTGCTGGAGTTCATCAGACATCGAGCCCAACATGTAATACCTATCTTTGTTATCTTCATCCATCCATTTTTTGAGAGATGCTTTCTAATCAGTGAATGAATCGGCTGGTAAGGTGGAAGGATCCTGTTCCAACACATGAGTCAACTTTTTGAAATCTAAAATAATTTTAAAGTTTTGGAGCCAATCCTTATAGTTGGATCCGATCAGTCTATGGGTGTCCAGGATACAGGCCAGTAGGTTGAACATAGATATTTTTCTATAAAGAGTCAAAGTTTCTACTTAGATTTTATAATTAGACTTAATCAATTTATTTAGAAATTTTATTTTTAAATAAATTAGGCTTCCATTATTTACTCGGATCCCTACACTCCCTTGGTAAAGATGCAAAAATTTTCGTGATTATTGATTTTTAGTGGATGGTGCAGTCCCACCGACTGGCTCATCACCTCACCTAATAGTTATTGGTGATGGATCAATCGATGAGTGGATAACTTTTATCCAATGATTCTCTAATCATGGTGCACCCAAACTTGATCTCTAATTCATAAATCTCACTGTGTCCAAAATATTGCTCTACTCCTTAGTTAAGTCAGACCCACCATTTGTATGAATTGGATTTTTGATTGGATCTCTCACCGTATCCAAAATATTGAGCCCAACCCATCCTCCAACCCGCAGCATTCAATGCCCAATAGATATAGTTGCATCTTTTCGGTGTAACTGAACCACTGCATCCAGCTGAGAACAATCAATCCCAGGAAGGGCCCGCACATCTACAATGGTGGAAGATCTTAGACTTAATATTTTTTTTAGAAGATTTAATTTAAATCTCTTTAAACTTGACTTGATTTAGTCATAATAATTATGGCTAACCTAGTGGCATGGGTTAGCTCGAATTGTTAACCACCTCAAATCAAAACTAGGTTGACTAAATAGCCAAGTAAGTAAGACCTGTGGAAGGGATATGCCATTAACTCGACAAGAATGCATCTAGGTCGAGTAGCTTCCAATTAAAAATCAGTCAATTATATCTGCTAGACTTATCTTAAACACCAAATTATCGAATCAGAACCAATTAAGTTAGCTTATAATTCAAGCTCGAACCATTAAGCCAAATTAGGTCTTGACTTGATTGTGTCACATCTTAATATGATTTGATCTTGATGCAGACTTAATCCTATTATGCTGGTCAAATCTAAGCTTTCTTTGATCCTACCTAACCAACTCTTGATTCAATTTGATCAACCGCTAGACCTAATTAAGCTATCCAAGTCCGAACCTAATTTTATGAATATGTCTTAGATATAAATGATCTAAAAATTCATAATTTTTAGATCTAATTAATTTTATAATCTTAATTTTTAATTAAGTTTTAGATTCATAAATAAAATATGTAATAAAATCCAAGAATTTCAAGATATAGAGTTTTACAAAAAAATAAATTTTAATTTTTTATTAAGGATGAACGCGCAGCATCCCTACACGTCATAAGAACACCTCATCGAATGAAAGGAGAGGACCTTTAAATCCTACTTTGTTCTTATGATCGGATGGCCAAGAGAAATACCTTAATCAAAAATATAATTTCTACTATAAAACTAGTTAGATCTAAATCATATATCATATTTATAATTAATGATCTAACTTATACATATTTTGCATACATCTCATATATCATAACTAAATTAAACATACATGCTTTCAGATCTGATATATCACATACAATATCTAAAAAATAAAATTTAAATTTGATCACATCAAATAAAACTATGCTAGATATTTTATAGAACTATTCTATAACTAGTCTAAGCATGCATCTTTCATATCTTATATGAAAAAAAAAATTTAAAACTTTATTTTCTATTTTTTAAATCTTGTTATAATAATTATAACTTTAAAAAAATAGAAATTAAATATATCTAAAATTATTTTTAATTAAATTAAAACTATGATTATGCTAGACTATATATAGAACTATTCTATACCTAGTCTAGTCATGCATCTCATACATTGTAGATCTAAATCATTCTAATTTTAATTTTCTAATTTTAGATCTAATCATATCTAATGTGATATCTAAAATTATTTAATATTAGATTATAAATAAAAATAAATTAAATCTAAAATAGATCTGATGAACTGCCAACTTGGCTCTGATACCAGTTGAAGAAAAAAATCATGTTTTTCCAACACAGGATCGTTCAAATCTGATTGAATCTGAAGGAATATTTTTAAAAAAAGTTTTATGATTTTAATCAAATCTAAGATATCTCAAATCTGATCCTATAGATCTAATATTAAAATTAAAAATAAAATTTAATTTAATTTAATTTTATACCTTGTTTTGGATAATCAGATTATCCTGTGATGATCCTGATTGTTCCTGAGGTTCTGGAAGGAGACACACACGTGCCTGACCTCTGTCGGTGTCTACTCAGATAAAATCTGAAGGTCTTCTCCTTCTAAATCAATACTTTAGAAATTAAATTTGGATCTGATCTTGAAATTCTTCAAAACTTCTTTTGAAGAAGCAGCAGTTGTCTCTATCAGTAGTGCTGCCTTCTTCCTGATCTGGGTGCCTTTCTTCCTTGGATGACACTTGAACCCATGCCCAACTCCTTGGACGTGGAGAGAGGAGAGAGAGGATCAGATGGGGCATGAAAGAGAAAGAGATAGCCTTAGGGTATGGGAATTGTGCAAAACTTCTTAACCCTAGGTGCAAACAGGGTTTAAATAGACCCTACTGCGCCATGCAGTGACACATCATTCCAACCAATCAGAGGTCTTCATTTAATCAAATCTAAATTTGATTGGTGGGATAATATCATCTAATCCAATCAGATGAGAGTCCCTCAAAAATTCATATAGGTGGTGCTACGACTGGATAAAACAAAACTCTTTGGCACCAAGGCATTTAAACCCATCAAGAAATCCTGGAGTCCTATTTGTGTGGGACTCCATCCCTTATCCATATAAGGTGCATGCCTAGGGTGGTGTGCACCCTCTCTTACCTCTTTTAGCAGGGGGACAAGAGCACCAAGTTCTCTCCTATAGGTGCATGACACATGGCCCTATGTCTAAGTGTCCAGGGTCAACTATTGACCTATGTCCAAAAACAAAAATTAACAAGTGAAAGGAATTGATAGGTGTTATATTAAATCCATCTAATGAATTAAGACAACCCTTTTCTGATCTAAACAAGCTCCAGTTTGACTAAGATGAGGTTCCTAAGTAAGCCCAAATAAATTTAGCTCAGTCGAGATGAATTAAAATGATTACAAAAGGTGAATGTTAGGCTCAATCGTGTGCTAGCATGATTTTTTTGAACCTAATTAGATCTAATCCAAATCAATTGAATTAGATTAGTCTAATTGATGACATCTAGACCTAAATCCTTATTTATGTGATTCAGTTAGGTTTAGTTCCATATAGTAATGAGACATGTCACGATCTCTATCATCGACATCATTAAAACACCTTTCGATGGATCAAAACTTTTTTGATTCATACAATTAGAATAATTGATCATTTAAATCATTCTAATTACTCCCAAAATTCATTAGTGATATCTAGCAGTATATGATGGCAATCCATCAGAATCAAAAGTGAACCTTTTGGTCTAGCTACCTATGTGATTGGGTTCTTCTATCTTGAGCCCCGATAGGATTAAGATTAAGGTGAACTCGTCAAACCTAATATCCGTCATATGAATTAATCATTTGATTCAAGTCCAATGTGAAAATCTAATAGAAATTCTTTCTATCATCTTCACTCTACCATGGTCATGGACTTAAGGACTTAATCTCATGATTATCATAGGACTACTCCTCATCTAACAAGGTAGATAGATCCTCTATTGGTGTAATCCAACTCCTACAATGTTGAATATGGTATAGTAAAACTATAACACCCTCAAGATGAATTATCGATGCACCTTAGGTCAAGGTACCAGACACACCACTACAGTATCGAGTCAGTCATCGACGAAAAGGTAGACTTTCTTATGATTGCTCGAGGTGATCACGCTCAGTGCCCTCATTCTCTAACAAGTATCTATATTCTCACTATGGTGTCTCCACACCATAGACTCAAGACACATCTATCCTAAGAAAGCGATTGTACACCAACCTTCTAGACCAATCACCAATCTCATGATGATCTTACGATCGAGAGCAGTTTATGAGTTAATTATGAAAATTCATGTCTTAAATTTTCAACTCTTGAAAATATGATTTGTCATTACCATTAACTCAAACGATATATCACAAATACATTAAATACATACTATGATAGAAAATAATTTTTTCATTAATTTATAGTCAAAATTATAAAATTGCTCTTCGAAGTGTATTACAAGTGTTTAGCCAATCTGGCTTCTAGGGCACACATCTAACACCATACAGATGGACTCTAGGGTGTCATGATGGATTCAAATATCTTAGCGCCATCTATCTGGGTTTATCCATCCATGGCACCACTTTAGTGGATTTTTGAGGGACTCTTATCTACTATGATTAGATGACATCATCCCACCAAGCAAATTTAGATCTGATTAAATAAAGGCCTCTGATTGGTCGAGGTGATGTGGCACTGCATGGCATAGTAGGATCTATTTATACCCTATCTGCACCTAGGGTTAGTATGCTTCTCCCTTTCACCATGCTGTAGGGCTGCCCTCCTCTCTTCCATGCTTCCCTCTGATCCTCTCTCTCCCCTCTCCATGCCCAAGGAGTTGGGCACAAGTCTAAGAGTCATCCAAGGAGCATTGGTGCCCAGATCAGGAAGAAGACAATGCTGCTGAAAGAGAAGACTGCTACTTCATCAAAGAAGTTCTTGAAGAGCTTCTAGATCAAATCTAGATTTAATCTTTAGAGTCTTGATTCAAAAGAAGAAGACCTCCAGATCCTGTCCGAGTGCACTTCGGTAGAGGCCAAGCATGTATGTGGCTCAATCTAGAACCTCAGGAGCGTTAGGATCATCGTCAAGATAATCAGATTACCCTAATTAGGTACATAAGATGTTTCTCATTTAGAATTAATTTTTGTATTTAATATCAGATCACCTCAATCAAATCTGAGAACTCTTAGATCTAATCGGATCATAGAATTTTTTTTAGAAAAATCTACCTTAGATCTGATCAGATCTGGACGATCCTGCGGTAAAAAATGAGATTTTCCTTCAAAGTTCTTCTCTTGTCTAGGTATAGAGATCCGTTTAGGATATCAATGGTTGGTATCCTAAAAAGAGAATATGTGTCTTCTCTTAGGATCTTTCTTAACTTATTTATTTTCTGATTTTTGGGAGAACCAAAAGTTGGTATTCTTTCTTATTTCTCCTCTTGTTTTTATCTCTTGGAGTATTCAAGAGATCCAAAAAATATTTTGATTAACCATCAGGAGGGATCCACGAGCAGCTAGCACTTCTAGTGGATCTTTATTCGATGAACCTTCGATCTGTATTGCAGCTTCGTGTGGACTATCCGTAGAGGCTAAATGTGTGTGTGGCTCCAAGCAATAAGGACAACCAAACTCAATTGCGGTGTTCTTGACCCACACAAAGATAAGAGATAAGATCTCTTTACTACATGATCTAGGGTTTCTAGAATGTTCTATATCTAAGTATTGATTTGATCAATACCAACCATATTTGTTTCAATTTTTAGATTTATGTTTGTATCATGACATGTTATAGATCCTAGATGTAGAGTTTAGTGATTAGATCATATGCATAATTAGATTAAATTATTTAATCTATGTCTTTTGATGCTTATAAATTTGAAAAAGTTTCAAAATGTATGCATGAAACCCTACATATTTTCCAATAGAGAGACTCTAGCAAGATCAAATGCTACCGATGTAATGAGTTGGAGCATCGTGTTAAGGATTGCTCATAGCTCAGGGATTGGATGAGAGCTACTATAGCGACGACTAGTAGCGAGTCAAAGAATGATGTCTTGATGATATCTGACGAGGTATCTACTTCTTTCCAATAGTAGATATTAGATTCTATATGCACATATCATGTTTCTTGTAGAAAGGAGCAGTTTGATTCTAAAGAGCAGTAAGAGTACTATTCATCTATCAAATAGATTAAGCTGTACGATCAGAGGCATCAAGACGGTCAATTGGAAGATACATGATGGTGTAGTGAGGAGATTAGGAGAGGTCCAATACATAACCAATTTCAGATGGAATCTTATCTCACTGAGCAGACTAGATTCAAATGGCTATTGGTGGGTAGCTAGTGATAGAATCCTGAAGATCATGCATGGCAATAGGATTGTTCTAGAGGAGAAGAAGAAGATGAGAGGATATTACTATCTATAAATAAGGAGCCCAGTGCTCGGTCAAGCTTCAGGAACCAGATGGAGCCTAGTGCAAGGTGGAGCTCTAAGTGAAGGTGGATCGGACATGAGATGTGAGACTTGAGAAGATGAGAGGCAACGTCATAGAGTAAAGTTTCTATTGCCATAGAAGACTATCCTAAGTAGGTCTCAGGTCAGAAGGATCACAGCCATTGATGGAGGTTGGATCAAGTGGCTTGACTCGACTTCCATGTTTGCCCATCCATGAGATAGCAGGCATGCCCTAGGGCATGGGGTTGAGATGGATCACATGCTCTCAGAGATAGATGGAAGTTGGATATCGAGTCGAAGTGAAGATTTCATCCAATCATGATCAGCTCCCTCCTAGACCATCAGATTGCATACATAGTGTCCAGATCAAGCTTGGATTGCCTCTAAGCCATCTGATCATCACCGGCTCCCTCCTAGGCCATCGAATCATGCAAAAGTAATCCTAAACATACCTAATCAAGCCCCTAGCTGTCTGATCATGATTGGCTCAAATCAAAGCCATTGGATCATGATCAATCCGTTGAACAATGCCATAGACCATGTGAAATGGCTAGAAATCAGGATCCTAGTCCATGCAGGCTACTGTGGACCGGTGGAACACAATGGACTACATGGTCTTGGTGCCTACATGGCCTGCTCCCACGTGTCCCGCGTGCGCTCGCGTGCCTAGCTGGCCTAACACATGGCTAGCCCAGCACCACCACACACTGCCAGTCTGGGCCGCATCGCCACTGACCGACATCGCTTGTGGACCCCTTCAATGGATCCAAGTATTGGCTACCCCATTCTAATTCTTTTTTTGTGCGTAACTTCTCCATCTAGACTCCGTTTGGATTGTTCTTGAGCTCATTGGACTCTGTTCATTATTCTAAAGCTTATTTCGGGCTTATTGTGGACCAAATCTCAAAGCATTTTTCTCAATATGCTACTCCTTGATGCTCCACTGACTAGATTCAGCCATGGAGAATGATCCATGTGTGGCCCCCTAAATCCAATCATCTGCCGACAAGTGGCTCCATGCAACTAGGTAGGACATAACTGCCAAAGGGCATCTATCAGCATGAAATGATGATTTGCCTCAAGCAGTTTGCCCCTATATTGATGGTCTGAAAATCCATGACTTGCTGAATCCTCGATAATGATCATGGCATGATTGATGAAGTGGCACATCCCATCAAAGCCAGAGATGATGCTATAGCATACTTGGTGGCTGGCGGACTCGCGAGTGCCCGGTCAGCCAAGGCCTGAGGATCCTCCAACAAGAGCACTACTTCCACCGCCCAAGCCAAATGACTTGGACTCGAATGTGGGGGGCATTTGTTGTGGGTCTGATCCACCTAGATCATAATCCTCAGGGCCCATCTTTCAGAGGGTGGCCGACAGGAATGACAATGAATGGACGATCACCGCCCTTATTTCCCAGCAAGACAACCTAAGAGGAAGGGATGAATTGGGTTTCTCAAAATTTAAGCAAGTAATGTGATGTTTTCAAAAGCTAAGTGAAGTGTTGAAGTGTAGTATAGCAAAGTATAACTGAATATGCAGAAATGTAAATGTAATGGAAAGTAAGAAACAAAGGCAATCACAAACACCAAATCATTATAGTGGTTTGGTGTCCCTTGCACTTACGTCCACTCCCTAAGATCAACTTGAAAATTTCACTATAATCTCTCTAAGATTATAGCTAGATAATTTTTCAAGGCTCACTATCCAAAATCTAGTTGATTTTATACTAGCTCACTAACCATAACCAATTCCTAAGCCAACCCTTGACTTATAATCCAATTCTCAGGCTTGGATGGGCCTTTCTCTTAGCTTCAAAATCCTATTGAAGCTAAGTTACAAAAGGTACAAGGATTAACAACAAAAATAAAAAATAAAGCTTCTTTAATGAGCAAGAAAGTCGATGAAGCTTAGGAAAACTTCTTTGACGGAGGCTTTTGAACTTATCTTCTTACTGAAAAAAATCTCTTGATTTGATGTTTCTTGGAGTTGGGAGTGGAATGTTCTATTATTAAAGCTTTTTAAATTTTTTTACTTTACTTTTTATTTCTCTTAATGATTGAATTGTCATCTCGCTTTCTCCATGTGTTTTATAGCTTATTCCCCATGTTTGGTAGGTTGGAGAGATATTTTTGATCGTTAGAAGATTGAAAAGAGCTATTTGGAACTAATCTGCACACTTCTAAAATTTTTGCAGAAACTAGCCATTGGTGCTTGAGTCAAAGCTCGAGTCGACTCATCCCTCTACTCGAGATGATTCTACACTTCATCCCAAAAATTATGTTCTCTATATTTTTTTTTGAGACTTCGACTCGAGAAGCTCAAGTTGACTCATCCCTCTACTCGAGGCCTTGCCAAACTGTATCTAAAAAAATTCATTCTCTGTATTTTCTTGCGACCTCAACTTGAGAAACTTGAGTCAACTCGGACCTCTACTCGAGATCATGCCAGCTGAAATTCTCGTGTGCCAATCTTCTTTTTCGTGCCATTTCAGCTCGAGCTGAATCAGAGGTCGAACAAGGGGTCGACTCAAGGCCTTTTTATGCTAAAAATTTTTACTTCGATCAATTGATTTTTTTCTTTAATTTTAATTTTAAGATATCTCTTTTAGGCCTTGTTTTAAGTGTGATTTATACCTCAAAAGCCTCTAATTTTTTTTATCAACTTCTAAATGCATTTTTAGGGATATTTCATTTGATACTCTAAAATGCATCCTAAAACATGATTTCAACAAATTCATTAGTCCAAACATATACTCAAATATTTTGTTACTAATCAAAATTAATATTTGGGATTAATAATCTCTTCCTTTTTGATGATGATAAAACTTTGATTATATGAGCGAGAGATATATAACATGAATGTATTAAGGATATTTTCAAAATACTAAAGATTTAACCCTTTTTATAGTTTCATATTTAGCTCCTCAATTCATACTCATATTTTTAATATGTCTTATCAATTCAGAGTTAAATTTTCTACTTGTACTTATTTGAATGGTAATCTATCAATATTTATCATTAATATGTAACAAGCATGAATTCTTTTTATTGAACAGTCATATTTCACATGTGCCAAGCTTGCATTTGGTACATAGAATATATATCATAGCACAATCTTATAAAGCTTATTAATTTTATATTAATGAGTGATATGTGCAGTGTTTATGGATATTTGTATTAGATACACTTCATAAATATTTTAAGGATGCTCATGTGCATTGGAATCACAATATATATCATATTCGATCAATTATGTTCAAAATCAATTATGCTCAAAATCAATTATGCTCAAAATTAATTATGCTCAAAATCCCAAGAAATAAGATTCATCATAAATGCTTGAAGATTCAAATCTTATTCAACATGAAGGATGACAAAGCCAACAATAAATATGTGATCATATAATCAATATGTGATCATGCATACATTTTAGCTCATATATCTATATTTTACTCTCCTTTTTTGTCATCAATCGAAAAGACAAGGTAAAAAACAACCATTGCACGAGATCATATCAAGATATTGAGACAGTGAAAAAGTAAGTAGTCATATAAATGTGTTTTTCATTGCATTTATAAAATAAGTGTGTTCGATCTCAACACACCAAGATACAATGAAATACTAAGTTCAAAAAAAGACTAAGTTAAGTCATTACATATATAAGTGTCCAAGAAGCACCTAACATAGAGTTAAATACAAATATATATTCCTAATACATAAGTCTAAGGACAACAAATGACTAGACATCAACTCCCTATGATGCTACTCATCATCTAAAGGGATCTCTAATGTCTAGAAAGATGAAGCTCTTGATGTAGATGGCCTAGTTTTCCTACTCCTGATCCTAGTTGATGGTCTAGCCACCTATGAAGGAGTAGACTCCATACAAGTATAGACTCTAAGTGATGGTCTACTCGCACCAGTGGACACTTGAGTCTGAGTTGGAAACATGGATGGAGGAGGTGGAGGTCAAGGCATAGCTGCCCTAGCGGCTGCATCTACTGCTGCTATTGCTGGTTTCACACCTGGAGCAAGTCTCTCAATTTTTCTAATCAAACTATCCATAGCTTCAAGTACTAAAATGATGCCCTACTGCTGTGCCTACCCCAATCCAGTAACAACTGCCATCAACTCTATCTCTCCTGACTCAACCCTCCCCCCGAGCTGAGCAATCTCCTCAATAATGCTAGAGAAATTAGTAGGTACATGATGTGTCTGCTCCCTCTGCTCTAGGATAGTGAGCCTCTAAGAGAGATCTCATCTCTGTTTGCATACTCTCCACTCTCTCATATAAGTCCTGTATTTCTCTACTAACTTTAGTAGAAATCATATCTTTCAGTCTCTCCGTAGATGCAAAATTAGGAGGTGATGGCTGAGAAAAATTATCTATGAGTGGAGCTCATGGAGTCATAGGAGTACTAGGGTCAGCTACCGCTCTAGGTGCCGTAGGAGTAGAGGGCTCTCCTCGTTCCTCTACTCTTGGTCCTCTCCTCTCTTATCCAAAAATATTTTTCACCCATCTTTCAGCTTCTACGTGATATTGCATTCTAGTCAAAGCTCTCATGTCATAAACATCAAAATGGGATAATCTCTTGTAGCCTTCATTCTCCAAAGGTACCCCAATTGTCTTAAATACTCATGTCAAAGCATATCTAAGGCAAACATACTTTGTTCCTAGAAGCTGCCTCTCTAATTTGATGCATTATAATGCCAGGCAAATTTATCTGAATGCCCTGAACCATAAGGTACATCATGCATAATTTCCTATCAAAGACAAAATCATATCTTCCTAGCTTGGGAATAAAAATCCTATCGATAATGTGATGCAATACTCTCATCTCTACAAATAAGGTGGGTGCTAGGACATCCCACACAATATCATCCCTACCTACAATCAGCCTCAATCCAGTCTTCTTGTCGGATAATTTGTCAGGTACAAAATCCTCTCTAGTAACTCCAAAAATCTAAGCCAAGCTGTCTTCTAAAACTTCTACTTGGACTTCTTTCATAGTAGATACAATCTCAGAAGATCCTCTCTTAATGTTTTCATAAAATTTCCTAACTAACTTAGGGTACATGGGAATATTCATTTGGCAAAAGTCTTTCCACCCCATTCTATCAATCCAAGATCTAATAGATAAATTATATTCCTCAAAAAATTCAAAATCAATCCTTCTGCCCATTGCTATAGCCCTTGTAGCCATTCAACCTATAGGAGTGGGTGGCGGAGGAGGTGATCCTGGTATACCTTGGTTTGGTTGGGATTCTTCTTAAATGGATTCCTCGGAAGGTTGAGAAGCTTTAGAAGGTTGGGATGCCGCCTGTTCCATTCAGGCTTTTGTTCTTCTCTCCCATTCCTTGGTGCCTCGGGTTGAATAGATTTTCTGCACAACACCCTTTTCCCACACCATTTTGATTTGAATCCACCCTTTAATCTTCGAATCTAAGGAGATGGAGGGTAAGGATGTGGCCAGAAACTATTTGAGGGAGATCTAGGGGATGAGAGACCCTCTGCTCACCGAAATGAAAGAGTTCTAGGGCATCCTGAATAGTCATGGGTCGATTTTAATCTCTTGTGGCCCCAACCCTCGAGTTGACTTATGGCTTTCAACAAGTTTGCTCGAGTCGACTCGAGCAATGATTCTGAAACTTTTAAAGTTTCAGTAGAAATTTAGCATTCAAACAATATTTAGATATTTTTCTTAATATTACTCATTGATTATGCATTCAAAATTAATTCTTTGAATTTAATTTGGCTTACTTTGATTAAAAAAATAAGATTTATTCTAGTTGATAGCAAAGCCCTAATTCTCTTCTAATGATGTTGAATATTTTTTCATTAAGAAATTTTATAAATATATTAGCTAATTATTTGTCAGTACATACAAATTCAAGTGCCATAATATTATTTTGTACATGATCTCTTATGAAATGATGTCTTATTTCAATGTGTTTAGATCTTAAATGTTGAATTAAATTTTTGGTTAAACTGATCGTACTTGTATTATCACATCTTATTAGTATCTTATTAAGTTTGAATTCAAAATCTTCAAGTTGTTGTTTGATCCATAGGATTTGGGCACAACAACTCCCAATAGCAATATATTCAACCTCGACCGTGGATAGTGCTATTGAGTTTTATTTCTTACTAAACCATAAAATTAAATTAATTTCTATGAATTGACATGTGCTGCTAGTGCTTTTCCTATCAAATTTACAACCAACGAAATCAGCATCAGAATATCAAATTAATTCAAATTGAGATGATCCATCATACCATAATCCTACATTAAGTGTCCTAGATAAGTATCTAAAAAATTTTTTAACAGCAAACAAATATAATTCTCTAGGATCTGATTGATACCTAGCATACATACAAATACTAAATACTATATCTGATCTACTTGCAGTAAGATAAAGGAGTGAGTCTATCATACCTTTGTATAATTTCATATCTACTTTCTTATTCTTTTCATCTTTGTCAAGTTTACAAGACGTACTCATTGGTGTGCTAATTGATCTTGAGGACTCCATCCCAAACTTCTTAAGTATCTTTCTTGCTTACTTCATTTGGTTGATGGAGATTCCTTCTTCATTTTATTTGATTTGGAGTCTAACAAAGAAATTTAATTCTCCCATCATACTCATTTCGAACTCATCCTACATAAGCTTGGCAAATTCTTGACAAAGAAATTCATTAGTAGCACCAACGATAATATCATCTACATAAATTTATACAATCAATAGGTTTTCATCTTTTTCTTTTAGAAATAGAGTTTTATCAACATTCCCTCTAGTGAATTCATTTTCTAGTTAAAAATTTGCTTAACATCTCATACCATGCACATGAAGCTTGTTTTAGTCCATATAAGGCCTAATGCAATTTGAACACATGATTCAAAAATGCATGATTTTTAAATCCAGGTGGTTGTTCAACATACACTTTCTCGACTATATAACCATTAAGAAATATACTTTTTACATTCATTTGATATAATTTAAAATTCATAAAATATGTAAATGCAAGCAATAGTCTAATTGCTTTTAATCTAGCTACTAGGGCAAAGTTTCATCAAAATCAATGCCTTCCTCTTGGTTATATTCTTTTGCTACTAATCTAGCTTTATTCCTAATAATTGCCATGCTCATCTAATTTATTTCTATATACCCATTTAGTTCTAATTATTAGGTAGTTATTAGGTCTATCAACTAAAGTCCAAATCTTATTTCTTTCGAATTGATTTAATTCTTCTTGCATAGCATTAATCCAATATGGATCATTTTTAGTTTCCTCTATTATTTTAGATTCAATTTATGATATAAAAGCTAAATAGTTATTAATATTTCTAAGATAGGATCGGATTCTTATCCCTTATGATGGATCACCAATGACTAGATCTTTAGGTCTCCATGTGCATACCTCCACTCTTTTGGAAATTCTTCTCTTAGACTTGGAGTGGGCTCTTCATTCTTGTCTTCCTCTTCATTATTTTGAGTGGGAGCATCTTTTAGTATGAGATTGTCCATGTTGTCATGAATATCATCCGCATCCTCATCTAAAGCATCTTCTTTTTTAGAAGATTTGTCATTATAGATAACATGAATTGATTCTTCAACAACAAGAGTTCTCTTGTTGAAGACTCTATATGCCTTGCTTGATGAGGAGTATCTCAAGAAGATACCTTCATCTAACTTGGTATCAATTTTTTCAAATTATCTTTTCTATTATTAAGTATAAAATACTTACAACCAAAAATATAAAAATAGTTTATATTTGATTTTCTATCTTTCCAAAGCTCATATGGAGTTTTTTTTAAAAAATAGGCCTATTCAGTACTCTACGATCATGAGACCCTGGTTTATGGGTCTCATGGGGGCTACTTAGAGCTTGGACTAGATTTGGGTCCATGGGATTGAGTGCATGATCAAACCATGGATGTACATGGATTTGGGTAAGTGCATTCAGACTGGATTAGGATATCGGTCCATGTATAGGTATATATATATACATGTATATTATAAATCCTAGGTAGTGAGATAAAGAGTAATAAAGATCACCATTTTCTCTCACATCTCATCCTCTCTCTGGTTTCTTCACACACCAAGGTGTCCTTGGGGACGCACCTCCAAGCATAGAGGAAGGAGGCGTGCCCCACTCTTCCTTCAGCCTCAACAATGTCAAGGGATCCTGCACAATAATTGGTATCAAAACCATCTTGACGAGGAGGCATGAAGGTGAGATCCAACAATGAAAGAACACAAAAAAAAAATTATTTTGGAGGGCCGATAGGGCACCCTTTCTTCCTTCTAATTGGCGGCGGTCAGTGATTGGCCACCAATCTCGGGCTTAGCGGTCGACAATCAACGATCCAGCACATGGAGGCAATTTTCAGTGACCAAGTGGTCGAGGATGGCATGCGGAGGCAGATCCCTCAAGCGATCGATGGTGGTGCTCATGGGCAGAATGCGAGAGATCTGGAGAGGGGGTGGCACGGCCGTCTTCTTCTCTGGGGAGTAACATCATAGGCGATGGCATCATCTCAGGCGGTGGTGCACAGCAGCGGGCATGCGTGCGAGCAACGACAACCAGTCCAGTGGCAAGGCGATGAGGAACCCATGGAGAGGGTTCTCCGCTCCGGGAGCCACCTCAAGATGTTGGAGCAGGCTTCGATGAAGGAGGCTGGTGAGATGGCACAAGTGATGGGGTCCAATGGCTGTGAGTGCCATGATGGCATTGGATCCGATGGTGGTGACTCGTGTGTAGTGTAGAGCCGATCGAGGAGCATGGATCTGAAGATGGCATGCCAATCCGATGGTGGTGCACCCGAATCTGGTGATGGTGGGTTGCAAATAGCAGTAGTGATGTACCGCGATGAAGATCCAATAGTGGTAGTGCTCGAATCCGACAATCGCATGGGCAAAGGCGATCGATAGCGATCCATGGCAGTAGGCCCTATTTTTTGGGTTGGTCAGAATGAAGAGGAAGAAGGCGTGATGGTGGTGCTCAGATCTTATGGTGGCACGCAGGCATAGATTGATAAGCTGACGGTCATGGCAGCAGGTGATTGGGTGTTCGATTCTAGTTTTGGATGGGAGGAGGAAGGAGCCAAAGGAGAAAGCATGGAAGGTTCCAAAGAGGAAAAAAAATGGGCTTCTAGCAAGAAAGTGAAGGGAAATCCTGATTTCTCGAACCAAATTCGTTCAAATCTGATCGGATCAAGAGATATATTTCAAAAATTTTTCTCTTTGATCCTAATCAGATTTGAAATATTTCAAATCTGATCCTTATTATTCTAATAATAAAAATAAAATCTAAATAAATTAAATCAATTTTAATTTACCTTGATGTAGGATAATCCTGTTATCCGTTGATGATCCTGTAAGCAACGGAAGGTTCTGGATCTAGCCATGCAAGTGCCTGGCCTCTACCAGTATCCACTTGAGCTGAATCTAGAGATCCTCTTCTTCTCTATCATGTCTCCAAAAATTAGATTTGGATCTGATCTAGAGGATCTTTAAAACATCTTTCAAAGATCAGTAGTTGTCCTTTACAACAGTGCAGCCTTCTAGCTTTCTATCGTCTTTCTCTCGTTTAGATTGTACCAACTAAGATCCCAAACACCTTTGGGCATGGAGAGGAGAGGGAGAAGATAGACTTAGCATGGAGGAGGAGGAGGGATGTAGCCTTGGGGCATGGGATTTTTAATTCAATTTCAGATATTCCTTGAGTTAGACACAAGATCTTATTTATAGACTATGCATGATCCAACTCCTCTTCTTTCCAACCAATCACAACACTTTATGAAATTAGATCTAAATTTGATTGGTAAAAATAGAGTCCCTTGGATTCCTCCTTAGATGGTGCCTAAGATCAGTCAAACTTGGTTCTTAGGAGAAGTCTAATTAAAATCCAAAAGGGAGATGGAGTCCCTATCCAACAGGGACTCCTGGGTGCCTCTAACTTGGGCACACACCAAGGGTGGCATGCGTCCTCCTCCTTGCCAGGTTCTGGTAGGACGACAGACCCCCACCAGCTCTTCAATAGGTGCGTGACACGTGGATAGAAATTAAAGTGTCAATGGTCAATATTTGACCAGTCAAAGGTCAACTTTTGACCAAAGTCAAAGGACGAGAAATGGTAGGTGACCAAAAATGGCAGGTATTATCTTAAAATAAGACAATCCTTTTCTAATCTAGACAGGCTCTAGTCAAACCAAGTGAAGGCCTCTGATTGAGCACAAACTTCTTTAGCTCAGTAAGGACAACTATTTATGATAGTAAAAGAAGAACGTTAGATTCAATCGAGTGCTAGAATGATTTTCTTGAATCTAATTGAATCTCATTCAGTTCAATTGAACTGGATCAGTTCAATTGATGATCACTAGATTCAAACTCTTATTTGTGTGATCCAGTTAGGTTCAGTTCTGTATGGTAATGGGATATGTCATGATCTCTATCATCGACATCATCGAAACTCCTTTCGATGGATCAAAACTCTTCTGATTCGAACAGCTAGAATGATCGATCATCTAAATCATTCTAATTGCTCCCAAAATCCACCAGTGACACCTAGCAGTATATGGTGGCAACCCATCAGAGCTGAATGCGAACCTCTTGGTGCAGCTACCTGTGTGATTAAGTTCTTCTATCTTGAGCCCCGATCAGATTAGGGTTTAAGGTGAACTCATCAAACCCTAGTCTCTGTCATATGATGTAATCATTCGATTCAAGTCCAATGTGAAAACCTAAATAGAAACTCTTTCTATTATTTCACTCTGCCATGGCCATGGGCTTCTGGACTTGATTCTCATGATCATCATAGGGCTGCTCCTCTACCATCCGAGGTAGATAGATTCCATCTTGATGCTATCCAGTTCCTACAATGAACATGCTATAGCCAACATACACCTCAGGATTCCATATGGCTAGGAGATCGAGTTATGGTGTAGTCAAACTATAACACCCTCAAGGTGAACTGTCGATGCACCTCAGATCAAAGAATCAGACACACCACTGCAGCATCGAGTCAGTCATTGACGAGAAGGTAGACTTCCTAATGACTACTCGAGGTGGTCACGCTCAGTGCCCTCGTTCTCTAACGAGTACCTGTACTCTCGCTCCGATGTCTCCATACCATAGACTCAAGACTCATCTACTAAAGAGAAGCGATTGTACACCAACCTTCCGAATCAATCACCATCCTCATGATGATCCTATGGTCGAGAGCATTTTATGAGTTAATAATGATTATTCATGTCTTAAATTTTCAACTCTTGAAAATATGAATTATCATTACCATTAACTCAAAGAATGTATCACAGATACTAAAAACACAAATGTGATAGAAAATAATCCATTTTATTGATTTTAGTCAAAATTATAATTTTATCCCTAGAAGTGTATTACAAGTGTCAGCTAATTCTGACTTCTAGGGCACATATATCTAACAAAAAGAAAAAGAGTTTTTTTTTATTTTTGATTTTCTTCTATTGTTCATGGCTATTCTCCTGGATGCAGCTGGAGTGCTAGTGATTTATTTGGCATATTAAAGGAGAGATCACTCAAGAGCTTGGGGTCGAGGTGGAGCTAAAGAAGCAACTATTTAGTCTGATAAAAGGCTATGAAAAGTAGTTAAGGTGTATTCAGCGGTATGATCGGTTGGAGTCTTGAGGGTGATGGAGATGGATGATCCATAGAGATCCAGTAGGTTAGGACTGGATGGCTATAGAGCGATGTAGAGACCAAGCAGGGAGTGCTGGAGTGCTGCAGTAGCACCTTCCTGGAGGCACAGGGGCTGAGAGAGACTCAACGATGCAGCAGTCGAGGAGGGTATCTCAGCATAAAGTGCCAAGGGCTTCTCAAGAAGATCAGGAGCAGGTCTTAAGGAGAGCCAGAGGGTCTCATGGAGTGCCATGGGCATCTAGCAGCTGGGAGTATCCTGGATCAGATTTCTTCTGTAGGAGCATCAAGAAGAGTTGCAGTTCAGATGGAGGATGATTTGTGTATAGCAAGAGAGGACCCAGATACCTATGAGGAGGTGGTGTTGAGATGAGTCAGAAAGTGCTGGAGCATTGTAGTAGTATTTTTCTAGAGGCATAGGATTGAAAGAGGCTCGATGGTGCAGCAGTCGAGGAAGATATCTCAGTAGAGAGTGTCAGGAGGCATCTTAGAAAGATCAAAAATAGATCTCAGAAAGAGCTCTCAGAGTCAATGAAGGGAAATCCTGATTTCCCGGTCCAGGTTCGTCCAGATCTGATTAGATCAAGAGATATATTTCAAAAATTTTTTCTCTTGATCTCAATCAGATCTTGATATGTTTCAGATCTGATTCTTATTATTTTAATAAATAAAATAAAATAAGATAAATTAAATCAAATTTAATTTACCTGATTTGGGTAATCCTATTACCCTGTAGATGATCCTGATTGCAGCGGAAGGTTCTGGATCTTAGCCACGCAAGCGCCTGGCCTCTACCGGTATCCACTCGGGTTGGATCTGGAGATCCTCTTCTTCTCTATCACACCTCCAAAAATCAGATCTGGATCTGATCTGGAGGATCTTCAAAACTCTTTTGAAGATCTGCAGTCGTCCTTTTGCAGCAGCGCAGCCTTCTTGCTTTTGATCGCCTTTCCTTGATCTGAATCGCACCAAACTAAGTCCAAAACACTTTTGGACGTGGAGAGCAAGGGGAGAAGAGAGTATGGCATGGAGAAGGAGGGGAGAGGCAGCCTTGGGGCGTGGGAAATCTCTTTCAATAAGACTTTGACTTAGAATTAGGGTTGGGCGCAGGGTCTTATTTATAGACTAAGCTTGTGATCCAACTCCTCTTCCTCTCAACCAATCACAACCCTTTGTGAAATCAGATCTAAATCTGATTGGTTGGAAATAGAGACCCCTGGATTCCTCCTTAGAGGGCGCCTAAGACCAGTCAAACTGGATTCTTAGTAGAACTCTAATTGGAATCCAAAAGGGAGGTGGAGTCCTTGTCCAACAAGGACTCCTAGGCGCCTCCTACTTGGGCTCACGCCACCCTTGGCGTGCGCCCTTCTCCTTGCCAGGTTCTGGCAGGGGGACAGGCCCCCACCAGCTCTCCAATAGGTGCATGACATGTGGTCAAAAGTCAAAGGGTCAATGGTCAACGTTTGACCAGTCAAAGGTAGACTTTTGACCAAAGTCAAAGAACAAGAAATGGCAGGTGACCAAAAATGGCAGGTAATGTCTTACAAAATAAGACAACCTATTTCTGACTTGGACAACCTCCAGTCAGACCATATGAAGGCCTCTGATTGAGCACAAACTCCTTTTGGCTCAGTCAGGACAACTTATTTATGATAGTAAAAGAAGAACGTTAGGTTCAATCGAGTGCTAGCACGATTTCCTTGAACCTAATTGAATCTCATTCAGATCAATTGAACTAGATCAGTTCAATTGATGATCACCAGATTCAAACCCTTGTTTGTGTGACCCAGTTAGGTTCAGTTCTGTATGGTAATGGGATATGTCATGATCTCTATCATAGACATCATCGAAACTCCTTTCGATGGATCAGAACTCTTCTGATTCGAACAGCTAGAATGATCGATCATCTAAATCATTCTAATTGCTCCCAAAATCCACCAGTGACACCTAGCAGTATATGGTGGCAACCCATCAGAGCTGAATGCGAACCTCTTGGTGCAGCTACCTGTGTGATTCAAGTTCTTCTATCTTGAGCCCCGATCAGATTAGGGTTAAGGTGAACTCGTCAAACCCTAGTCTCTGTCATATGATGTAATCATTCGATTCGAGTCCAATGTGAAAATCTAAATAGAAACTCTTTCTATTATTTCACTCTGCCATGGCCATGGGCTTCTGGACTTGATTCTCATGATCATCATAGGGCTGCTCCTCTACCACCGAGGTAGATAGATTCCCATCTTGATGCAATCCAGTTCCTACAATGAACATGCTATAGCCAACATACACCTCAGGGTTCCATATGGCTAGGAGACCGAGTAATGGTGTAGTCAAACTATAACACCCTCAAGGTGAACTGCCGATGCATCTCAGGTCAAAGAACCAGACACACTACTGCAGCATCGAGTCAGTCATTGACGAGAAGGTAGACTCCCTAATGACTACTCGAGGTGGTCACGCTCAGTGCCCTCGTTCTCTAACGAGTACCTGTACTCTCGCTCCGGTGTCTCCACACCGTAGACTCAAGACTCATCTACTAAAGAGAAGCGATCGTACACCAACCTTCCGGATCAATCACCATCCTCGTGATGATCCTATGGTCGGGAGCTGTTTATGAGTTAATAATGATTATTCATGTCTTAAATTTTCAACTCTTGAAAATATGAATTATCATTACCATTAACTCAAAGGATGTATCACAGACACTAAATACACATGTGTGATAGAAAATAACCCATTTCATTAATTATAGTCAAAATTATAATTTTGCCCCTAGAAGTGTATTACAAGTGTCAGCCAATTCTGGCTTCTAGGGCACATATATCTAACCACAATCTCCCACTTGTCCTAAAGCCAATTGGCTACAAGTCTAAGTCCCATCTTCTCAAGGTGGGCTTCGATCTTCTGCTGGCCCAATGGCTTTGTCAATGGGTCTGCCACATTATCTGCGGAGTTGACTCTCTTGACCTCAACGTAATATTTCTCAAGGTAATCGCGGATGAGATGATATCGCCGCTCAATGTGCTTGGACTTCTGGTGAGACCTCGGCTCCTTAGCAAGGGCTATGGCGCCATTGTTGTCACAGTAAAGAGGAATGGCATCTGATGGCATTACTCCAATTTCTGCAGCAAACTTCTTGTACCAGAACGCTTCCTTTGCAGCCTCTGATGCAGCTATATATTCTGCTTCCATGGTGGAATCTGCTATCACAGTTTGCTTGGAACTCTTCCAGCTGACAGCTCCACCATTGCACACAAACAGACTTCCAGATGTCGACTTTCGATCATCTATATCGGACATGAAGTCCGAGTCTGTGTATCCCTGGACCAGGAGTTCTCCATTACCAAAGACCAACATCATATCCTTAGTTCTTCTCAAGTACTTAAGGATACACTTCACAGAAGTCCAGTGTTCTTCACCTGGATTTGACTGATATCTGCTTGTGACACTCACAGAATGGGCTATATCAGGTCGTGTACATAGCATGGCATACATGAGGCTCCCTATTGCAGAAGCATAAGGGATCTTGCTCATGCGTTCTATTTCCTCAGGTGTGCTAGGGCACATCTTCTTGGAAAGATGAATACCATGTCTGAAGGGTATTAATCCCTCTTAGAGTTTTCCATACTAAACCTCTTTAGTACTTCCTCTATGTACATCTTCTGTGAAAGTCCTAGCATCCTATTCGGTCTATCCCTATAGACCTTAATTCCTAGAATAAAGGATGCTTCACCTAGGTCTTTCATGGAGAATTCCTTAGACAACCACATCTTGACTGATGTCAACATGGGAATATCATTCCCAATAAGGAGGATGTCATCCACGTACAATACGAGGAAGACAACAGCGCTCCCACTGACCCTTTTGAAAACACATGGTTCCTCTTCGTTTTTTGATGAAACCAAACTTTTTGATCACATCATTGAAACGAGTGTTCCAGCTCCGAGATGCTTGCTTAAGTCCATATATGGACCTTTGCAGCTTGCAAACCTTGTGATCAGTATCACTGGATGTGAAACCTAGCGGCTGTTCCATATAGATATTCTTTCTCAAGATATCCATTTAGGAATGCCGTTTCACGTCCATTTGCCATATTTCATAATCAAAATAGGCTGCAACGGCAAGCAATGTGCGGATGGATTTTAGCATAGCTACCAGGGAAAAAGGTATCCTGATAGTCAATGCCTTCACGTTGACTATAACCTTTTGCCACCAGTCTAGCCTTGAATGTCTCCACATTCCCATCTGCACCAATCTTTCTCTTGAAGATCCATTTACACCCAATAGGTACTATACCTTCTGGTGGATCTACCAAGGTCCAGACTTGGTTTGAGTGCATCGAGTCGATCTCTGACTTCATTGCCTCAAGCCATTTCTCGGAGTCGATATCTGATATCGCCTCGTTGTAGGTTTTGGGATCATCACCATGAGCACCATTACCTATGAGGAACATTTCCTCTACGTCCTCTGAAATAATACCTAAGTATCTTTCAGGGGGACGGGAAACTCTTTCCGATCTACGAGGTGGAAGAGGTAGTGTTCTTATTGGCTCAACCTGATTTGGTTCCACTTGGTCCTTAGCTCTTTCTGCTTGTGAGACTTTCTAATCAAGCTTAATCTGCTTTCCAATGCCACTATCTTGAATAAACTATTTTTCAAGAAATATGGCATGTCGACTCACAATCACATTGTGGTCTTCAGGAATGTAGAAATAGTATCCTAATGACTCTTTAGGATATCCTATGAATCGAGCTCTAAAGGACCTAAACTCTAACTTGTCCGCTTGTTGTCTTTTGACATAAGCCGGACAACCCCAAATTCTGAGATGACTCAGACTTGGTTTCTTACCGTGCCATATCTCATACGGTGTGTGTAGGAACGGTTTTAGAGGGAACCCTATTCAGTAAATAGATAGAAGTTAAT
>QRFJ01002369.1:121233-233218 GCA_006176705.1 Cocos nucifera
GTAATTCATGATGAATTGCCCATATGCATCAGTCAAGGATTGCAGAATAATATCATTCTGCAAGTCCAAGTCCAACTTCACACCGAGCTTCTCAAGCTCTTCCATGTCCTTGATCATTGTCAGACAGTGATCTTGGACTGACTGCCCATCACGCATCTTAGCCTTAAAAAGTCGTTTCGTGACTTGATATTTGGCTGCGCGACTCTGTTCACCAAACATCTCCTGCAGGTGAGCCAACATTTGGCGAGCAGTCCCGATATCTTCATGTTGGCGCTGGAGCTCATCAGACATCGAGCCCAACATGTAGTATCTGGCCTTATTGTCTTCGTCAATCCATTTTTCCAGAGACGCTCTCTGTTCAGTGGATGGACGAGCTGGTAAGGTGGGAGGGTCCTGGTCCAAAACATGTGTTAACTTCTCTGAACCCAAAACAATTTTGTAGTTCCTGAGCCAATCTTTATAATTGGGTCCAGTCAGTCTATGTGTGTCTAGGATACGTGCCAGTGGGTTGGACGCAGACATTTTCCTGTAGAGAGTCAAAGATTCTAGTTAGATACTGTAATTTTGACTTGACCAATTTGTTTAGGGATTTTATTTTTAAACAAATTAGCTCCCACTATTTTCTCGGATCCCTACACTCCCTTTGTAGAGATGCGAAAATCTCCGCGATTGATGATTTCTAGTGGGTGGTGCGGTCTCACCAACTGACTCATCACCTCACCTAACAGTTATTGGTGATGGGTTAGCCAATGAGTGAACAACTCTTGTTCAATGATTCTCTAATCATGGTGCACCCAAACTTGGTCTCTAATTCATGAATCTCACCGTATCCGGAATATTGATCCACTCCTTAGTTAAGTCAGACCCACCATTTGCATAGACTGGGTTCCTAATTGGGTCTCTCACCGTATCCGGAATATTGAGCCCAACTCATCCTCCAGCCCATAGCATCCAATGCCTAATAGACATGGTTGCGTCTTCCCGGTGCAACTGAGCCACTGTATCCAGCCGAGAACAATCAACCCCGGGAAGGGCCCGCACGTCTACAATGGTGGAAGACCTCGGACTTAATCTTTTCTTAGGGAGAATTGATTCAGGTCTCATTAAACTAGACTTGGCTTAGTCATAACAATTATGACTAACCTAGTGGCATGGGTCAGCTCGGATTATTGACCACCTCAGATCAGAACTGTGTCAACAGATATGGCCAGGTAAGTGAGACCGGTGGAAGGAATATGCCGTTAACTCGCACAAGAACGCATTCAGGTCGAGTAGCTTCCAATTAAAAACCAGTCGGTCGTCTGTGCCAAACTTACCTTAGACACCAAATTGTTGAGTCAGAACCAATTGGGTTAGCCTACAATCCAGACTCTAACCTTTGAGCCTAATTAGGTCTTGCTTGATCGTGACTCGATCTTGACCCAGACTTAATCCTATTAGGCTGGTCAATTTAAGCATTGTTGATCCCATCTAACCAACTCTTGATTCGGTTTGATCAACCGCTTAGACCTAATTGAGCTACCCAAGCCCGAACCCAGTATTATGAATATATCTTAGATCTAAAATTCTCAATTTTAGACCTAATTAATATTCCATAAACTTAATTCTTAATTAAGTTGGGTTCATAAACAAAATATGCACAATAAATCCTAGGGTTTCAGGATCTAGGGTTTTGCAGAAAGTAAGTTTTGGGTTTCTGATTAAGGACGAACACGCAGCACCCCTACACGTCATAAGAACACCCCATCGAATGGGAAGAGAGGGCCTTTAAACCCTTCTTCGTTCTTATGACCGGACGGCCAAGAGGAACGCCTTAATCAGGAACATGTAAATCTACAAAACAGTTATAGATCTATATCATATATCTCATATACAAATTTAGATCTAACCAAGGCATATTTTGCATACATCTCATGTATCATAATCATGCATGTTTTCAGATCTAAATTATCATATAATAATCTAAAAAATTAGATTTAAATTGATCTAATCAAAATAAATTCTAATCTAGACAATTATGTAGAACTATTCTACAACTAGTCTAGTCATGCATCTATCATATCTCATATGATATTTAAAATTAAATAATTTTTATTTGCTGTTTATCAGATGTTATTATAACACTTATAATATCAGAAAACAGTAAATAAGAAGATCTAAAATATGATTTAATCATATTAAATCAAAGACATGCAAAACTATTCTATAGAACTATTCTATTCTAGAACTAGTCATGCATATCTTCATGTTCTTAGATCCAAATCATTTAATTTTAATTTTTCTGATTTCAGATCTGATCACATCTCATGTGACATCTAAAATCACGTTATTTTTAATTAAAATAAAATTAAAATCAGATCTAAATAATTTTAGAACCATGGCTCTGATACCAGTTTGAAGGGAAATCCTGATTTCCCGGTCCAGGTTCGTCCAGATCTGATTAGATCAAGAGATATATTTCAAAATTTTTTCTCTTGATCTCAATCAGATCTTGATATGTTTCAGATCTGATTCTTATTATTTTAACAAATAAAATAAAATAAGATAAATTAAATCAAATTTAATTTACCTGATTTGGGTAATCCTATTACCCTGTAGATGATCCTGATTGCAGCGGAAGGTTCTGGATCTTAGCCACGCAAGTGCCTGGCCTCTACCGGTATCCACTTGGGTTGGATCTGGAGAACCTCTTCTTCTCTATCACACCTCCAAAAATCAGATCTGGATCTGATTTGGAGGATCTTCAAAACTCTTTTGAAGATCTGCAGTCGTCCTTTTGCAGCAGCGCAGCCTTCTTGCTTTTGATCGACTTTCCTTGATCTGAATCGCACCAAACTAAGTCCAAAACACTTTTGGACGTGGAGAGCAAGGGGAGAAGAGAGTATGGCATGGAGAAGGAGGGGAGAGGCAGCCTTGGACGTGGGAAATCTCTTTCAATAAGACTTTGACTTAGGATTAGGGTTGGGCGCAGGGTCTTATTTATAGACTAAGCGTGATCCAACTCTTCTTCCTCTCAACCAATCACAACCCTTTGTGTAATCAGATCTAAATCTGATTGGTTGAAAAAGAGACCCCTGGATTCCTCCTTAGAGGGCGCCTAAGACCAGTCAAACTGGATTCTTAGTAGAACTCTAATTGGAATCCTAAAGGGAGGTGGAGTCCTTGTCCAACAAGGACTCCTAGGCGCCTCCTACTTGGGCTCACGCCACCCTTGGCGTGCGCCCTTCTCCTTGCCAGGTTCTGGCAGGGGGACAAGCCCCCACCAGCTCTCCAATAGGTGCATGACATGTGGTCAAAAGTCAAAGGGTCAATGGTCAACGTTTGACCAGTCAAAGGTAGACTTTTGACCAAAGTCAAAGAACAAGAAATGGCAGGTGACCAAAAATGGCAGGTAATGTCTTACAAATAAGACAACCTATTCTGACTTGGACAACCTCTAGTCAGACCATATGAAGGCCTCTGATTGAGCACAAACTCCTTTGGCTCAGTCAGGACAACTTATTTATGATAGTAAAAGAAGAACGTTAGGTTCAATCGAGTGCTAGCACGATTTCCTTGAACCTAATTGAATCTCATTCAGATCAATTGAACTAGATCAGTTCAATTGATGATCACCAGATTCAAACCCTTGTTTGTGTGACCCAGTTAGGTTCAGTTCTGTATGGTAATGGGATATGTCATGATCTCTATCATAGACATCATCGAAACTCCTTTCGATGGATCAGAACTCTTCTGATTCGAACAGCTAGAATGATCGATCATCTAAATCATTCTAATTGCTCCCAAAATCCACCAGTGACACCTAGCAGTATATGGTGGCAACCCATCAGAGCTGAATGCGAACCTCTTGGTGCAGCTACCTGTGTGATTCAGTTCTTCTATCTTGAGCCCCGATCAGATTAGGGTTAAGGTGAACTCGTCAAACCCTAGTCTCTGTCATATGATGTAATCATTCGATTCGAGTCCAGTGTGAAAATCTAAATAGAAACTCTTTCTATTATTTCACTCTGCCATGGCCATGGGCTTCAGGACTTGATTCTCATGATCATCATAGGGCTACTCCTCTACCACCGAGGTAGATAGATCCCATCTTGATGCAATCCAGTTCCTACAATGAACATGTCACAGCCAACATACACCTCAGGGTTCCATATGGCTAGGAGACCGAGTAATGGTGTAGTCAAACTATAACACCCTCAAGGTGAACTGCCGATGCATCTCAGGTCAAAGAACCAGACACACTACTGCAGCATCGAGTCAGTCATTGACGAGAAGGTAGACTCCCTAATGACTACTCGAGGTGGTCACGCTCAGTGCCCTCGTTCTCTAACGAGTACCTGTACTCTCGCTCCGGTGTCTCCACACCGTAGACTCAAGACTCATCTACTAAAGAGAAGCGATCGTACACCAACCTTCCGGATCAATCACCATCCTCGTGATGATCCTATGGTTGGGAGCTGTTTATGAGTTAATAATGATTATTCATGTCTTAAATTTTCAACTCTTGAAAATATGAATTATCATTACCATTAACTCAAAGGATGTATCACAGACACTAAATACACATGTGTGATAGAAAATAACCCATTTCATTAATTATAGTCAAAATTATAATTTTGCCCCTAGAAGTGTATTACAAGTGTCAGCCAATTCTGGCTTCTAGGGCACATATATCTAACATTGGAGGTGTCCGTGGGTTGTGGAGGTATCCAAGATGACTTTGGAGGGATCCATGGAGTGTAGAGGGTCCAAAGAGGCAGCGACGATATATGAGGCACAGCGGTAGGCCTAGTAGTACAGCATTGGATGGTTGTCCTCAAGTGACTTGATGATCGAGTCAAGATCTTCTACAGCATCAGATAGACTTTGGGTATAGGTGGAGCATCGAGTAGAGGTGGCTTCACAAGTGGAGAGAAAGTTTGACATGAGTTCAAAGTGGAGGGCTGCAGGAGGATCGATATTCTAGCACCAGCATTGGTGATGCATAGTTTTAGGTGGAGCGGCACATGCAGATGGATAGACGTAGTTCTAAGGAGATCGTGTCAGATGGTACAGCATGTACTGATGTAGGAATGCTGTAGGTTCTCCAAGGAAGTCCAAAAAAGATAATGTAGCTGCTAAGCAGAAGGGATCCTACAATCCAGGATGGTGCTGAGAAGTAAGCCAAGACTTTATCTATGGAGACGATCATCCCAAAGGTCTCTAAGGATGTACAGCAGCTGAAGAGGATTGGTAGAGGAGTTAGCATTTATACAGTGAGCTGTCTGGGTGCACTGCAGAGCACAGGTCGATGTTGTAGCCATGAAGTTAGAGCAGAAGGACAACAGTTCGAAGCCAATGAGTGTGGTGGAGCATGAGTCTCAGGAGCTATGGAGCACAGGGCAGTATTGTAGCTTGGGAGGTGAGGTGGCTTCGAGGGCATGGTGTCAACTTTGGAGGCAACAGGATGGTGCTGACGATTCATGCAGGGTTTGCCAAGACTTGGGGCACCAAGATGGAGATTGTTAGGATTAGTAGTGCTCCCAAGCCTTGAGAGGCCATTGGAGGAGTCAGGGTGTTGGTCCAGAAGACTAGGATATCTGTGATCCTAGGGTTAGGATCGATTTTGGTCCTAGGGTGGAGGTTCAGTCCTCTACGATCATGAGGCCTTGGTTTATGGGTCTCATGGGGGCTACTCAGAGCTTGGACTAGATTTGGGTCCATGAGATTGAGTGCATAATCAGACTAAGGGTGTACATGGATTTGGATGAGTGCATTCAGATTCGGTTAGCCCAGAGAGTTTTTTACGGGTTGGGATTTTGGTCCATGTATAGATATATATATATATATATAAGTATATTATAAACCTAGGTAGTGAGACAAAGAGTCACAAAGATCACCATTTTCTTCCACATCTCTTCCTCTCTAGTTTCTTCACACACCAAGGTGCCCTAGGGGATGCACCTCCAAGCATGAAGGAAGGAGGCGTGCCCCACTCTTCCTTCAGCCTCAACAATGTCAAGGGATCCTGCACAACAATAACATGCAGTATTTATTGCCGTAGCTCAAAAATATCTAGGTTAGTTACTTTCACACAACATAGTTTGTGCCATTTCTTCTAATGTGCAATTTTTTCTTTTTACTACTCTATTTTGTTGTGGAGTTCTAGGTGTAGAAAAATTATGATTAATTTTTTTTATTATAAAAATTTTTAAAGTATTAATTTTTGAATTTGATGCCATGATCACTATGTATGCATACAATCTGTGTTCTTTTAATTTAAAACCTTTTGATAAAATTTGGAAAATGCATTAAAGGCTTTATCCTTTTATGCTAAAAATATTATCCAAGTAAATCTTGAAAAGTCATCTATAATTACTAGACCATACTTCTTACCTTCTAGAATAGTAGTCCTTATGGGTCCAAATAAATTCATGTATAGCAATTCTAAAGGTCTAGAGGTTGAAATCATGCCTTTTGATTTGAAAGAGTTCCTAGTTTGTTTTTCAAATTGACATGCATCATAAATTCAATTCTTGTCAAAATTCAATTTTGATAATCCTCTTCAAGGTCTTTCTTAATTAATTTTGAAAATAAATTCATACTTGCATGACCTAATCTACGATACCACAATCAACTAGTTTCATTGACTTTGGCATCCATTGCAATAAGACATTAACCATTTTTCATGTATAGATCATCGAGATCCACCATGTATACATTGTTATATCTATGTCCTATGAACATGATACCATTGTCATTGGGACTAGAAATAATACATAATAAGGATTCAAATGTGACTTTAAATTCTTTATCACAGAATTGACTAATACCTTAATTACCTATGGCAATGAAATTAGCCATTTTGCAAACCAGAGGACTTAAGGCTGAGAGACTACAATTAGAACCAATGCAGGGCATTATTAATCATCTCTTTATCCGTATCTATATTTAATCAATTCTTTTAAAATTTAATTTTACTTTTTAATAAAAATTTATAATTAAGTTTCCCTTTGTTTTATCAATAAATCTAACCAATAAATTGTTTATCAAGTAAAGGCCATTTTGGTCACTAGATTGAGATCTCATTTCAAAGATTAGTCAAAGCATATCTATCCTTGCACTGTTAAATCCATCAAACCAGCCACTCATGAACAACTATTTTCTTTGATAAATTTGCTCCCAACTCAACTTGAGAATGGCTGATATCACTTCAAGCTTGGCTTGGTTAGACCCCTCATGGGCAACTAGTTGATCAGTTGCAACTGGTTATCGACTAATGAGTCCAAACAAAGAATTTGCATATTATATTGCAAAAATCATACATTCAGCATGACATTTAACATATATGCTTTGGCCATTGAATAATAAATCTACTCCGCAAGACCAAGCAAAAATATATGATTTTATCTTACACTACAAAATTCATTTCTTTTTCAATATCAAGTTCATAACCGCAAGTCATTATGATTCCAAGAAATAAAGACTATTTAGTTGGCATCTGGTATTTGAAGAGTAATACTTTATGTATCGCATGCAGTATAGCATAATTGATGTGGAGTGCATCATTTAATCAGCTTGGACCTTATAGTGGAAGTAATGATGGAAGAACATTTAATGCTACTCAGCTTTTCTTTTCCTTCAAATTTTAGGTGACAAAAATATCCTTTCCCTCCATAGAATAAGGAAAGAAGAGTATTATGACTTTTTGATGGCATATAGCATAATAAAAAGTCATATAAAGATACAGCAAGTCATCTATATTATTTAGAATGTTATATATATTAATCAAAAGTCATATAAGATATTAGAAAGTCATAAATAATATTCATAATATTATATATATGCATAAGAAGTTATATATATTTTTTAGGATATCATATATATTTATATGAAGTAATGTAAGGCATCAGAAAGCTATATATAATATTCAGGATGTCATATATATTCATAAAAAGTTATATATAATATTCAAGATATCATATATATTTATAAAAAGTTATATAAGATATCAACAAGCTATATATAATATTCAGAATGTCATATATATTCATAAAAAGTCATATATAATGTTCAGGATATTATATATATTCATAAGAAATCATATATATTGTCCAGGATATCATATATATTTATAAGAAGTCATATAAGGCATCAAAAAATCATATATATTATTCAAGATGTCATATATATTATTTAGGATATCACATATATTCACAGAAAGTCATATATATTATTCAAAATATCATATATATTCATAAAAAATCATATAAGGCCTCAAAAAATTATATATATTATTCATAAAGTCATAATATACTTACAGAAAATCATAATAACCATAAGATATCACATAAAAAAAATAGAAAGTTATAAATATTATTCGGAATGTCATAGGAAATCATAAATAAAGTTCAGGATGTTATATATATTTATAGGAAGTTATATAAGGCATCATAAAGTGAAAGGACATTTTCATCATTAAATATTTGATGGAAAAGAGAAGCTAAGTAGCATTAAATGCTCTTCCATTATTACTTCCGCTATATAATCCAAGGTGGTTGGATGGTGCACTCCACGTCAATTTTGCTACACCGCATGCAGTGTACAAAGACTTTCTTGGTATTTGTATACAACCAATTCCCATGATGGCCTGGTCCCTCAGCCCATCACTAATCAGCCCAAGTGGTCCCAAGTCACCATACACAAATAAAAAAAAAAAGGCTATAAGGAAGAGTCTTGATGGGAGTCTTCCCTATTGAATCTGGCAAGAAACGAACTCCGAGGGCTGCCAAAACCCTAGGAAGTCCCCTATAAAAGAAAGCCCCTTCATCCCTTGATAGTCCTATGTCGCAAGTATCCATCCTTCTTCTCTCTTCTTTCTCCCTCTTTGTCCTACTTTTTGTTGATTTTCCTTTTACTATGGTCATCAGAATTGGAGCCACAGTCACAATCAAAGCTGAGGTAAGGCCCGATCTCACCTTCTCTCTCTCTTCCCCTCCTCCACACGACCTTAAGCATGGCCGATGGCTGCCAATTTGGTCGGCAATCCATAAAAAATAAAAGCCACTTTTCAGCCCCTATTTTTTAGCCTTCTTTTCTTTTTCTAACCATCGGTGTTGCCATCTTTTGATGCATGCTTGATCCTTGATTGGGTTGCTCGACCTTCCTATGACTTGTCTCAATGAGGCCATGGCCCCTAGTGAGTGGCTAACAATCAAAAAAGTAAGAAAGGTGGCCAGATCCTATATTTTCCAAGCATTTTTCATGATTTTTTCACTAGTCGGTCACCACCACAGGTCATCCACTGCTGCCCACTATTGATCATATATCACTACCCACTATCGAACCTCCAGGAAACCTTCGACTATGTTGCTGAACCACAGCCACTAGTCCACTTCCTCCCTCCCCTCTTCGGTTGAAGAAGAAAAGCGAGAGAGAAGAATTGTCTCTCTCCTTCTCTTTCTTATGTTGCTCTCTTTGACTATATGTATAATCCATGGACCCCATTATCTATTGTCATTGTCCTCAACTATGAATCCAAGATGATCTCCTAGAAAATAGGCCCAAAATCGCTTCAATATCCATACAATATGTTGGATCCCAGCCTAGTCCTTATCGGATATTCATAGAAATCGATCATTGTGAACCCCTATTGAGTCATCTAAACCATAATTAATCATAACCAGTTGAGTTCATCTTGTTCGGATAGATTTGATTAGTTGGGCACCACTGCCTGGCCAACCCTGTCCTTCTCTCACCCTGATCTTGATTTAAAATCCATTATTGATGAACCATGTTAATTGATCTTGGCTTCATGAATCCTTAGTCGAGTCGCTTAAATCTGATTCATCCGATCTGTCAAACTGATCATTCAAAAAATAGTCTCCTCTTTTTATTATTTAAATCCATTGAATTGATAGAATAGGAAGTAATTATGTTTTAATATTTAAAATATGATTAACTAATTCTTCTATTGACATCTGAAAATCTAAGGCAAACGAGATAAGTATATCTTATATCCCTTACTAATTTTCAAACTATAAGTGGATCTTACACTCTTTTATTCTTAAATTATCATATTTCTATATATATGATCTTTTATTAATGAAATCATCTTTTTCTTAAAATAAAAGATCAACATATGTGAAATGATAAAGTATATTTTATTATGATAAGTGGTTTCATAAATTTGTTTTATAAAAATAGCATATTTATGAAGCATAAATTTTATTGCTTTTTTACATCTACGTATAAGTACATTTCAAGAAAAAGATATAAAAATTTTTAGGGCTTTTAGATGGCTATGAATGAATCTCTAATATTAGGAAGGTTGATACCCAAATCTAGCATGCATTCATAAGAAATATAGCCCTACCATGGGTATAAAGTTAACATACGAAACAATAACTCTATTGATTAAGAAATATAGCCCTATTATGGGTATAAAGTGATAATAATATGAATATCTATAAGTAATATTTTGAAATATGGTATGAACATATGACAAAAATAATTTATAAATTATATTTATGAAATATTTATGATTTATGCATGTATGATCATCTTTTCAACTCACTTTATTATATGCTCTATAAAATACTTTATTTTTAAAATATCTATTATTTTTAAATATTATATTATTATAGAAAAATTTGTGCTTAATCCCAAAAAGAAGTGTGAATTTTACTTACTTGGTTAGTATAGTACATACTTCTTTATTTTTTTTCTTCCATAGAGGAATAGGGTTCGAAATGATAGATGATCCAAGCTTTAGGGTCTGCACCAGCAAGCTTGAAAGTAGCTTAAGTTAGTTTATTGGATAATTATGGACTTGTATTTAGCTATCTATGAATTTTGAGACATGGTTTTGATATTTCATTTTGGATTTAGATGTTGTGAACCAGTCATGGTTTAAATAATGAGTTGAATTGAACATCTTTATTACATTTTATTCATGATTGATCATTTATTCTATTCGATATCATAAATGTTGGCTTCATGTTATCATAGGTTGTACCCCTCAATAGCTTGATAGTATTATGTCTTAGATTTAGGATGTGACGTTTAATCATATCAGAGCAATAGGTTTGATTATGGTAGAAAATTAAGTTTAGATCTATGATTTGTAGGATAATCACAGGATGAGTATAGAAGAATAGGTTTAGATCAAAGTTGCATAGTGAAAGCATGATGGAGTATTAGATCAAGACTAAGCATTCATATTTATTTGAGAGTGAAGGTACATTAAGTTTTGCAGATGAAACTTTTTAACAAGAAGAATGTAATGGTTTGGTCAACTAATCTAGCCTATCACTGATTAGTTGAAGTTGGCCCAAGTCACCACTTATAAATTATAAAAAAAAAATAGGTAAGAAGACTCCTGATGGAAGTTTTCTTTCTCATCAAGTCTGGCAAGAAATGGACTCCTAGGGCTACCGAAACCGTAGGAAGTCCTCTATAAAAGGAACCCTCTTCTCTCCTAAAGTTCTCCATCGCAAGTATCCAGCCTTCTTGTCTCTTCTTTCTCCTACTTTTTGCCAATCTCTATTTCACTTTAGTTATTAGAAATCAAAGCTGTACTTCATCTTCAAGCCAAGGTAAGGCCTTGATCTCACCTTCCCTCTCTCTTCCTATAAGAACCCAGATTTTTTTTAATTTAATTTTTCTACATGAATCTCAAAGCATAAAAACAAAAAAAAAAAATCCTCACACATGTTATGCATGTGAGGCAAGAAAAGGAAGATTCTCGATAGAGTCTTCATCTTCTCCAACTCCATTAGAGAAAGGGATTGAATCTTGCCTAAATACATGGATTTTGACCTATAAATAGAGATCCTCTCTTCCTCCTTAATTATCCACACCAAAGTGCTCGAAAATCACCATCAATTTGAGATTTTCCATCAAGCTTCTTCTTGAGATTCCATCAGAGCGATCGTTGGATTTCTTACCATTGGCATTTGCCAAATCAAGGTAATATTCTCTCTCCTATCCTTCTTTTTCGAGCTTCAACCACTATAAAATATAGATTATTAGCAACGGCTAATTACCATCGCTAATAGTTCATCTACGATCGCTAATAACCTTACCGTCGCTAATTCCATCGTAACAATCAATCTAAAAAATCTTGATTTCTAGTTATTATTATTAACAATGGAAAACCTAGTCATCACTAATAAGGCTATTAATGACGACTTTAGCAATGAAATAATTTCATTACTAATTATTTTTTAATTTTTAAATTAATTTTTTAAAAAAATTTAAAAAATATTAGCGATGATATTTTTATGGCTAATGCTATCGCTAATAATTATTAGTGACCAAAAATACCATCGCTAATGTCATCTCTAATTTTTTAAATTTTTAAATAAAATTAAAAAATTATTTTAAGAAATATCAATGATAGTAATTTATTTTCTGATGCCATCGCTAATATCAATGCTAATAGTTAATTTTATTTTTTAAAAAATTAATAATAATATTTTTAGAATCTATTTTAATTAATTATAATGAATTATGGTTTCTAATACTTGTTATAATTAAAATCTAAAAATAATATGATAATCAAAAATTAAAAACTAATTATATTATATTAAAAATATAAATTATATAATTTTTTTATAAGTAGTATCAAAAAAAATATAATGCATCAAAAAAAATCAAGTTTGATCCTCGTCATCTTTTGCCTCCTTCTTTTGCTCCTCTTTAGCAACTGATGGATGAGAGCCGAATGTCCCAGCATCCTATAATAAAAAAATAAAATAATATTAATAAGTTTTGATGCGAAGGTATATCTTTTAATATACTTTTTTTATTCTTGAATAGATTATTCCTACATATTTCATTCGATGATATGAAGCTATAGACATCTTGGTCCATAGATTAGATAGTTAGATTGAATTTTTAGCCCCTAAATCCGCTTTCTAGACTCAAACTTAAATATATGATAATATAAAAACTTAAAATAAGTAAAAAAATTTAGTAATATAATTATTTGATATGATGGCTGGGATGATCAGCCCAGCTGGTTGCATAGCTGCAGGTTCTGAAGAAGCTCCATGGCCATATTATGAATGACACCCAAGAGGCTCTAAGGTCGGTAGCTCAGAAGCCTCTACACGACCTCCTCCATGTGCACATCACTCTAGACCTAGAATATTGAGGTTTGTAAGGATATAGAAGGGTATCGAGGTATGGAGGATCAAAACTATAGCCAAATCCTATGACTCGACTTCTACTTATCCTCCGGTGGCACTGAGCCATCTCTCAAGATCAAGGAAGGACTGAGAAGATGGATCATCGCCGTACCTCTCAGCAATGTATGCCTTGCAATGCATCTACACTGCTCAGAAATACATTAGTTCTAATCTAAAAATCAGATCCTGTAACAACTAAATTAGTAAATAAAGTCTGAAGTTCTTATCACGATCTATCATGATGTAGAATCTAAATAGTTACCAATCCTAGATTGGTGTGTGGCCTACCATAACTATAACTAGTCTGATGAACGATCCAACTACCATATTTACAATAAGTAATTAATAAAATTTAATTAAATAAAACATGCATATAAGAGTTTTTATAGTTTTGGTGAAGAGTTTTGATATTGATTTCTTACCAGTCTGTCGGCCACAACATGTACTGATCGAGCCATCTGTGTCTGATCGGATCCTACTAGACGGTCTGATTCTATCGAACCCTCTACCACCTATCGAAGTATTTCTCACTACTCAACTAGTTGCAGAGGGCCTGCCATATGTCTGCCCACATCCAATGATCTATGAAGGACCTCCAGTCTGATGATGATTAAAAATTAGAGTGCTGGATGGTGGACTATCTGAGGCTGTAAAGGCCATCTTGGAGCCTCCATATGGCCATCTTTTCAAAGGTCTGATAGCCAACCTCCTTATCTTGGAGAGTCTCAAATCAGTAGTACTGCTACAAGATAGAAGCAAGCATATATTAATATATAATTAAAATACTAATATATCAAAATTTAAAAATTAAACTAGTTTTGACTTACTAGAAACATCTTTCAGGCTGTATCATGAGCTTCAAATGGCCAGCTAGAGAACTCGTTCACCAGCCCCAGCATCAAGTGTTGGATGATGCCAGTAACCACATGAGATGCTCCAAACTCTCTAAATATGTTGTAAAATTAATTTTAAAAAATAAATATTAACTCTAGAATAGCTAAATTCTAAATATATTAATTAAAATTATAGTACTTATGAGTGGCTCGAACATAGATAAGATGTCTATCCTCTGGTCGAGTCAAAGGTGCTGCGAGCCGAGCGAGTCCTCGACCATGACTCGATGTCTGAAAGCCAATCGCTACTGCATATGACTGTGGGATCACTAGTGATCCCCTATCATCTGAACCTAAATGCAAAATATCTAATATAAAAAATATTATATTAGTTAGCAAAGAATACAATAATATAAATGATAATATCTAAGGTGTTAAGTTTACCATTTGGTGTGAGAGATGTGGAATCATGCGAGTTGGCCTCATGATTGCTCTCTCTTCAAGAGCTCTATCCTTGGCTGGAATGGCTCCAACCTCTGAAAGATATGATGTATAATCTCTAAAAATAAAAATAAAAATCAAAGCAAGAAGATAATCTAAAAATTGATTCAAACAAAATATCTACCAAAATATAGCAAGACGATCAAAATTTAACTCATGTGTAACAAAGATTATTAGTTAGCATGTGCAATGTATCAATAGAAAAATAATTCTTATCGAGCAGTACATGATAATGTGTTGGTCTGCTGATCTCTTGATTTAGGCATTGTCTAATTCTTATCCAATAGTACATGATAATGTGAAGAAGGCTCAAATGTGCCATTAAAAAATAAGGTATTACAAGTTTCTCTACACCTTTAACCATGAAGTGGCTGCAAGCAATTGTCTGCGATGTAACAGACCATCCAAGCTTATCCTACATTGCAAGTTCCTCTACACCTTTAACCATGAGGTGGTTGCAAGTGGTTATCTGTAATGTAACAAACCATCCAAAAGCTTGACCATACAATAATAAGAACAAAAATGCATCACCTCCATTTAGGTGCATCTCACACCGGCAGTCATCATAGCCTCTCCAAGCCCCTGACTGCCTCCTCGAGCTACAAAATAGGAGTAAATTTTTTTAAAAAAATAAAATAATAACTTAAAAATAAAATTTATGTACTCACATAATCTAGTCATCTAGCAAGCTCCCAGCCTGCATTGCACGGGATGCGCATCTTGACCATCCCTATTTGCAATAATGTTCTTTACTTTTGTGACTATGCATTTGAAAATGCTGCACTCTTAGTTCAAGGATGGGCTTGTTGTCCTTGTAAGAGATGTGTCAATAGAGAAATGCTTAATAGAAATGCAATAGTTGTCAATTTATATAAGAGTTGATTTATACCAAACTATAAGCGTTGGTACCTGCATGGCGAGACGTGCAAGACAATATGCATGGACGAGAGACTTTACTTGTTCAACACATTTGTTGATATGCAAGAGCTTAGCGATGATAGGCTTGAGCAGATGATTAGCACATTTAATGGGTTTGATTTGGTTATCGATAAAAGTCCATGTAATAATCTTTTAGGTAGCAACTGCCATAGCCATAATGGACTATTGGGGTTGCTATAGTTATAGCCTTGCTTAGCCTCTAGGGGGTAGCAACCCTATAGAGGGCAAGCATGGCTATAACCATAGCAATCCTATAGTCCATCATGGCTATAATGGTTGCAATCTAAAAGATTATTACATGGACATCCATCAATAATCAGGTCAAACACACCAAATATGTTAATCATCTACTTAAGCTTGTCACCATTAAGCTCTTGCACATCAGCAAGAGCTTGGACAAGTAGAGCCTCTAAAGCCCCTGTAATTATCTCTCATGTCTCGATCCCTATATAGGTACCAACGCTTGTAGTTTGGCATAAATCCACTCCTATATGAATGGCTATTGTATCTCTATTAAGTATTTCTCTATTCACGCATCTCTTACAAGGACAACGAGCCTATCCTTGAACTAAAAGTACACTATTTTTAGAAGCATAATCATAGAAGTAAGACACATCATTGCAAATAGGGATAGTTAGGATGTGCATTTTGTGCACGTGGACTTGAAGCATGTCAGACGACTAGGCCATCCAAGCACATCGGAATGGCATCCAAGAAAATCTCATCCTAAAGTCTAGCTCAAAAATTTAAAATTAATTAATTTAGATGTTATTAATTTAAAACTAATTTTTTAAAAATTAATACCATCAGCTAGAGCGTGCCCTGCGTGCAAGGGCTGGATGCCTTGGATGCTAGCTGAGACTTAAGGGTCGAGCGCATAGGGAATGCCCTGGCTCCATGTTCGCAATATTGATCGGCACCTTATCTTGGCCTGAGCATGCAAGATGCGTGGGAGTTGGATGTCTAGGATGCTAGCTGGAACCCGAACCTGAGTGCTCAAGGCATGTCTCGATCTTGTGTTTGCAATGCTGCTTAGATCTTTCCTCGATATTCAAGAACTCTACATGCCGAGACTCGAGCGTGCAGGGCACGCCTTAGCTCCATGTTCGCAATGCTGCTCGGACCTTTCCTCTATTCGAGCACTCTGCATGTCAAGACCCAAGTCCCTACTACTTCTAATATATTAATATTTAAGTAATTAATTATTTAATATCTAGTTATACTTAATTAATATTATTTAAATAAAAAATTAATTTTTAGTGATGGTATTAGTCGTTGCTAATATCATCGCTAATACTCACAATAGAAGGCAGGCTACCATATAAGATCGAGGCATGAACTAGTGCATAGGGATTGAGATGCAAGGAGGCACAGACTGGTAAACAGGGACTAAGGCTCAGGGATGCAACCATAGAGCTAATATGCGTGCAGATGGGAGCTCAGGATCAAGCCGGCAGGGCAAGGGCCATAGGGTTGGGGTCGTGGGCTGAGAGTAGTAGAGCAAGGGCCACGGAAATGAGGGCACAGGGATGAGCTGGGGGGAGGTGGAAGATGGCCGAGGGCTCGGGAAGGAAGCTACGGAAAGGCGAACCGAGGGGAGATGAGCCTGGGGGAAGTGGAAAGCGGCCAGGGGCTCACAACTGAGAGCTCGAGGAGGTGGCTGAGGTGAGGCAGGCCGAGTATAGCAGGGGGAGGAGGCCGAGGGCTCGGAGAGGCGGCCATGGAGAGGTGGGCCGAGGGAAGGTGGGAGATGGCCGAGTGGAGGTAGGGGGACAGGCTAGGGGAGATGGGTGGTAGTCGGGGAGGTTGAAGGTGATCGGGAGTTGGGGAGGTTGCCATGGAGAGGCGAGCCAGAGAGGCAGGTCGGAGGGATGGAGATGGTCGGGAGCTCGCAATTGGAACAAGGAGGCGTAGGGGAGGCGGGATAGGTATGCCGTGGAGAGAAAATCGAGGGCTCGGAGAGGCAGCTGTGGAGAGATGGGCCATGGGGAGGTGGGAGGCAGTCGAGGAGGTGAGGACAGCCAGGGGCTCAAGGAGGCAGCTGCAGAGAGGTGGCTAGGAGGAGGTCAGGGGCTCAGAGAGGTGGGAGAATAGGCTAGATGCAGCCAGGGGAGGCGGTTGGGAGGGAAAGAGGGTGGCGGGGGACTGAAGGGCAGGGGAGAAGGGGGTGAGGGTGGGGGAAAAAAATGCGGGTGGGGTGGAAAAATGAGGGGAAGGTGGGATGGGGGAAAACAAGGGCACGTGGTGGAGTGAAATAAGGACGGAAAGCATATTAGCGATGGCAAATTACAATCATTAATAGTATTTTTTTGTCACTAATAATATAAACTTATTAGTGACGATAAAATACAATCGATAATAATTTTACTATCGCTAATAATTATATTTTTAAAATAATATTTTATCAAAATTATTAGTGATGATAATATCTTCATCGCTAAAGCCATTACTAATACTTCTAATTTTTTTAAATTATATTTTAATATTAAATATTTTCTCTTAGATCATTTTTTGGATGGACAAAAATTAATATTAAATTTTTAGATTTAATTAATTCATGGATCAAGTCCTAATTAATTTAAACTAAATTTAATTTAGTTTAGCTTGACTTAATTTAGGGCTAATTGAATTTTAGTATTTTAAGTAGGACTTAGATTCAAAGTCTAATTGAATTAGATTTGACAGAATTTCAAATCAGATCGAATTAGATTCGAATTGAACCTAAATTAAAACTCATTTTATTCTAATTGATTTAAATTAGATTAAATTTAATTAGGCTTGACTTAATTTAAGGGTAATTAGATTTCACAATCTAATTAAGACTTAGATTCAAAGTCTAATTGAATTAGGTTTGATAGGATGTCGAATAGGATTTGACTCGGATTCGAATTAGATTCGAATCGAATCCAAATTAAAAATTTTTTTTTTTTAATTGATTTAAATTAGATTAAATTTAATTAGGCTTGACTTAATTTAAAGATAATTAAATTTTACTATCCAAGTAGGATTTGAATTCAAAGTCTAGTTGAATTAAGATTGATAAGTTTCGAATTGGATATAAATTAAAAATTATTTTTTAATTAATTTAAATCAAATTTAATTTAATTAATCTTGACTTAATTTGAGGTTAATTAAGTTTTATAATCCATATAGGACTTGGATTCAAAGCCTAATTAAATTAGGTTTGATAGGATTTTGAATTAAATTCAAATCAAATTTGAAATGGATTCGAATAAAATAATAGATCAGTCCTAATTGATTTAAAATATATTTAATTTAAGAATGCTTGACTTAATTTGAGGCTAGTTAGATTTCATAATTCAAGTAGGATTTGGATTCAAAGTCTAATTGAATTAGGTTTGACAGAATTTTAAATTGAATTCTAATCAAGTTCAAATTAGATTCGAATCAAACCCAAATTAAAAATTATTTTTTTAATTAATTTAAATTAGATTAAATTTAATTAATTTTGACTTAATTTAAAGATAATTAGATTTTACTATCTAAGTAGAATTTGAATTCAAAGTCTAATTGAATTAGAATCGATAGGATTTCGATTTAGATTCGAATCAGGTTTGAATTAGATTCAAATTAAATCCAAATCAAAAATCAATTTTTTTAATTAATTTAAATTAAATTTAATTTAATTAATCTTGACTAAATTTTAGGTTAATTAAATTTTATAATCTAAATAAAATTTGGATTCAAAGCCTAATTAAATTAGGTTTAATAGAATTTTAAATTAGATTTGAATCAGGTTCGAATTGAATTCAATTTGGACTCAAGTTATGTTCTAAATTATTAGCAATAAAAAATATGGCCATCGCTAATTCTATTGCTAGTAACATTTTCAAATAAAATTATTTTTTAATTTATTATTTTTAAAAAATTATTAGCAATGATAAGATTTTCATCGCTAATAAATAAAATTTACCATCGCTAATAATTATTTTATATTTAAATATTATTTAAAAAATTAAATAATTTAAATAATTTTAGCGATGGCTTTTGCCATCATTAATAATTAAAAAACCATCACTAATAGGTTAATAGTAGCGATGGCAAGATTTTCATCGCTTATAAATTAAATTCGCCATCACTAATAATTTTTAATATTTAAATATTAAAAAATTTATACTTTTAGTGACAGCATTTGTCATTTCTAATAATGAAATTACTATCGCTAATCATATTAACAACGATAATTTTTTTCATCAGTATTATGGTGGCTAAAATGAGTTATTAGCAATGAAATTTTTTCTATCACTAATACCATCACTAATATTCAAAACTCTTAAAGTGGACATCATCAAAATATATTCGATAAGCTACCAAATTAGTAAGAACAGGGTCTTCCCTATTCTCTAATTTCTTTCCTCTCATTTTGCCAACCACCGATAGCTGTGGCCACCATCGAGGTCATCTTCTAACTAGTGTTGAGTGCTAATGTTGGCCACCGATTTGTATTTCATGGCTGTGGTAGGGAGAAAAAGGGAGGGGGAAAAGAATTGATCAGTTCAAAGAAGTAAAGAAAGAAGAGAGTGCCTCTCTTCTCTCTCTTTCTTTTATTTAATTTTTTCCTCTTTAATTTGATTAAAAAAATATATATAATACTAATTAATTAAAATTAAGGGGACTTGGAGTGCATCCTAGCAAGTCATAAAGGATTTAAGTTAAACAATTCAAGTTTTATTATTTTAGTATTAAGATTAGTTCTATAGAAGAACAATCTTTCAGACAAGAGAATTTTCGACTAGGTCCCTTAGCACTTGGTTCATAAACTGGGATGTGGAATGATATTAAAAGATTAATTTATCATCAACAGAGGTAAGGATTCTTTGCACTACATGATTTTTAGTTTCTCATGGCTGATATTTGTTTTATGATTGTCTGAATGATTATTTGTATTTTTCATATCATGTGTTCATAAACATCGATAGTTTTTCAAATGATTTGGATTGTGATATCGACTACTAAAAATTTTAAAAGAATTAATATATACAATATTTTTTTGATATAATTAAGATTTAATAAATTGATGATCATTAAAAGAATATTTGGATTAGCCATAATAAATTAAAAATAGCCTTGTCATAAACAGAAATGTGACATTGAAAATAGTCCACTATAGGCAGAAACATGGCACTAAGAATCACTACAAGAAATTGGATTATTAGCGATGGCTAATTGCCATCGCTAATAGATATTTTATCATTGATAATACTATTAGCGACAACATCCCCTTGCTAATTGATAATCAAAAAAAAATTAGTTGCTAATTTCAGCTATTAGCGATGGGTTAACTAGCCATCATTAATACTAGTTATTAGTTATAGCATTAGCGATGGCTATATTTCATTGCTATTTATATCCTAATTTTTAAATAAATATTTAAAAAATTTAAAAATAATTAGCAATGGCTTTTCTGTCACTAATGCCATCACTAAAATTATTAGCGATAGCTTAAACTATCACTAAATACATTGGTAATAGTTAATTTTATTTTTAAAAAAATTAATAATAATATTTTATTATTAATAATAGCTAAAGATGTTGGTAAAGTTAAATTTATTTTTTTAAAATATTTATAATAATATTTTTAAAAATCTATTTTAATAAATCAAGATCAATTATGTTTTTTAACATCTATTATAATTAAAATCTAAAGATAATATAATAATTACAAAAAAAAACTAGTTATATTATATTAAAAATATAAATTATATAATTTTATAAGTAGTATTAAAAAAAATAAAATACATCATACAAAAGAAAATCATGTCAAATCCTCCTCCTCGTTCTCTTGCTCCTCTCCAGCAATTAGTAGATGAGAGCTGGATGTCCCAATATCCTAAAATAAATAAAAATAAGATATTATTAATATATTTTGATATGGAGACGTATCTATCGATATGGAAGCATATTTTTAGCAAATTATTCCTATATATTTTATTCAATAATATGGAGCTATAGACACCTTCAGCCCATCAATTGGATAGTTAAATTGAATTTTTAGCCTCTACATCCCCTTCCTTGACTTAAACCTAAATATGTGAAGCTTCTAAATATGAAAACTTAAAACAAAAAAAGAATTTACTAGCAGAATTACTTGATGTGATGGTTGGAACAATAAGCCCAGGTGGTCATGCAGCTATGGATCCTGGAGAATCTCGACAACCATATCATGAATGGCATCCAAAAGCTCTGAGATTGTTGGCTTAGAAGTCTCTGCATGATCTCCTTCATGTGCACATTACTCCAAGTCTATGATGTCGAGGCCTGTGAGGATGACAAAGAGTATCAAGCTGTTAAAGAATCAAAACTGTGGCTGAATCCTATAACCTGATGCCTACTCATGCACCCCTTCGGTGACCCTAAGCCATCCCTCAAGGTCAACGAGAGGCTGAGTGGATGGATCATCGTCGTACCGTGCAATGACGTCCTCCATATAATCCGCCTACATAGTTCAGAAATACATTAGTTCTAATATACATTTCAGATCCTATAATATCTTAATAAATATAGTTTAAAATTCTTACCATAATCTATCATGACCTAAAATATAAGTAATCATCAGTCCTCCTAGACTAGTGTGTGGCCTCCCACAATCGCAACTGGCCTGATGGATGACCTAATTACCATATCTATAATAAGTAAATAATAATAAAATAAAATTAATTAAAGCATATATAAGAGTTTTTACATGCAATTCTACTGAAGAGTTTTAGTATAGATTTCTTACCAATCTGTTAGCCATAACATGTGTGCTGACAAAACCGCTCGTGTACTTGATCAGATCCTACTGGATAGTCCAATTTTGTCGGACCCTCTACCACTTATTGGAATACTTCTTGCTGGTCCACTAGTTGTAGAGGGCCTTTCATACATCCGCCCACATCCAATGATCCCTATAGGACCTCCAATCCGATGATGACTGAGAACTAGAATGCTCAATGGCTGTCGAAGACTGTACAAACCATCTTGGAACCTCCATGTGGCTACCTCCTCAAAGGTCCGACGGTCAGCCTCCTCATCCTCAGAAGTCTTGAATCGATAGTACTCCTATAAGTAGAAGCAATCATGTATTAATAAATAGAATATAAATCTATAGTGAATTTAAAAATTAAATATTTCTGACTTATCCAAAATATCTTGCAGACTGCATCACGAGCTCCAGATGACCAGTTGGAGAACTTATTCATCGATCCCAACATCAAGCATCGGATGATGTCAATAACCACATGAGATACTCCAAACTCTCTAAATATACTACAAAATTAATTTTAAAAAATAAATATTAACTCTAGAATTGCTAAATTTTAAATATATTAATTAAAATTATAGTATTTACGAGCAGCTCTGAACATGCATGAGTGCTCTATCCTCCAGCCATGTCAGAGATGTCATGAGCCGGGAGGTCCTTGACCATGACTCTGTGTTTGAGAGCCAGTCACTATTGCGTGTGACTGTGGGATCACTGGTGACCCCATGTCATCCAAACTTGAGTACAAAATATCTAATATAAAGAATATTATATTAGTTAGCAAAGGATAAAATAACATAAACGAGAATATTTAAAGTGTTAAAATTTACCATCTGGTGTGAGAGGTGCAGAACCATACGAGTTGGCCACATGATGGCTAAAGCAGCTCTAGTCTCCAGAAGACATGATATATAATCTTTAAAAATAGAAATAAATAGATTCATCAAATTAATTATATAATTATTGATGAGAATGCAAGATTTAAAATAACATATTTTATTGGCCAATAAAGCTTATATGAAATAAGTTCTCAATAAAAAATAAAAATCAAAGCAAGCAGATAACCTAAAAATTAGTCCAAATAAAATATCTATTAAAACATAACAAGACGATCAAAATTTTAAGTCACGTATAATAAAGATTGTTAGTTAGTATTATAATGTATAAGTAGAAAAATAATTCTCATCCAGCAGTATATGATAATATGTTGATCTGCTGGTCTCCTAATTTAATCATTATCTAATTCTCATCTAGCAGTACGTGATAATCTCAGTATATGAAAATACGAAGAAGGCTCAGATCTACTATTGAAAAATAAGGCATTGCAAGTTCCTCTGCATCTTTAATCATGAGGTGGCTGTAAGCAGCTATCTGCGATGTAACAAACCATCCAAGCTTGCCTTGCAACTACAACAACAGGAACATAATGCATTACCTCTATTTTGGTGCCTCTTGCACATGCATCATAGCCCCTCGAAGCCCCCCGCCACCTCCTCAAGCTACAAACTAGAAATAATTTTTTTAAAAAAAAATAAAATAATAACTTAAAAATGATTCTTAATTCATGTGTTCGTGCAGCCTAGTCATCTGATACGCTTCAAGTCCGCATGCACGAGATGCACATCCTAACCATCCCCATTTGTAATGATGTTCTTTACTTTTATGATTATATTTGCACTCTTAATTCAAGGACGAGCTCATTGTCCTCGTAAGAGATGTGTCAATAGAGAAATATTTGATAGGGATACAATAGTTGTCCATTTATATAAGAATGGATTTATGCCAAACTACAATCATCGGTACCTGCATGGAGAGACGTGAGAGATAATTGCAAGGGTTTCGAAGGCTCTACTTATCCAACATATTTACTGATATGCAAAAGCATAATGGTGACAAGCTTGAGTAGATGATTAACACATTTAGTGGGTTTGATCTGATTATTGATGAAAGTCCATATAATAATATTTCAGATAGCAATCGCTATAGCCATGATAGACTATAGGGTTGCTATAGTTATAGCCTTGCTTATCTTCTAGGGGTAGCAATCCTATAAAGAGTAAGCATGGCTAACACCATAGCAACCCTATAGTTTATCATGGCTATGGTAGTTCCTATCTAAAAGATTATTACATGAACTTTCACCAATAACCAGATTAAATACATCAAATATGTTAGCTCAAGCCTGTCATCATTAAGCTCTGATACATCAACAAGATCTTGGACAAGTAGAGTCTCTGAAGCCCATTACAATTATCTTCTACATCTTCCCATGTAGATATCAATGCTTGTAGTTTGGTATAAATCTACTACTATATAAATAAGTAACTATTATATCTCTATCAAGTATTTCTCTATTGACATATCTCTTATAAGGCCAATGATGAATATATTAAATATAACATAAGAAGTATTAGAATTTATGCTATTGAATCTTTTTTATTTTATATTTAATATTTTTTATAATTTTTTTTAAAATAATTAATTATGAAGATTTAATCATAAATCAATCAATAATGATCTTTCAATACATGCATATGAAGCTCGAGTCCAAATTCAAGCTTATCATATGTACAACATGCGAAGGAACATAGATATAGACATGGAGGATAGGATGCATGTAGAAATGAATATGTGTGTGTCTATATATATATATATATATATATTATAAAAAGAAAATTGAGCATTTATGGGCATTGAAAGGGTAAATAGGGGCCACGGGAGAGTTTTCTTTGGAATTAAAGGTCTTTGGGCATGTGTTGTGTGCTAGTGCATTGGAATTTTTAGCGAGTGAGCATGGTGCTGGTGTGCACACGGAAAAAAGTGTCACGTGAAAGAAAAAAAGGGGCTATGCCGGATGCGGGCGGGCCGGTGAGCGGATGGAATGCGGAAAAGTCAACTAAAAGCATAAGTTCGGACCTAAAGAAAGTGAATACGGAGCAAGCGTTCGAGATTCAAAAAATAAATAAATAAATATATATATATATATATATATATATATATATATATATATATATATATATATATATATATATATATATATATATATATTTTTATTTATTTATTTATTTATTTATTTATTTAGAAATTTTTTAGAAAGAAAAAATTTTGGTCTCTCCCTCTTGCCTTATTTTCTATCTTCTTCATCTCATCCATCCGAGCTTTCTTATCACTCCAATCTCAATCATGAAAGATGCATCTTTTTATTAGTCCTACATCTAAAAAATATAAAATCTTCTTCCCTTTTAATACTTATAAGCAAAGCTCAATGCCTCTACTTTGGATATATCTCTCTCCACACCATAAGTTTTGTAGGGGCCCATGTGGTAGATGAGAATACCTATCTTTTAAATTTTTTTATCCATCTTGTTCCCATTTTTTTCCATCCTTTCAATACCATAAGAAGGAGAGTTAGCCAAAAAAAGATTGACCAGAGAAGGTTCTGTGTTTTTATTTTTTATTCTAATTCCAAGCCCTATTAATGACTTAGAAGTTAAAAATCTTCTCTTTGTATTATAAATTTTTATCAGCAATAAATATTAGTTCTTTTCTTATCAATTTAATTTTAATTTTTTAGTAAATAAAATAATTTAGATTTTTGTATTTAATTTTTATAATTTTTAATTTCAGTACTTAAATAGTTTATTTTTCTTGCTAAGCACTAGAATAATTTATTTCTATAATTTTTTAATTTTATAATTTAAATTCTAGCAAGTAGTATAAAATTTAATTTTAAATAATTTTAAAATTTTAATTAAAATCATGTCTGGCTAAGCAATCTCTCTAGGAGTTGCGATAAAGCTAAACCATGATTAGAAGCTCTTCTTAAGATTTCTCCTTGGCTTTTATTTTTTTAGAGTTCTTCCTTTAAGCTTCTTGCCAAGAAACTTGAAGACTATCATTGGATTTCAATTTTTTTTATAATTCATGCTTGATTCGGTGCAAGAAGGATAATAGGTAGAAGGCCTATAATCTTTTTAAATTATTTTCTTTTATTCCTTATAGAAAAGAAAATTTTGATGGATTATTGTTGGGTTAGAGCTCCTTCATAGTCCATACTTGGATAACACAAAAGAAGCAATTAAAAGAAGAGTCTTTAATTAGAGTGAATGATTGTTCATGCATCTTAATCAAAGGACATCATAAGAGAAATCATATAAAGACTCTCTAAGTCATTATTTCAGTGGATTCAAAAATTCTAGATTTTTAGATTATTATTCTTTGTAATTAATTTATTATTTAGTAGAAAGTAATAAATAATCTTTCCTCTTGTTTGTTAAAGCTCGTCTAAGCAAAAGTTTGAATGTAATTCAAATATTTAATTTCTCATGGGATCGATCCGTACTCGCCAAACTTGCTACTTTGTACATCATGCTCTTACGGTTAATTTTAAGATACATCAAGTTTTTGGCATTGTTGTCGAAAAATTAGCATATTTTCAATTTGTATCTAAATTTTTTCTCTTCATGCTTTTTACTTTTTAGTGTTTCTTATCTGCCTTCTTTATCTTGCTTTACATTAAGTTGGTAAGTGCTGGAAGTTAGGTATGTAGTCTAACCTACTCTTTTCTTTTTGCATATTACTTAAATCTTATTTGTTATTAGTTTTTAATTCTTGTTTGTTCTTATTGATTGTGTATAAACATATCTAAACTACTTTAAAAGTACAAATCTAAATAAGATAAGGTGAGGATTTCATCATTCTTTCTTAGCCAACAAATAAGTTTCCTCATTTGCATTAATCCAATCCTTAAATAAAATCAATTAGATGTCAACCCTAGGGACATCCAAGCTCATTAGGATAAGGAAACCCAGGAGTTGGACCAGATTCAAGTTGGTTGACCTATCGGTATCTAGAAAAGTAGTTTGTGAGATGATTGAGCTCAAAAAAATGTGGTTTATAATTAGTTCTGTTTGTTGATTTGATCAATTTAATTGGTATCTAAAGAAAGCAATAAGGGAACTTCAATCGATCTTATACTTACCTAGCCAATTTGGTTAATTGACTTCGAAGTCGGAGTTAGAGTTAGGAGAATCCCAGTTATGATTTCTCTTCTTTTCTCTTCTCTTGATTGAAAATAAATAATAAAAATAAAAATCTACATTTAATTCTAACATTTTATTAAAATTTAAAAAATTAAAAAAAATAAAAAATAGAAAATAAAGTGAATCCTTCATTTTTTTTGTGGAGAGGGATATTGGGTCGACTAGTTAGAATTGATTCAATTTCTTATTTTTTTTGTCCATATTTAATCGTGTTGGCTCGTGGTTTACCATTGAGCTAATAGATTTAGTCTAACCAATAATCTCTCACTTACAAGACTTCTACTATGTACTAATATATATTAATCTAGACATTACACAAATATGTACACATAAGTATTCAATCAGAAACTTGACACTAGGGCTAACTTTTTAAATAATATGAACCTGCATTCGTTTCCTTCCATATCCATACAGGATTGCAGCGCTCGGGGGTAAAATGAGCAGGAGCTGTGTGATGACCAAAATGCATATAGCTGTGGCTGTCGAAAAAGGAAAAAAAATGACCAACATCATGATTTGTCTTAATATGTGGAGATTTATTCAAATTGGAGACTAGCGCTTAGTTCAGTGATAATAGCTTGTTATGCAGAAATGTAATTTTCTGATGGAACAAGAGAAGCTAGTTGAAGATGCTACACTAAGAGAGAAAAAACCTAGGATACCACATCCTCAATTTCTAGAAAGCCCATCCACAAGAAAATTTGCTAATGGAACCAGAGACCAGTTTATCACTCTCCTCTAAATAAAACCCAAGACCTCACATCCTCAATCTCTAGAAGACCCCTCCAACAAAAATCCACAATCAAGCCCCCAATTTCAATCGCATATAAAGATGCTATGGGAGATGGAGAGTTGTTAACTTTATTATATCCTACCAGAGCTCGTTAGAAGTAGATGGAGGGACTACTACTAAAAACCATGATATCAGTATCGGACATCATAAGTACATCAAGTCCTCCTTTTAACACTATTTACTTGATGTAGGGCCAAAACATGCACATAACCTTCAAAAATCTCCAATGTATGTATATTTTTCACAAAGATTAACAGTATATTAAAACAAATAACCATAATGGGAACATGGACATAGACTCGGTCTCCTCTTGAGGATCTCAGTCAAGAACTCAAACGATTACATAAATACTAGCGCTGGTTAGTTATTTAGCAACATAGTTGTAATTCTCCATCTAGATCCTGAGAAATAAAATAAAGAGAAAAAAAGAAAAGAAAAAGGGGAAGAACACCCTTTGCTTTAACAACCAAGGGAATGTGAAAACTCCAAGGATTGGCTTGTTAGAACAGAATCTGACTACCGCCAGGAAAACGGGAGAGTTTGGGAGGCCCCGTCTGAGGAACCCTCTCCTCCAACATGAAATATACTCTGGCAGTGAAGCTCGGCATCATTAGCATCAGGAACCAAAACAGTACCCACATGCTCATCCTCCACCCCCGAACACGTGAATCCAGTCGGTGAAACACCGTTGGAGGCCTGTGAATGAGTATACCGAGCAAGACCATACTGCAGACTTGGAACGAGAGGCTGACCCATGGGAATCCGATCGGCTGATGGCACAATTGGGCATAGATTGATGCCTGAATTCTGAGCTGGAGATGACAGAAGAGAGAGAGCACAATCAGAGTCGAGGACTTGTGTTAAACAAGCTGGGAACATCTTGCTGCTGCTGCTCTCTGAGGGAGGGATGGCCTTAAGAAGTGGCTGGCAGACCGAAGCTGTCTCGAGTGTCGTTCTGCTGCTGAGGGTGGTCTCACCATCCTGCAAGAAAGGGAACTGCCTTCTTTCTTTATGGTAGCTATGGGAGGAGTCAGAGAAATGATGTTGCCTGTCAATGAGATGTAGGGGAGGGCGATGCGCATAAATCGAGCTCTCCTCAGTTTTGATGATTCCAGTCCAGCTAGGCTCCGGTGTGGCAGTTGGAAAGCTATGAGGATATGAAAACCTGGTCCCTGTACATCAGATGATTTTATTAGAAAGCAATAAATTTGTAGCACCAAGACAAACAGTTACATGCCCATATCTCGGAAAGACAGTTACATGCCTATATATCAGAAAGATAATAATAGAAGAAAGATATATAGAAGAGCTAACAAGTACTAGAGTTATAATATAAATTCTATACAAGAACAGTGGAGAAAATAGCAAGCATGGTGAAGAAGCAGCAAGGAATAATGGCAATGTCACCGGATTATTAGTATTTGGAAAACATATCGGGTTCTAGTGGCAGTGAAGTTGAGAGAGGCGGCGGCAGTGGCATTATTGATAACTATGGTGGTAGGAACGCAAACAGGAATAAGGAATCGAAGGTGTTGGAAGTATAAAATTTCAAGAACCGATATTTTGAAATGTCAAAAGAAAACAGAAAAATCTTTAGCAGTGGTGTGACAGGCCATTGGCCCTGCTTTTCCATTGTCAGAAACAAAAATGTGCGAGGGGCAACATAATGTGTCCTTAACATACTTAAACAATTTGCTCATATTTAATGCATAAGATTTAATATAAATGCTAAAACTTGTAAGTTGCTGAAAATTAGGCAATTTAGTCATTGAGGGATGAATCAGATAAATCATTCAGCAAACTGGAAGAAAAATTAAAAATCAGAAATTGCAGTCTGAGGGAGACACTTAGCGGACATTAAGCATTTAATTAGATGAGTTCTTCTGCTTTATGGTTGGGAATGATCATGCATTGTTTCTTAGTCTCTAATGACCAAATCTAATTCTCCAGGTCTTAGCACACAAGCTTGTGGCCATAAGCCAATGGAATAATATTAATGCCTTGTAATGAATTGCAGTCACAGGGGCATAAAAACCTTGATAATTTGTGAACATGGTGGCAGAGTTTGCAGGATCTGGCTGAGGTTTCCTTCGGCGTCTATTGTGCCCATCAAGGCGTTTTCTACAGCTTCGTTTTACCTCATCAAATTCCACCAGCAAATGAAACCTGTGGGAAGAATAAAGGATACTGAACTTTTTATGAAGAAAAACAAGAGAATAATAACACCCCTAAATGCAAGCAGATACTTAGTGTTCTAGCACAGGAGAAATCGGATAAAATGATCTGCTAATTTTGTGGAAATAAAAAGAAGCATGATAAAAAACATCAATACTGTTTCCACATCCCAGTTTCCTTTTCCAGGCAGCAATGGTAAAGACGGTAAATATAAAGAATGGAGAACAATTAAAAAGGTTTTGTGCGAGCATAAAAATGCAAATTCAACTCAATGATAAGAGCTCACTGGGAGAGTATTATATTCACATGACAAATAAGGGTAGCAAAACATTGAGAAAAATCTAGAATAGCACCTAAAATTGTCTATGGAGGGAAAAATTGGGTCCTAATCAAGAATTAGAAAGAGCAAAACAAACAGGCTTAGCAGACTGATGATATTGAACAATAACAGGAATCCTCAACCACATGTAGAAACAACAGTAAAAGTTCCATGTTTCGAGGCAATCCTCTTTGTCACTGTTTTATCAGCTTGAACCTGCAGCGCCAGCAAAGACATCTGTGGTTGCTATGGTACTGAAAAATGGGTCAATTATTGATAAATGGACAAATCAAAATTTCAAAGAATGGATGTACTCTTAGTCATTATACTGCATGTAAGGAAAGTTCAAGATTCAGATAAGATGAATAGAGGTAAGAATGATAACATGGCCATCTTGTCTAGGGAAAAGAATGGTTTAAAGACTTGTACCGAAAAGAAATAACAGAAAGCATTATGGATTCCAACAAGCACAAATTAATACAGCACCATGCATCTATAGTTTCTTATCACAAGGAATCACTGTGAAAATGCACAAACAACACAAAATGAACATTCATTCACACCCACACACAGAGATTAGAATATGGAATAGAATGTCTTGGCATTTGTGGGCATGGTGAGGCTACATGGTAAGATGATATGACTTTGTCAGTTAATATCAATCTGTTGGATCTAATAGCAGGGATAATCGGGAAAATGCAGTGCTCAACCTCAGCTGTCTCTAAGAAACAATAGTAATTTGAGCCCTTGCAATCAATTTGACGGGTGAAACAGGCTCCACCTTGCCTCTTCACAAAATGATACATGGATAACTACAGTGCTCCATAGATCTGTCAGCCAACATGGAGATTAACCAGGAAAATAACTTCCATACTTCCGGTCACAGAGGGAGGCAGGGGGGTGTCATGGGCAGCGGGTTGGAATGTATATGCATATGATATAAGTGCACATACATATACATATGTCTCATTATTGGATAAATAAAATCTTCCATAGATGTGTCAGCCAATATGAAGATCAACCATGAAAAGTGACTGGCAGAGTTTTTGTGGGGGAGGGTGGGGAGGTGGGTTTGGAATGACATGTTTCCATATATTCATACATGTATTATGTATGCATCCAGACGCATGTATCATCATCTTTTTATATACATGAGCTTGAATCAATTCCTTGACAGTTGACACTACAATCAATACCAACAAGGGAAGCAGGGATGGACAAGAAAGAAGTAAAGAAGTTTCCACGACTCTAGATATCTCAACATTTTACAATACCCCGTGACATAGATCAACAAAAGTGTGATACCATCACCACCACAGATCAACTTTTGGCATTTATACCTGGAAATTCTCGAGTCTGAACATTTAACAAAAATTTTAAGAATTCTATCAGGCAAAAAAAAAAAAAAATGGCCCAACAAATTATTTGTTATAGAAACATCTATATAATATGGACATATGCCTCTCCCAACTTCTTGAAGGTTCTAAGTCCATCTCTTCTGGACACTTGACAGCTATGTCACATGTTCAGCTAACATGCTGTACAACCATGAATAAGGTCACAAGCATTGTGGAGCATGAAAGTGTTTAAACAAAAGTCAATGAAGGTTAGGGGAAATAGTAGGTTTGCAGTTAATCTGAGAAAATACAAAATGGGCTGCATGTTGCACAATAGCAAATCACATTCGTGATCAAGATTCAAGATAACCTGAGAATCACCAGTGAATTGGTGGCAGCTTCTGAGAAAGAAACCTCAAGAAGCAGTCTAGAGTGGAGGTGATAGAAGGGAACACTAAGAAATGTCAGTACAATACAATTATACAAGTTGGAGAATAAAGTAGCAGCAATAGAAATAATACGGTGATGTTTACTAGTGGTAAAAAAGGCTGGCTCAGATATCAAATAGCACAAAAGCAGGGTGACGAGAAAGGTAGACAGCAAAATGATGAAGTAACGTAAAAATATGTATATATAATTCTTGAAGATGAAATATGAAAGGATGACTGGCCACTGATGGAGGCTACAGTATAAATTAGCATACAAGTCTCATGACTAGTATCATAAATCAGAGAACCAAGTCTAAGATGACCGCAGCACAAGAAAGCAATGCATGTGAAGCAAAAGTGGTTGGTTTAAACATCGCATGGATCTTAAAGCAAGAGAGATAAAGGCTGGCAGTGGAAGGGGTCTAATGTTTAATATATGTAGCAATAGTTAATAATAGCAATGATTGAGCTTTTAAAGCTTATTAAAGTCATCAAGCATAACAATCACAGGATAACGAGTTACTACAAGAACAACATATGACATCTCAAGCAAAAAGCGGTAATTAATGAAGCTAGATGACGGACAATCCAGTGATGCAGCATTGAAGTGTAATCTTAGACAGAATGTTGAATGGTTCAAAGAGATAACTTTCTCTACTCATATAAACTCACAAGGAAATAGGACAACTTGAAGCAAAAGTATGCAACTATGGGCTAATGGAAAGGACAAACGTGCAGAATGTGCTCAAGATGCAACATAAGAATGAGAGATGATCCTAACTCAACTAGCGTCTGATGGCAAAAAAACATATAGAGCACGATGACAATGGTGAGCTTTCTAAACTAGGTGGTTGGAGTAAACAACCTTACAGGCTCTAAAAAAAATTGTAAAAAGAAGTGAACAAACACAATACAGATCAATAAATTGAACTTGTAGTGGACAGGCAAATAGTACCCCCACATAATAAAGTTGTATGTCATAAAGTATAACAACACAAACCACCAAGGTAGAGGATTCACAAATTAGCATGGACAAAGAAATCAGAATAGATCTTGAGGAGAGCCAAGTATTAGACATTGAACCAAAAAGAAAGAAATACGATCACAAAGAAGGCCAAACCAATCCAAATGAGGCAGTTTGGGCCGTACCGAACCGAACCGATCAAGGATTGGAATGGTTTGGTGGTTGGGTTGGCTCAGTCTCTTTAAAGCCTCCTGAGTATCGCCCCCATCCCTTCAAGGTCCTCTCTCCCCATCCCTCAAATGCCCTCTAAGGTCCTCTCTCTCTCTCTCTCTAGCAAATATTTTCTTTCTCCTCTTTCAATTTCCTTCCCTTATGCTCTTCTATTTCTTTGTTTCTTTTCACGAATCCCTAAAGCTCCTTTTTTTCTTTTAATTAATATATCATGAACCTAACCTCCACTCATTCATTTGAGCATTCAGTCAAGTGATATGCCACCATAAAGATAATTATTATATTTGATACCTTAAGAAATAAGATGCTAACTATGGCTGAGAGAGAGGGAGAGAGAGAGAGAGAGTATCTATGTAGGAAATACTATTTTACTATCTCAAGATCAAAGATAATAATTTAACCTCTAAAGATAGAAGAATGTAATACCAGAAATAATTTATCAGTTCATACATCTTTCATTATCAACTACCTTATAAAATGTAACAGTCTAAAATCTCATCCAAAAAGGCTAGCCAAAAGGTATTATTTAGATTCCTTAGCTCTATATAAATATCCAAAATCTTTTCGGCAAATAATTGATATAGGACTAAATATACGCCCGCATGGGTCCTCATATAGTCCCCCCATTTTAAGCCTGTATGTCCTCGCCAAGCTAAGGATCCAAATCCATGCATCAATTCATAAACACCATGATCGGCCTATGGTCAGCCCTAATAAACCCATGCTGCGGTATCTGTAGTCTATATAGGCTATAGGTTGGGTCGGCTTTAATATCATTTATAACAATCCAGAACCTCACCCAAAAAGATTGGCTGAAAGATATTATTTTGGATCTCTTGACCCTATACAAGTATCCAAGATCTTCCTAACAAATAACCGATGTGGGACTAACTATACGAACATAGATTCTTATTAGATATATGTGCCCTAGAAGCCAGATTGACTGACGCTTGCAATATACTTCTAAGGACAAAATTATAATTTTAACTATAAATAATAAAATAGATTATTTTCTATCACAGTGTGTATTTGAAAGTGTCTGTGATACATCTCTTGAGTTAATGATAATGATAGTTTATATTTTCAAGAATTGAAAATTTAAGACATGAATTTTCATTATTAACTCATAAAATGCTCCTGATCATAGGATCATCATGAAGATGGTGATTGATCCGAAAGGTTGGTGTACGATCGTTTCTTTTGGATAGATGAGTCTTAAGTCTACGGTGTAGAGAAATCAAAGTGAGAGTACAGGTACTCGTTAGAAAACGAGGATACTGAGCGTGACCACCTCGAGCAGTCATGAGGAAGTCTACCTTCTCGTCGATGACTGGCTCGAAGCTTCAGTAGTGTGTCTGGTTCTTTGACCTGATGTGCATCGACAATTCACCTTGAGGGTGTTGTAGTTTGACTACACCATAACTCGGTCTCCTAGCCATTCGAAATCCTGAGGTGTATGTTGGCTATAGCATGTTCATTGTAAAAATTTGATTGCAGCAATAGGGGATCTATCTACCTTGGTAGATGAGGAGTAGCCCTATGATCATCATAAAAATCAAGTCCATAAGCCCATGGCCATGGCAGAGTGAAATAATAGAAAGAGTTTCTATTAGGATTTTCACATTGGACTTGAATCGAATAATTAATTCATATGACGAAAATTAGGATTTGACGAGATCACCTTAACCCTAATCCAGTCGGAGCTCAAGATAGAGGAACTTAATCACACAGGTAACTGCACCGAGAGGTTCGCTTTCAGTTCTGATGGGTTGCAACCATATGCTGCTAGGTGTCACTGGTGAATTTTGGGAGCAATTAGAATGATTTGGATAATCGATCATACTAGTTATCTGAATCAGAAAAATTCTAATCCATCGAAAGGTGTTTCGATGATGTCGATGATAGATATCATGACATATCCCATTACCATACGGAACTGAGCCTAACTGGATCACACAAACAAGAATTTGGATCTGGATATTGTCAATTGGATTAACCCAGTTCAATTGATTTGAATAAGATTCAATTAGGTTCAAAAAAATCGTGCTAGCATACGATTGAGCCTAATGTTCTCCTTTAACAATCATTAAAGCTTGTCTCGATTGAGCCAAATGTGTTTAGGCTCACTCAGGAATCTTTACTTAGTCTAACTGTAGCTTGTCCAGATTAGAAAATGATTGTCTTAATTTATAAGATAAATTTAAGACAACACCTGTCATTTTCTGTCACCTACTAAATTTTGTCTTCGGACATTGGTCAAATGTTGATCCTAGACACTTAGACATTTGCCCATGTGTCATGCACCCATAGGAGAGTACTTGGGGACTTATCCCCCTGCTAAAAAGCAGACAGTCAGGGGGCGCACGCCTAGGGAGGCATGCGCCCCATAAGGATAAAAGATGAAGTCCCATACAAATGGGACTCCAGTTGCTTCAGGGGACTAAATTATGTGGCACCAAGAAGACTTGTTTGACCCAATCTTGGCACCACCTAAGGAAAGTTTTAAGGGTCTCTAATCTAATTGGATCAAATGATATCATCCCACCAATCTGATTTAAATTTGATTGCATAAAGGACCGTGATTGGCCAGGATGATGTGACACGGCATGGCGCAGCAGCGTCTATATAAATTCTGTCTACACCTAGAATTCAATTCTTCTGCCTTTAGCCCACGCCACATAGCCCTTCTCCCTCCACACCACCCTTTGGTCCTCTCTCTCCTCTCCACGCCCAAGGGACTTTGGGCACGAAGAAGGTGCGATCCAAGCAAGTGAAAGACGTCAGGAAAGGAAGAAGGCAGCACTGCTGCAAAAGACAACGATTGTTCTTCAAAAGCCATTTTGAAGACCTTCAAGATCAGATCTAGATCTGATTTTTGGAGGATTGATTGAGAAGGAAAAAATCTTCAAATCCTGCCCGAGTGGATACCGGTAGAGGTCAGGCACTTGCATGGCTACATTCAGAACCTCAGGCAAACATCAGGATCATCACAGGATAATTGGATTACCCAAAACAAAGGTATAATTAAATTAGATTTAATTTTAATTTTTATTTTTATTATCATATTAATAAGATTAGATCTGAGGAGTTTCAGATCTAATTAGGATCTTTATAGAAAAAAATTTTGAAATATCCCTCCTGATCCAATCAAATCTGAACGAACCTGACCCAGAAAATAAGTTTTTTCCTTCAATCCTCACATAAAATAAACATAAAAAAGAGGAAAGAGACTAAAGGATAAAACTACTACTAACTATTATAGATTGGCCACATGGTACAAATAAAAAGAGATCAATAACATCAAATATTAAAACAAGATGGAAAAATGATACTTCATATAAATAATTCTTCTTTCATAAATCAAATAAAAGAAGTGAAAAAAAATTAAATGATACCCTTTTTAACTATAATGACAATGATAACCTATAAGACTGATCCGATTAGAGAGAAAGAAGATTTTTGTCAACCCACTGAACTCGATCTTGTAAAAGAAAACTAAAAGAAGGTAGAAGAATTACCAAAGTAGGGCTTAAATTATCTCTCTTTTATTGATTCTCCATACCTCCTAAACTGAGACATATAGCTCCGATTTATTATAGCAAGATCAGGCTGTATACAATTTGGGTTAGATTCATCTTTCCAATTTTTAGAAGGACATCTGCCCTTGCACAATCAGGTAGGATTCATTTTTCTAGTTTAAAAAAGACAAGATCTATAAAAATGACTAATATAAATAATTATGAAATAATACTAAAAAATTTATAGGAGATAGATCTCGACTTCTATATCAATTTTGCCTTCAATTGCTCCATCTAATTCTTCATGGATTGGAAGATAACCTACAACCAAAATCTTTCCTGAAAAGATAATTTTGGCTTGACTAGCACAATTGTTGTCTTGACAAGAGCACCTCTCGCACCTTCGGGTATGTCTCAATGGTTGTCTTAGTTTTTCTCACCATCAAGCTTAGTTTGGAGTCTGCTTGCTCGAGCTCTAGAACACCTCAGCCCCTACAGTATTAAAAACCGCCTTCTTTTTCTTCTTGGAAGCATCATCCTTTAGCTTCTTCTACTTCATCTTCAATTTGGGGTGAAGCTTCTAACACTTCTTCTTGATGTATCCGCAAAAGTTGTAGTAATCACATTAAATTTTCTGAGTTAGGTTGACATGCTTCCTACTTTGTTTCCTTTCTTGACCTAGATTTCCACTACTTTTCTTCAACTTGTCACCCTTCTTGCCTTCCTTAGGCCGATTCTTCTCCTCAATCCCCATGGCCTTCACGCCAGCTTCACTGATATCTTCAACTTTTAAGAGTTTTAAATTCTTTCAAAAGCTCTCATGGAGACCTCCAATGTACTTCATGAAGATTGCATGATTGTCGATGGAGATTCCAAGTGAGATTGATTGCTCGTAAAACTCGATAGTGTAGTCCTAGATAAGTTGATCATACTTCTACCGCAGATGCTATCACTTGATCTACCCTGATGGCTTATTGGCTGAACTACTTAATTAAGCCCTTCAATTTGCTCCATGTTAGATTAGAAACGTCATCATTCCTCATTTACGAATTTCATCAGATAAGAGTATGGCTAGAAAGCTTAAGACAACACAAAGTTATCTTGTAGAAACTCAAATATCCAAAGATAGTAAACTAGATCTTTAACTAGTCTAGCTAGTTATCTAGCTTTTCTACATCAATAGTCTCGTCATATACAAGGGTCTCAATTAAAGCTTCAACTTTAAAAGATTAAGAGAGAAATTTTGTGTACCTCTAGGTTGCTCATCCTCCTCACTGCATGGAGGATCTTCTCCAGATGTAGAAGATAGCTTCAAAAGTTGCTGGTATTGTTGCTGAAGGTGTCACCAATTGAGAGAATCTCGATTAGTTAGGCAATCTTCTCCTCTAGTTGTGCAAGACATACTTCAGTCTTATCATCTATTAAGGAAGAACCAGTGGTCATACTGGTCTTTATCTCTTAGTATACTTGAAGCATGGATAGTTCTTCTTCTAATTGCTTATATTGTTCACCTGTTTGAACCATGAACTAAAACCCCTATAAATGTAGAGGACCGCTGCTTTGATACCAATTTCTCCTATAGACGTGGAGGATCAAGGGTCCGATACTAACTCGATCCAATCAAGGAGAAAGAAGATTTCTCTCAACCCACTCCACTCAAATCTCAAAAAAAAAAAAAGGGAGAAAATATAGAAGAATTACAAAAGTAAAGCTTAAGTTCTTTTTTTCTTTATCGATTTTCCATACCCTTTAAATTATGGTACACAGCCCCTATTTATAATAGCGAAGTCCATCCTTATACAATTTAGGTTGGAATTCTCTTTCTAGTTTCAAGAAGGATGTCAATTCTTACACAATTTGGGTCAAATTCCTCTTCTTAGTTCAAAAAAGACTAGGCCTAAATAAAAATATTAATATAAATAATCATGAAAAAATATTAACATTCTATAAAAAGTAGATCTTGACTTCTATATCAATTTTGCCTTCTATCACTCTATCCAATACTTCACGGATTGGAAGATAATCTCCGATCAAAGTATTTTCAGAAAAGAAAAGTTTCGATTTGATCAATCCATTTCAAGGTCCAAATGATAGAATTTTGCATGATTCAACCTTTAGGGGGTTGGTTTAAAGTTGTAAATCTCATAAAGATACCCAATTTAAAATATATATATATATATATATATTTTTTTTAATTGGGCATCATATGACCAAATTATGGCCTCTTGAAGTTTCACATGCGATTTTGCTTTCTAATATGGCAGGTCTTGTTTCTAAACCTTATCCAACCTTATCCGTAGTGGCCAAGTTGTCCATATCAAGTTTGGGGATCCTTCTAGATCAAATGATCCTACCTCAAATGGTGGATACTAAATAGAAGATCTCATAAGAAAAGTACAAATTCTTAAACACCTCCAAAGAAGATGTGAAATAGCAAGCATATCTGGATCTGCAAATGTGGCATAAACAATCTAATATATGAATCCCTTGACCAATGACATAAAGAATATCCTTGATGTAAAAGAGAAACTTGCATGCCAAACTAGGTGTTTCCACTGCTTCCACCTATAACATGTAGTTGACTTGTTATCCATCGACAAGAACGCTTGTTATCCATTGACAAAACACCTTGACCTATATAAAGGGTGTCCAAATTGATGAGGCGCCACCCACTATGAGGTCTATGAAGGGTCAAATGTGCATAGCCTTAAAGATGTTGTTTTCATATTTTGAACTCGTGACACCCAAGTCAAAATGGAGCAATCTTATCATTGTGCTAAGGCCCACCCTCAAGACCACCTCAACCTATGTAATGTGATATTAACTTTCCAAATAAAGAAAGCATATATGGCATGGGAATAGTAATTTAATGAGGTGATCATTGAGAGCAATGAAAGTCCTAATTATTTTTTACATTACAAAATCATAGATCAAGAAGTACCAAGGCTAAAAATGTAATGACCATTTGGACAATTAAAACTAGAAAATATAAGGTCGATTAGCAAGAAAAGAATAGGAAATATCATCTTAATAGGCTTTTGTGTAGTGTCTTCTTTCAAGGGCTATTTGAAACAGTCAAGAATTTAGTTGGCAACATTTTTCTTTGAAAACAAAATAATCATAAGCCACATATACTGTAGTTTGCAAAGTTCATATTTTTAGAGGTATCATTCTTTTAGTTACCAAACACAACTCTTGAGCATCATATAACTAAGCATAACAAAAAGAAATACACTTGTTAAGACCATATCATGCCACCTTTACAATTTTTCTTCACCATGAATTCTTAAGAAGAATTTTTCTCTATCAAAGCAAGATTTCCAAGTCTGAAGTCATAACTTCCATATAGGTTACCTTGTATCTTTACTTCCACTTGAACCCTTGGCCTTCATAGTCTTTCTAGTACATAACGTACCTTTTCAATCAGTTCTACACCACTTATCTCTAATTGGCATAAATCATGCACTTTTGGTGTTCTCCTATTAGGTACCACAGGCTCGAAGTAATATTGGTTTCAGGAAATCAGTTAATATTGTTTGTATCAAAGCAAACAATTTGTAAGAATTAAATGAATATAAATCTATATTATCAAAGACTCTGAGAGAGCTTTGCTGGTGAAAACAGCAGCAACAGTGAAGTATCAGCTTATTATTTTCCTTTACATTTTACAATTGCAATAGCAATTCCCTTATAAGCTTTAAGCATAAAATGCAAGGATTATCTCCCCCAGGTAATACCAGTGATGTTGCTGCACAATCAAAAAGGATCTGAAGGGTCAAGAATGACAACACGATCTTTAAGTTGCTAATCTTAAGGGGTTTCATAATAATTCTCATCATCGTTTAAGATCAGAATATCAAAATTCAAAACCATAAGGTGTCACAAGAGTTTCCATTATAAGTCTCTCACTTAATCTAATAATGATTCATGGAGTTACCATTAAATTGTCCTTAAGGAACATAGCAAATTTTGTAGTAGCCATAGATTCATGCAAATGAAGAACGCTTGCAGTTTGATTACCCATGGATTTGGTAAGAGGAAGCATGGAATAGGACAAAGAACAAGCCTACCAGCAAGAAGTTGTCAGACAGTGATGAAGTACAATAGCATGATAGTGAGACATATTCCAAGGCTTTTGGTTGGATAAAACCTCTTGCTAGTCAAGGGTGACAACTAATTGAGTCGGTAAAGTCATTGGACATTGGATACTAATGACTTGTGTTCAGTTCCGCCCTCACCCCAATTTCAGTTTGGCTTCCTCCTATTATAGTTCTAGAGGGGGAAGAAAAACAAGGAACAAGAAAGATAAACTATCGACGGTCAAGGATCAGCTTGAAAGACTAAACACTGTAAAAGAGGAGCGTGGTTCAAGAAGGCAGGTTAGGGTATAGAATCTATAGATGCACATGGATTAAAGCTAAGGAAAACAAGATGACAACACCTATGGTAACAGGGTCTATTAGGCACTGGACAAGCAGGAAGACAACTAACAGCTAATGGTAGATGATATATTGGCAACAGAATGTGAGGACAATCCTACAAGCCAGAAACCAATTAAAGGTCTATCTGAACCAAATTATTTCCCATCAGGAGATCAAATCATTATGAAAAAGATTCTCTGTGAGTTCACAGCAAGAAAGGAGTTTCTACATGATTATTAGATATGGAAATTTTAATTATGGAAAAGCATACTAAATCATTCAGAACTTTCTTTCTGAAGTTAGCCACAAAAGAGACTGAGAGCTTGCCTGCTTATTCTATGATTTGAACAACTCAACTTAGTTCACTGAAAAGCAGACTAGAGGGACAGGGATTCGAAATAAGAAGATTTTCAAAAGAAGATATGCCCACTCAATCTATCATTTGCTTTCAGGTCATAAAAGAGAGGCAAATGGAAGCACAAATTTACTGGCAGTTGTAATAGTCAATCACACCTACCAGAGTTCCAAAAGGAGGTTAGACAATAAGGATCCAAAAGGATTCAATGTGCACTAACAAGAACTGGAAGATAGAAGCTGTAGGTGATGGGAAAGGAGAACCATGAAACGAGCAGAAAACCAGAGAGTGGAAGTAGGATTGCCCATCCTAGGAATAAGACACATATTCATGCTCGGGAGGAAAAAGGAAAAGTTTAATGCTTTCTGTGAATCGGAGGAATGCAGAATAAAGAGAAAAGATTTTAGTCTTCCAAGGCGGTAAATGAAATGAGCAAAAGCAAAAAAGGTGACAGAAGGAAGATTTGACAGATACTGTCGAATAAAGAGCAAGATTTAGATCTGCAGCAGAACAAACAAGAGGTAAGAAATGAAAGGAAAAGACCAGGCAGAACCAAAGAAAAGGACAGTCTTACAATAACTTTTTGAAGATAATATATGCATAGTTGGAAAATACGATGGACAAACTGAATTACTCCATTCAATTCAAAGTTTCAAAAGTCAAGTCCGGCCACAAAAATTGTCGGTTAAGGTATTAAACGGATAGAAACCAAAACAACATGAGAAAACAAAATAAGAGAAACTTCAAGGTCAATAAGAGAGAATAATGTGATACATTAATTTTGTCAGTTAAAAAATACTTTAGAAAACGTTATGAAAAATATTAGGTGGAACTTTGCATAAACCTGGCACCGGGTGGCAGATGGCTACTATTTCACCTTGTAGGCTTGTAGCCCCATGACAGCAGCCTCAACTAAGTGTCTTAAGAAGGTCCTCACTAATTAAACCGGGAAAGAAAAAGTATGAAAGTAGGGGTCAAATAGACTAAGTTTTATACAAAAAAAGAACCTGAAAAATTAAAGTCAAATATTGAAAAGCAAGTACATAAAATTGCTAAATCACATGAAGTTAATGCTTTGATCAAGTGCAAGGGAAAAATAAATCTGAAAAAACTTCCCAAATATCAAAAAGAAACGATCCATCCACTCTTTAAATCAACAACTGCTGTTGCCACTGAGATTTTTTAAGCAATTGTTTTCAGTGCATAGGCACAAAAATTAAGAAGCATGAACCTTCTCGATATTTCCAGAAAAGTAACAAAAGAATTACAGTCAAAAAGCATAAAGATAATTATATTGAAGAGTAGAAAAATTTGATAGCAGTCGAACCTGAATTAAATGAAGGCACAACAACTTATCTTCCATGGTTTCTCAAGCAAACTGTGAGAGATGTCGCTATGGTGTACAGTCATAAAATTAATAGCAACCGTTCGAAACATCAAAATCATATACCAATAAACATTCAGAAAAAAAATTAACCATAACACAACAATTCCAAGTATAGGAATGCCTTGTTAACAGAACACAGAACAATTTGCACTGTACAAGTAGGAACCATTGTACGACTACAAAATTGACAAGATTTACCAATCTCTCCCATGAAATCGGGTTTCATTACCTGCTGCACTGCTGGCAGAAACGCTGCTCTTGCCCACCTACCATCACTACTGGGGTCTTGGAGTGGACCTCGCAAACCTTATGCCGCCGGTGATACTCTCTACACTTACTCAGGTCTGCTTTGCAACCATCAACCGAGCATGCGGCATTCTGGCTGCCATTGCTTGGGGCTCGAGGCCTCTTCGATGGACCGGAGGAGGACACCATCATCGTCGACACTCTGGGCTGGTCTGTCCACTTATTCGACGATCCGAAATCTCCCAAACCCCCAAGCTTCAAATCAATAGAGCAATCGAGCCCGCTAGGCTGCTGTCCAGGGCCGCTGCTGGAACCAACCACTGAACCAATACTGGGCTCGGTGCCACGCTCCAATTCTGCCAAATCCCAAGGAGGCATCTTTATATCCCACTCCATGAAAGCAACCCTCTCCAACTCTTCGACTGCTTTGTATTGCTCTCTTCTCCTCGCTCGCTTTTTGCCTTCTTTTAATATCTTTCCTTCTACTTTGTTGTTTCCCTTCCTCTCCTGTCACTCTCCTCTCGCACCCACTCACACCTCTCTCTATCAATCCTACTTACTGCCTCTATCACCAGTCCATCAGACACAGCACCTGCCACCACACCTCCCCCTCCACAAGTTCCAACAAAGACTCAACCAAACAGGAAGACCAATACCGATGAAGCAAACTGGAGCCAAGAAACATCGATAAGCAAAGCTAAAGAAGAGAAAAGGACTCAAAGACAAACAAAAGGACCAGAATCCAGTAAAAAATCCAGAGGAAAGAGACAGAAGAATAGAAGGATTTAAAAGAAACAACGTAGAAGCAGCAAATCTAACAACCCAGTTCAAGAAATCTCATCTTGAAAAGCCCAAAAGCACAGACTAAAAGTGCAAGCAGAGAATCAAAAGGCAGGAATGGACATCCAAGAACACATAAAAAAACTACAGCCCAGATCAGAAAAATCTCATCCTGATAAGCCTAAATAGACTAGTATTACAGGAACCTTGGAAGAGCCTCTAAGAAAGTATTAAAACTGGGGAGAACAGGAGATGAAGGAAAAGGGCAAGAGCACCAAGCCAAAAGACCAGGAACTGAAGACTGGTCAGTACTTACAGGCAACTGCAGCAGGGGCAACAGAAGACTGATTTGGTTCGGGGCTTTCCAACCATTCAATCCCTGACAGGGATTCCTCAGGGAACAATAAATGTGAAGAGAAAAGGAACTGTGGTGGTGTAGGTTAAGGACCCTCACAACCCTGCCCACCTTATCGGAGGTTACACATTTGGATGCAGACACTGGCATGCAGAGACTTGTGCTACAATTATTGGAAGGAGTCACAGTGAAGTTGGATGTTTATAAAGATAGAGGGAGATGGGGTGGGTGGGGGGGGGGGGGGGGGGGGGGGCGCTAATAAGCTATTAAGCAGCAAATCCTTTGAGTGACATATGGGTTTTGTTTTGTTGCTCTTTCTCTATATATGGAAAAATAAAGAAAGTGGGAATAAAAAAACCAGAGAGAGAACAGTGTGTGGTTGCTTTCAACTTTTCAAAGGGTGAGAAAAGTACAGAGGGAAGTAGGGAGAGGGAGGAAGAAGGGGTAGAAGGGCTAAACACTAAAGCGTATATGCTTCAATTTTGCTGACATGTTTTCCTTTTCCCCCTCCTTTACTTTGTTTTTCTTTGTTCTATTAATCAGTTTCCCAGTTCCCAGCTCAAAGGATATATATTCTTCTGAAACTCTATGCTTTTCTTTTCTGGCATTCATACCTGGTCAAAATCCTTTTTGGGTGTTTATACAAGCTTAACTTCAATGCCCAGCTATCCCTGAGGCTAAGATTCCAAATACCAACACCAACCACTCTTGGAAGAGTTTAGGTGTAACCACCAGCCCGTGAGCTTACAGAACTTTTCTCACCATCACCTTGCTCAAATAGTGATGTGCCTTGTGGAACTTGCCCATCCCTCACTCGCCTGCCCCAGATAAAGAATAGGGTATTTTTTTGGATTGATTATGGAAGAAGAAGATCCTACGCAATTTTTAATTTTTTCGGATGCTTTGGAAAATTATTATTTATTATAACCTTCTAGGATCTGGGTTTATCTCATGAAAGTGGGATTAATTAGAAAGATGCGGTACGTCCACCAGGTGGTGTCCATGGTGCAAAGCTCTTCCAAGAGAAACCAATGGAGACAGCTTTGCGGCTTTGAAGGGGCAAGGCAGGCTTCCAGGTCCGAGCTTCTTGGGCACTGAATTCCTCTAGGCGGCCATGAAGGTTGACCAAAAAGCGAAGATGACCGATAAATGCTTCAAATGGCTTAAGAACGTGAATGCATAAAACACATGGATGTGGCCTCTTAGGAATTGTTAATGCACACTTGATGGATGAACAGGTGGATAGCAGATCTTTTCCATTCCTCCACCAACTAAACAGTAGGCTCATCAGTTGAATGAACATTTTTGAGATTTTATTTTTTAAGTGAAATTGGAGTTACTAAATCATTAGGCATTGGATATTTTAAACGATCCATTAGGATGGTGATGTGGTCTAAGGAAGCATGAGTGACTAGATCGAGTTGTATCTTTCATGCAGAAGAAAGATTGATTTATCTTTCTTTATATGAACCTATCATTGAGTTGCTTTGAGATTTATGTAGATAGATACATGATAGATTTTGGAGTATTTTGATATTTCTAGGTGGGTTATCTAATATGGTTGAGCATAATTTTCTAGTAAAACTATTTTTTCTATGGCTCTTCTTTTTAGATAAATATCATAAAAAAGTTGATTTACTTTTTCATTGACCAACTTTTTCATGTTCTCATATTTTTCAAGATAAAAAAATTATTTTCTCATGGATAGCATTTACTCATGAAATATGAAAAAGTTTTATCCACCTAGTAGATGACTAAATCATTTTTTCATGAGCCAATAAAATAGATATTTAATTTTATACCTAAAATAACTCATCCTCATTTTTAATATTTTCATCATTTAATGCTCAATAACTAAACCATTTATTTTCTTGAAATCTAAAAAGCATAAGAGATATTATAAAAAATATGAATAAATTTTAACAACTTATTCAAAAAAATAATAATGTAAAAAAAATATGAATAATAAATTTCAAAGCAACATATCCATATATAAAAAATACAGATAAATTATTTTTTATTTAAATATTATCTAAAAATATTTATCTAAAAAAATATTTTTTTTTTAGATAAATATTTTATTCATAAAAAGAATGACCGATGGGTCAATAAAGCATATGCAACGCATCATTTGCACAAACATGCAATTAGGGAGGACATTGCGGGGAATATAACACGAGGGAATAAAGACAAAATCAATGGACTTGGTCACGTTGCAGTGGAAGTGATGGGGTGGATGGTGTGGCTAATGACAGTGGAAGGAGTTGAGCAGTTTCTCTGTTTGCAAGGCTACATTTGCCATGGAAAAAGCACTTGGGCTACGGAGAGATTATTATAGGGGCTGCATCAGGCTTGGAAAATTTAAAATTTGCATCAAATACTATTTACAAGTGAAGCCTTTTAATAATCCATCCATGTTGGAGTCCGGTGCTGAATCTATCTTTTATAGGTTGATGAAATCAGCTTAGGTTCGTGGGCTGCTACTTCAAACTTGAGGCTTTCCTCAAGTACTAAACAATCCTTAATTTGCTTAGGCACCCCCTCAATAAGTGGATTAGAATTTGCTTTGATGGCTAAGTTCCTGAGGGTAAGGTGAAGTTGTTAATAGGTAGTAGCATCCGTTCCTTCCAGTTGAGTGATCATGCCCACGGCAAAGCCGAGAGCTGTTTGTATTCTTGTTTTTAGTTAGTTGTTTTGGCGATACATCTAGAAGCGATATCTCTACGGTGGCTAATTGGATACGGCATCGGTGATGGATATTTTAGTTCTCGCATCGGCGAAGAACGTCGCGAGATATGATATCGCGAAATTAAGTGAACGAAAGTTGTGCCTGGGCCACCTGGCTGAGAACATCTAGCGGAGAAAAAGGAGTCTTTCTATCTAAAAACAGACAAACGAAAAAAAAATCAACTCTCCTGCCCGAGAAGTGAAGTCATTTTTTCTTTACAAAGAAATGGGAAGAGAACGCTTGGGAGTGGGCCGTCGTCGAAGTACAATTCTATTCCACCAAATTAGATGATGGAATAGACCACCATCGGAAGAGAAAGAGGGCAGTTTCCTTCAATTAATTACTTTTTTTTGGTACCACCATCCACTCTTTAAAACATAAGAAAGTGAGAGAGTAATTTCAAACTTGTTATAAAAATGCAAATCAAAATCAAATCTATTAGACAGTAAATGTACTTTAATTTTCGTACTTATGTCTGCAACTAAACGACCATAAATGTACGAGCTCAAGACCAACTAAATGATAGCATTGATCCAGCTAATTAAGCTTAGCTTATGCTTGAACACACCTTCAGCATAACAAGCATGCCCGAGCAACTGAAATTAAACTTCCTCGACTCAGCTCATCTGCAGCCTGCCCAATTTCTGTCAGGAATATGACCATTTTCAAAAGTGTAGTTAGCACCGTAGACTGTCAGCCTAGGATCATAGTTAAGGACCAACAAAGAGTTTTAAGAAATACAAGCTTTGAGAAGCGCACAAGCACTTCATATTTCACTAAACAAAAGAGATTATTGGACTAATTTTGGGGGACATTTAACACGTCATTTGCTTATTTAATTAAAGATGAACCCTTCAAAGATGTATACAAAGACCCTAGGGATCCTTCTGGAGTGACCGTGGAGTTACCGTTGAGTATTTAGACTTCATTTAATGCGACTTTCCTAGAGCTCTTCATGGCCATATGAATTTCCAGGAAACTGATTCTATAAAGTTTTAGGCATCTCTTCATATACTCTATCTAGACTACTTAAATGACTCTTCACTAACTCCACTAACATCATTCTCTTTCCACTAAGTAGACTTTAAGGACACTTACAAATAGCTAGTTATGTATATGACGTGACAAGATTATACATATGCTCGCAACCATATTGACATAATAATTTTTTTTTTTTTTAATGGATATTGGCACAATAATCTCAACACTCTCCATTTATGCTAACATGGAAAATCAAACCGAAGCGTCTCCACAATTTTTAAATCCTTGTCTTAATCCAAAAATCAAAAATGATGGCAAATTACGTCACCGCCCCAACATCATCCCACCCCACGGACTCCATCAATGGTGACATTACCATCAGCTACTCCTCTATCCGCCATCAGCTCATACTTGCCGCAAACCTCTCACCCTCTATGCCTTTACCTTCACTCTACCCTTTCATCCTGTGAGCAGCCACCGGAACCTGTCATCTTCGAAAATGTTTTCCTTATCTTCCATGAGATCAAGGTCTCCAAGTGATAACTCCACTTGATCAAGCATGAGCTTGGCGGCTACACACCCTCAACTTCGCCAAGCCCGACTTCCACTAGAGCTCAAGCTCTAGATGGTCATGTCACTACAATGAAAATGATAAAAGACGATGCTATAAATGGCATTTTACGATGCTAATAAGCGTTAGAAATAAAATCCATGATGCTTCAAAAAGCATCGTGTATGTAAAAGTGGAGACGAAAAATGCCGATGCTTTTAAAAAAGCATCGCAATATTTTCTAACGACACTTTACAGCATCATAAATTTAAATTTTACTGACACTTTTTAGCATCGTTAATGACAACGCATCCTGCATTCTACCAAGATGCTTTTAGAAGCGTTGCCAGTTAAGTCACTAGCGACGCTTATAAGCTTCGTTAATCATTTCTATTAACGATGCTTATAAGCATCGTTAATTTTTTTAACATAAAAAAATATATAAGTTTTATATATAGAAAAAAAAGAATACAAAAATTTTTGTATAAAATTATATCAATTATTAAAATATAAATATGTACAATCCATTCATGCCAAAAATAAACATCAATAGCAAATTTAACTAAAAGATATTATTTTATATAAATAAAAATAAAGTACTAATCATCCATTACAATCAAGAGTTCAACAAACTAAAAGCATATAGAAAATATAAGACTATAATAAAAATAAAATGATATTAATCTGTAGGCGGATGGTCGTTACTGTCTTCACATAATGTGCCACCATTTTGATGAGTGCCTGATGTGCCAGGAGCCTACAAAAAATATATGAAAAGCTTAATTTACAAATCTATAAACAAAAATATATAGATCATTAAATTAATATAAAAATATATATTTAATAATATGTGTTTACCTGAGATGGGTTGTATATCTCTAACAAAGATGTAAGCCGATCAATCTATCCCCTCATAGCCTGTATCTCGGTATGGCTCTATCGCATCTCCTTCATCTCAGTGACACGACTCTGTTTAATCTCTTGTATCTCCGTCTGAAGTCTATGGATGTGTGAATCCTGAGCATCTATTGCAGCATACTGCGTATATCTACTCACCTTACATAACTGAGTGGGGGTGACTCCTACTCCATAACCCTCACTCAACCGTAGCGCTCTGATTCCATCAACTCTATGAACACCTCAGCCTCGATATGGCTCTACTGCATAGATGCTACGAACTCGTCCTCATGCTCTGCAATGAGAGATATAGCCCTCTCCTGTATTTATTTTGAAAATAAGAGTTATACATTAATAGCTAACAAAATTAATATAAATTATATACATCAGTTAATATATGAAGTAAAATAACATAATAATTAATATAAATTATATATATTATAAATAATTATTATAATAACAATCAAGTAGTAGTATTTTCTTTAAATTCTGTCCTAACCAATATTGTCATAACATTTAAATTATCAGCTGGCATAAAATTATAGGGCATATATTGTATATAATTGTCATCGTCGTCATCCTCCACTTGATTTTCCATATCATATAAGTCTCTAGGTTTTATTTTGATGACGGTAAATCAATTTTTATCTTTTGCATCTTGTACATAAAATACTTGACGAGCTTGAGATGAAAAAATAAATGGATCATCCTTCAATAACACACCAATGTGTATCAAACTTAAAAAATTTATAAGTGTAAATCCATTTGCATCTTGTTTCAAACTCTTTGGTGAGTTTATGTCCATCCAATCACATCTAAACAGTACTGCTTTAAATTTTTCATAATAATCTAACTCATAGATATCTTTAAGTACACCATAATAGGATTTTCCATCCGCTTCCACCATAACACCGCTATTCTGTATTTTTCTAAATTTCTTCCATTCTCTGGTATGAAATTTAAAGCCATTAATTATGAAACCATTATATCTATTCACAATCTTATTAGGTCCTCGAGCAAGAGCTATTAGTTCATCTGAATTATTTCTCTCCATCATCTTTGATATCTAAAAAAATAATATGAAGTGTTGTTGAGTTATCTGATATTAAATATGTATCAAAAATTAGGATATCTCATAATTAAATATAAATCAAACCTGATTTGAAAGCCATATAGGGAATAACTCGACCAACCATCGCTGTTCAAACCTTACATTAGGACTAATGTTATGGTTGGCGCGCTTCTAATAAATTAACAATTCACTGCATAAAATATAAATATATCATTTAGAATATTATATATAATATAAAATTTAAATCTTGATGTCATGCCTTAAATATACTAACCTGCAATGGTCAGATATAATGTCACTATGAAGTAACACATAACGATGTGCTTGTGCTAAGAATTTTTGATCAAGTACAATACTTTCAGCTCTTTCCAAGAATTTTTTAGTAGTTGAGAACTTATACAGTTTTGCATTCTCCATAAAATCATTATACCGTTGAAGTCGACTAAAAATAGTTTCTACACCTTGAAGATATCTTGAATAAAATGTCAAACATTTATCAGTAATATATCCTTCAGTAATCGAGCCCTCGGGATAGGCTCTATTTCGCACATAATCTTTAAGATGCATAAGATACCTTCAAGAATTAAATATTTATTAAAATATCAGTATACTATTATTTCTAATAAAATTATCAAAAGATTTAAGGTTTGCAATAATACCTCTCAATAGGATACATCTATCTATAATATACCAGTCTACCAACTTTAACTTATGAAGCTAGGTGAATGAGCAGATATACCATAATAGTGAAAAATCTAGGAGGAAAAATCTTTTCTATCTGGTAAAGTATAATTGCAATATCGGACTCTAACTGATCAAGTTCCCAAGGATCAATAACTTTTGAACATAATGCCTTAAAGAATGATGATAATTGAAATACAATTGCAACAATTTGTTTCGGTAATGACGATCTTAAAGCTATTGAAAATATATCTTGCATCAATATGTGACCATCATGACTTTTAAAATTTAAAAATTTTTGATCTTTTAGATGCACAAATCATAAAATATTTGATGCATATCCATCAGGTACCTTGATACTTTTCAAAACTATCAAAAAATTATCCTTTTCTCGAGCAGACATTGTTTAACATGCAGGAGGCACATAAATTCTATCATTAGCAAGTATTTTAGGATGAAGCTCCTGTTGGATACCCATTTCTTTGAAATCAAGATGCACCTTCATGTTATCTTTGCTCTTTCCATCAAGGTTTAAAAATGTTCCAAGTAAATTATCACAAACATTCTTCTCTATATGCATGACATCAAGATTATGCCGAATAAGATTATGTTTCCAATAAGGTAATTCAAAAAAGATACTTCATTTTTTTCATAAATATTTACTAGGCTGTTGTGTAGATGCTATCTGTGTGTCTTCCTCATTTTCATCCTCGAAAAAATTATCTGGATCTTGAAACACCTCTGCATTTATAGCACTGATATTGACTTTCTCTAGTAACCCTTCGTACATTGAGCTTTCAACATCATCCTTTTCTTTTTTTTTAGAGGAATTTGAGTACTTACCATAACTATAATTAATGCCATCCATTTGTCTATGAACATCAGTTCCAGAAGGTAGAATAGGGGCACATCCCAATTCTATAGTACCATCAAACAAATCTTTCTAAAATCGAAATGGATGATTTGCTTCCAACCATCGACGATGTCCCATGTAAGAAAATTTACCTCCATGTTTTAACCAAATTGAATGTGTTGAATCCCCACAACAAGGACATGTGATCCGTCCCTTTGTACTTCAGCCAGATAAATTGGCATATACTGGAAAATCATTAATAGTCCATAACAAAACTGCCCGTAGTTTAAATGTTTGGTTGTTGGAAGCATCAAATGCATCAATACCCTCCCACAACTATTTTAATTCCTCTATTAAAGGCTATAGAAAAATATCAATATCATTGCCTGGATCCTTATCTCCTAGAATAATCATTGATAAGATAAATGATGATTGTTTCATGCACATCCACGGTGGCAAATTGTAAGGTATCAAAACGACTGGCCAAGTACTGTAGGTAGAACTCAAGATCCGAAATGGATTGAAGCCATCAAAAGTTAAGCCCAATCTAACACTGCGAACATCAGAGGCAAAATCAGGATGCCTATCATCAAATATTTTTTATGAAAGACTATCTACTAGATGTCTCAACATTCCATCCTTTGTACGTCCTTCATCATGCCATCTCATTGATGAAGCTGTTTTTGATAATGCATAAATCCTTTTCAATCTAGGTATAAGAGGAAAGCAAGGCAATACCTTCATCGATTTCTTTTTACTCCGTATTGCATCCAATTCATTCAATACATCATCTCGATCTTTTTTTTATGTTATCCATCTTGAAGATCCGCATACATTGCATGATTCTTGATTAGCATTTTCATCCCGATATAACATACAAACTTTCGAACAACTATGAATCTTTTCGTATCCAAGATCCAATTCCTTTACTACTTTTTTGGCTTCATAATACGATGGTGGTAAATTAGTGCCTTCTAGAAATGTATCCTTTAATAACTTGAGCCGCATGGTAAAACTCTTCCCAGACCATCCATTCAAATATTTTAAATGGAATAAATGTGCAAGACAAGAAATCTTAGAAAATTTCGTACAATCCGGATATAATTCTTCATCTATATCTTTCATTAAGGTGTGATAACGAGCTATCTCATCATTAGATGTATGTATAGGCTCCTTAACATGCATACGTTCTGTATGCGTACATCCATCAAATATCCCAACTATTGCATATATATTACTGGATTCTCCTAAATTTTGAACACCAAGTCTAAAAGCATCTGTGATCAAACATTTTGTATCATCATCTCTTGCAGAATTGTCTTGTAAGCTAGTGGATCCAAAATGAGTCAAGGGTTGGTTACATGATGATGGCAACATAGATTCTCCATGAAAAATTCAGTCGGTATAATCTCTTAAAAAATCATTCTATACCAAATGTTCTTCAACAATTTGTGGATCTGAAAAAGAACTATTTACACATTTTCGACATGAACATAAAATCTTTCCATTCAAACTACTTTTCTTCATACCAAATTTAATGAAGTCATGAACTCCATCTAAATATTTTTTACTATTTCTTGATTTATTTATCCAACTTTTGTCCATTGTAGGATAAAAATGATCGAACTTGCAACTTATCTAAAAATAAGAAAAATTATACAATCTATGTTAATGCAATGAGTAAAAAATATCAATCATTTCATAAAATTTAAAAAAATAACAGCTATTGTAGTTCATTATAAAACTTGAAGACTTAAAAATACATCTAGATATAATATGATTTATGTAGTAAATGCTTGCTATCATCAACTAATAGGTAAAGAAGGTCCTATCTCATTTAGAAAATGTATTAATTCTATAGGTCAATTATAGTAATCAAACGATATATAATAAGAGCTAAAAAAAATTTTAGTAGTATTTTTTCTTAGTTCTTTCGTATCGGAAGAACAAAAGAAAAATACCGTCCAAAATTTTTTCGAATCCTTAGCATACCATTTGATTATTGTATTGACCTATAGAATTACTCACATTTTTCAAACTATCCATACTGGACAATCAATTGACCAATGTACATAATTCTTTTATCTATACAAAAATAAATAAATGTACGGATATAATAGAATATATACATTAATCAAAAGATGGATCTATGATTCTATGCAATGTAATTTTTTTAAAAATTAATTTATAATTAACATTGTCTAGCATCTTTCATCGGCCTGAGCGCGTAAGGCTGGATGCCTTTAGTGCCAACTGGGACCAAAGACCCGAGTGCACAAAGCTGAGACCTAAGTCTCATGCATGTTAATTAAATATTATGCACTATATCATAAACTTTTAACAACTCAGTTAGATAATTATCCGATGGCTATCAAATAACAAAGAATCAATAAAATAAACTCTTACGATTAGCATGCATCCTAACTAAATCATTATCAAATAAATCCTCACTAAAGGCTCAAAGGATCAACAAAATTAATCTTTCTAAGTTATTCAAAATTTTCATATACAAAAAAATAAACAAACTCTTTTCTAAAATTATTATAGCCATCAAAAGCTAAGGCATCATAATTAAATTTAAAAATAATTAATAAAAATAATAAAATATTATCTAAATCCTCTAACTATTACATATACTTTCAAATAATGTCATACACGAGAATAATCTTTCAATCTAAAAAATAAAATATTATTAAAAAAATAAATTACTTACAATGGACAATAATACGAGAAAATACTAGATGATATTATTTTCGTCAAATACCTGCATTCAATAAAAAAATATGATAGTTAATAATTAATATATACTTTATCTATTTTAAATTATCTAAAATATACTTAAACAATAATTTTTAAATTATATACCAAAGGTCGGAGAGTGAGGGGTGTGGAGGAGCATCGGTGGCTGGAAGGGAGGCGGTGCGATTGAAAAGTAAGGGGGCCAAGGAGCACGGCCCGCTGGGAGAGCCGGGGATAGGTGTCGGTTGGATCGGTGGCTAGGTCGGGGGGTAGTAGGGTGCGACGTCAGGGAGGGGGATGGTGGGATGCGGTCAGATCGAGAAGGGGGATCGAGGTTTCTTTTGGGCTTGCGCAGACGACCGTCGGGAGGGAAGAAGGGCCGGTGGAGTGGTCTCGAGGAGGGCGGACGACGTACGACATGGACGGTAGGTGCGGCGCCGACAGTGGAGAATCGACGAAGATGGGGGCTAGGAGTGGGAAGGGGATTAGGGCACAAGGGAACGAGAGGAAAGGATGGGGGGCGGCTGCGGATAGGTTAGGGCACGATAGACCGGAGGTGGATTAAACAAATCTAAGGATGCTTTTAGCGCCGTTAAATAATGATGCAAAAAAGTATCGATAATTTCTTAATTTAACGATGCTTTTTCTAAAAGCGTCAACATTGACAATGCTGAAATTTTACGACGCTTTTACGTATCATTAAAAATACGATGCTTTTTAAAAATATCGACAGGTCAACGCAACCTGCCGATGCTTTCAAAAAGCATGGGCAGAAAATAGTCGTTAATTCTATATTTTTCTATAGTGTGTGGACGGATCACGAGATATAAATGCCTTTGAAGAGCTATGAGAGGCTAAACATGAAGTGGTGGTCCGAGTATAGGCATCTCAATCTTGGCAAGCTATATCTCGAGATGAAAGATCCTTTACCTTGTATTTGCACTCGGAAGAGGTCTTCTCCATGAGAAGAGTCATGGCAATAGCAATGGTAAGGACTTTGAGCTTGAGGTGGAGGAAAAGGTGGGACTTTTATGGAGAGAAAAAGAGAGTGGAAGTAGGAGAGTATATAGAGAATTTTGGAAGGCATGGAAGAAAATTTGGCCAGCAATAATATTCTAGAAATGTAGAGGACAAGAGGATAGGAGAAAAAAATAAAAAAAGAATAAAATAATAAAATAGGAGAAGAGAGAACCACACAAAAGGATAGTGGAGAGAAAAGAGGCAACAACAACAATGAAGGAACGAGGTCTCAAAGCTAAATATTGTCATCAACAGTGATGGAGGAGACTCAGACTATTTCGATAAAGCTAACTTCTTATGTAAGGATGATGACAGTGAAGGCTCTCATGGTGATGGTCATCAAGATGGGGATGATAGCCATGAGGGACATGGATGGCGAAAGAGGGGTTAACATGAGATAGTTAATAGATCATCAAAAAGTATGGAAGGAGTCACCAAAGTGCATGAAGAGGGTTAAGAGAATTTTTTTTTTCCCTTTAATTAGATGAAGAGAGTGGTATATTGGAGATCTTATTAAATTTTAATATTCACGTGTACATAACCATTATATGAGATTTTCATGAAAATTCAATCAATAAAGATCGGCATCAATATCACATTAGACCAATTTGCTAACTCAAAAAGATTTAATCATAAATTTTTAAGTCTCAATGGATGAGAGTGCAACTCGGACAAAATCAAGGAAGTCAAAGTACTACTTTTCTTATAATTAATTCATTTTTTAGCACAAGCAAGACTTGCTTGCATATTCTATTATGAAATGAGATAAACAAACGACTTCGCAATCATGAGCATACCCATGCAAGACAATTCACTTCAGGCTTCATGGCATTTGTCTAAAACGAAGAAGAAAAAAAAATTATAGACGTCATCGCATTAATTAAGTGGTCCCTCCAATAACACAGGCTGCCAAGTAGTTTCAGTACTGCTAAGCTAGCAAGAGACTATGGTAAATAAAGCACGGCATTTTTGGCTCGAGCACCATTCTTTTAATCTCTCAACCCCATGTGGTTGGACCACCCCGACAAGGTCAGCTGAACTCGGTACCGAGCCTAAGATCCCAGGACCACAGACAGATAACCCCAATTCATCGGACATCTGGAAGCACCCAACTAATATCCAATTCGCCCACAGTGGTCCAAACCCACAACGTGCACTCCATCGATTCGATCAAATGGCGGTGGACAGCGATACCCATTGCACCAACCATCCTCTAAATAAATCCTCCATTGCTCAGGATTTGTATGAACAATTTCACTAATAATATAAGATTGGAAGGTTCGACATTATGAAAGGTGCCGTCTAAAGACTATGATATATAGTACTTTGTTGATCTTTCGATGCTATCCGAAGCATAGCTATAATGCCGATATAAAAACTGAGTGCACAACGTTAAATATATAGGATGGAAGGTTCCAAAGTTCTGAAAGGCATTTCCTTAAGATTTTATTAGTGTTAGATCTTTTAATCATCGTACATGGTTTAGATAGAGTTATCATGACGCAAGTACACAATTCTAAAGGATGATGAGAATAAGAGTATGAGGCATGAAAGTCGTGGTCTCCGCTTGTTAGATCTGGGTTAAAGGAGTCAAGTATATATGCCGTGGGAACCATTGAGGACCACAACATGTGCCATGTTACACGTGAACAAGTAATTAAGTGAATGGACGAAAGAGTTTCCTTGTGGGTCCCCGGTATGCTCCACTCATTATGGCAAGATGCGGGATGTACTTGGAAACTTCCCTAATAGCGTCGTTGGCTCTTGGCTCCAATTATTTAATCCCCTGAGGGGCCACGGGAGGTTCACATTTAAGCCTGTGGGCGTGCAGTGATGCCCAATTTTGAATGACTGACAGGTCTTCCTCTCCCTTCAGTAGCATGCCATGAATAAGAGGTTGATGCTCCTTTTTCTCCTCTAATGAGGTTCTTCACTGACAAAGTTCTATCAAAATCCTAATTAACCTTTTGGCCTTTTTAGAACTGAGATAGTGTTAGATATATGTGCCCTAAAAGCTAGAATTGGCTTACACTTGTAATACACTTGTAGGAATAAAATTATAATTTTGACTATTATCAATAAAATGGATCATTTTCTATCACATATGTGTATTTAGTGTATGTGATACATCCTTTTAGTTAATGATAATGATAATTCATATTTTCAAGACTTAAAAATTTAAAACATGAATAATCATTATTAACTCATAAAATGCTTCCGACCATAGGATCATCACGAGGATGGTGATTGATCCAGAAGGTTGGTGTACAATCGCTTCTCTTTAGTAGATGAGTCTTGAGTCTACGGTGTAGACATCGGAGCGAGAGTACAGGTACTCGTTAGAGAACGAGGGTACTGAGCGTGACCACCTCGAATAGTCATTAGGAAGTCTATCTTCTCGTCAATGACTGACTCAATGCTGCAGTGGTGTGTCTGATTCTTTGACCTGAGGTGCATCGGCAGTTTACCTTGAGGGTGTTATAATTTGATTATACCATAACTTGGTCTCCTAGCCATTCGGAACTCTAAGGTGTATGTTGGCTATAGCATGTTCATTATAAGAACTGGATTGCATCAAGATGGAATCTATCTACCTCGGTGGTAGAGGAGCAGCCCTATGATAATCATGAGAATCAAGTCTAGAAGCCCATGGCCATGGCAGAGTGAAATAATAGAAAGAGTTTCTATTTAGGTTTTCACATTGGACTTGAGTCGAATGATTACATCATATGACAGAAACTAGGGTTTGACGAGTTCACCTTAACCCTAATCTGATCGGAGCTCAAGATAGAAGAACTTAATCACATAGGTAGCTGCACCAAAAGGTTCGCATTCAGCTCTGATGGGTTGCCACCATATACTGCTAGGTGTCACTGGTAGATTTTGGGAGCAATTAGAATGATTTAGATGATCAATCATTCTAACTGTTTGAATCAGAAGAGTTCTAATCCATCGAAAGAAGTTCCGATGATGTCGATGATAGAGATCATGACATATCCCATTACTATACAAAACTGAACCTAACTGGGTCACATAAACAAGGGTTTGAATATGGTGATCATCAATTGAACTAATCTAGTTCAATTGATCTGAATGAGATTCAATTAGGTTCAAAAAAATCGTGCTAGCACTTGATTGAACCTAACATTCTTCTTTTACTAACATAAATAGTTGTCCTGACTGAGCCAAAGAAGTTTGTGCTCGATCAGAGGCCTTCATTTGGTCTGACTGAAGTCTGTCCAAATCAGAAAAGGGTTGTCTTATTTTGTAAGACAATACCTACTATTTTTGGTCACCTATCATTTCTCGTCCTTTGACTTTGATCAAAAGTTGACTTTAACTGGTCAAATATTGATCATTGATACTTTGACTTCTATCCACGTGTCACGCACCTATTGAAGAGCTGGTGGGGGTCTGTCCTCCTGCTAGAACCTGGCAAGGAGGAGGGCGCACGCCACCTTGGCGTGCGCCCAAGCAAGAGGCGTCCAGGAGTTCCTGTTAGACAGGGACTCCATCTTCTTTTTGGATTTCAATTAGACTCCTCCTAAGAATCAACTTTAACTGATTTTAGGCACCATCTAAGGATGAATCCAAGGGACTCTATTCCCACCAATCAGATTTAGATCTGATTTCATAAAAAATTGTGATTGGTTGGGATGAAGAGGAGTTGGATCACGCATAGTTTATAAATAAGATCCTGCGCCGAACTCAAGGAGTATCCAAAAATTCTCACGTCCCAAGGCTGCCTCTCTCCTCCTCCACATCAAGTCCATCTTCTCCCTCTCCTCTCCACGTCCAAAGCAGTTTGGGATCCAAGTTGGTGCAATCTAGGCGAGAGAAAGGCGACAGAAAGCTAGAAGGCTATGTTGCTGCAAAGAATAACTGCTGATCTTCGAAAGTTGTTTTGAAAATCCTCCAAATTAGATTTAGATCTGATTTTTAGAGATGTGATAGAGAAGAAGAGGATCTTCAGATCCAGTCTGAGTGGATATCGGTAGAGGCCAGGCACTTACGTGGTTAGATCCAGAACCTTCTGTTGCTTACAGGATCATCAATGGGTAATAGAATTACCCTACATCAAGGTAAATTAAATTTGATTTAATTTATCTATATTTTATTTTTATGATTAGAATAATAAAAATCAGATATGAAACATTCCAGATCTGATTCGGATCAAAGAGAAAAAATTTTGAAATATATCTCTTGATTCGATCAGATCTGAACGAATCTGATCCAGAAAATCAGAATTTTCCTTCGGATAGATTTATAGGAGACCCAAAAAAAGTTATATCAGGTGATTGTCATTGTTGATGATCATTTCTAAGAAATCACTAGCCATCACCGGTAGCCATCCAATATGATACGATCACTTATATGGTTGGCCATCACCTGCCGCCATTGAATATGATGCGATATGATATGACATGATATAATATAATATAATATTTAATGTAACATAATATAATTTTATAATATAATATAATCTAATATAATTAGTTAAAATGTGTTCTCATAGATATGCATTATCATTTGTATTACATCTTTCCTTCTTTTTTTTTTTTTTATTTAAGAACATTATAAAAACACAAAGTGCCTATAGTGAAGTTTTCCATTGTTGACTTGACAATCAAATTATCAAATTTAAATGACCCATTCTAATATAGTTATATGCATACATTATTCAGTACATAATGTGATAATTATGCCATATGTCATCTAAACTTCTGGATTAGAATTGGAATAACATTCACAAATTTCTTGAAGTAAATTAGGTTATTTGTTTAATAATCATGACTTGTCTGGAAAAAAAAAAGGGGGGGGGGGGGGACTGATATATAAAAAGCCGATCAAAATTGTGATGAGAAATAGAAATAGTGAGCCTGCAGGCTAACGTCAATGATTCACCATATTTTAATAATAGACATTTTATGACGTCCATGACTTACAACTACTTTCCGATCCAATCCACGGTAAATTCAAGAACATCTTCTTATTAAAATATCATGATAGGACAAAATTATTATTTTATCATATTGAAAATTTGTCCTCATCAAGAATCAATTATCAATCAACAATGCACGTTAATTAGCTTCAATGGTTAGGTGTGATCTCGCATGTGGGTCAGCTTTAAATTGACGTGAGCTCGATAAAAATAGCCTTCCTCATGATGAGCGGAGACCTGATAAATATACCCTATTAAACTCTGGCAATTAGAAAATTAGTAATCCCCTTGATGATGTGTTTCCTTTGAAATGTTTAGAGGGACAAAGGGCCGTGTACTTGCCTAGCAATCACTCCGTAAGCAAAAGAGTTTTGAGACTCATTTCAACTCCGTAAGGATTTAAAAAGGTCGCAGTTTTGGGGATATTGTTGTCGGTATGACATCGGACGTAACTTTAACTATGGCATTCTGTCACAATAAAAAGCAGATAAAGGAAAAACTTTCTTCCATGATATGTAAAGTGGCAGTAGATTTATGTATATACTAATAAGACCTACTTTTCCATCCATATCTATTCCATACATTCTTTTGAATTATTAGGCTCCATGGCTCATGTATTAATTTTCTGAACCTATCGTGAAGGCAACTGAATTGCCGATTGGATGGAGGGCCTGCATGCTAGTTATTTGAGAGCTTTATTTGGGCTGCAAATTTTTCATTAGATCCTCTCATCTAAACTCGGGCTTATTATTTTATGACTACTACTACTATTATTATTGCTATCACCATCATCATCATCGTTCTAATTCGTCTTCGTATGTGAGATAATTCATCCTACATTATGTTTTATCAAACAGGATTTTCGTGAATTTCCTTTCAATGGAGGATATTTAGACCTTAAAATCAAAACTGGCGCCCACAGAATCATAAAATCTTCCGGTGAAATGGACCATGATCTATCTCTATCAGTTGTGGTTGATCTATATTATAAAATGTGCAACCCATTTCTTTTTTATTATTTTGACCATCAGGCAAGATTAACTAAGTTATCGTGCGAATCACAAACCTCGGACCAATAATGACAATTGGTATTATCTCACCACCAAGTGGGAGCATTTGCTGCTTTCTTTTTCTCTTTCTCATTCACTAAACCATTGATGAATTTTATCTTTCTGGGTGGTTACAAGTCCATCTTCCTCCATAGCGGTGCCACTTGACAATTTTAAAATCAAGTAGAAGGTGATGGAATAACACGCCACCTTGTTTAGACCGAACATTTCATCATTCCTCATTAAACCCATCATGCCACAACCGAAAGACCAAGGATTGGTGATCACCGATTGGACCCACTCAGATATTCCACTGGAAAATCTTGCAATGTTCGTGCTATTTCCAATTATGCTTTAGTTTTGTCTATTTGGAAGGTGGCGTGGGAATCTCTCTTAGCTGCTTGAGAGAAAACGGGCATGTCTCTTACTTAGCTACAATTATTCTTAGAGTCGGTCTCATCATCCCACTCAAATATTTTTAAATGCTAATGATTTGTCCCAACATGCTTATGATATACGAACAGAAAATATTAGAGAAGGAACAAACAAGTAACCCGGAGAAAGAAAATGAAGCTACGAAGGAGTTGAACGCGCCAGCAGGGGAAGTCTTTGGGGCATTTTATCATGCGGAACTCATCTCTAAAATTTCGAAATCAATTTCTATTAGAGGATGCTAGCATTCTGCATGTGCAAGGGTAAATTTCTTTATATAAATTTATTTTTACTTAAAAAGTAATATATTATTTATATATCGATTTATATTTTTTAAGAATTTTTTAGAAAGGGTAAATTAGAGAACATTTATTTCATGCAATTCTAGAAAATAATGAGGTTAGCGAAGAAAAGTTTGGTTTAGTTTGAAATTGGTGATGCGGCATGCTCAATTTTCTATAATTTCTTGAGGCTTCTACTGAATTTTGGAAAGGATGGATGCTCATTTGGTTGTCCGAAAATAGGCAGGAAGAACTAGTTTCTCCTGGAACTCGCCATTTTGAACATTTAGTTGGTCCGAAGTAAGCCAACAAGAGTTGCTGCTTAATTTGATTCAAACACATCCAAAGTTATCCTGCAAGACTCCGGCCTGTGTCAGTTCCTGACCGCTAGCTGAAATATGTTGAACAAAATACGTCTTCAAGAGTGACAATATTTGATCTCTGACACGTCTCAACTGAATAGATTTGGATGAGTTCTGTTTAAGATTCGACCAAATTTTCTGAATTAGCTATGCATGGGTATGGCTCTCCAAGCTGATGGGCCATCACGGGTTAACGTTAAACAAACCCTTCTAGATGGTGGCAATATTATACGGCGGGTACCTAATAAAGAATTGCTTTGGATAATTATGGAGACCATAATGTAAAGAAAATATAATAAATAGAAAAGAGGAGGGAGCAATGTTACAGGATTTATTTTATTTTTTCTCTACATTTACTTTCTAGTCTTCAACTTCTTATTCTGTTTGGATGCCCACTCTATAAGCTGATGAGGATCGTCTCTCTCAAGCTTCTAGGGCCTTCATGAGAGTCATCTCTCTCTCTCTCTCTCTCTCTCTCTCTCATGCATAAACACTCATACATGCACATGCGCATGCCCCCTGTTCGGAGTACAACAGTGTGAATGAAAGTTAAAATGTTAAACACCTAATGTTTGCATTATATACCATATAGCTAACATTGGTCCACCCACATTATTGGACCTTCTTTTTACCGCTAGCAAAAGATTTTGATGTTCCACATCAACGTTTTTTTATTAAACCTCATGATGTCTGGTGTGCAGAGTGGCAATGAAGTCGAATCCTTATCAAACTTTGGTTAGGGAAAAAAAAAAAGAATTAAATACATTTATTTACAATTGGGTGGCGAATATTGTATTAGAAGTTCCAACACCAACAAGTCTTGATTGGCTTGGTTGATGGACCATGGTCCATATAAATATATTAATGTTTGCAAAAAAAAAAAATTGATAGCAAACTTTTTCCTAGATACTAGCAATATACACATGCAATAAATGCTAATAAAATAAAGTAATAAAAGAATGAGGTTAAACATTAGGGGAATTTTTTTATTTTTTAATTAAAAAAATTGAATGGATTAGGGATGTGGAAAGAATGAATAGAGTTTTTTTTTAAATAGAGTCCAATTGCTTTGGGATGTCTGGTAGAAATCATGTGAATGAAAAATAGAGATTGAGAAACAAAAAGAGAAGCACTTGGTTCATATATATAACATTTTAATTTTTTTTGTAGATATTTATGAAAAGAGGAATAAAAGGTTGCTTTGTTCGTTGGAAAAAAAAATCCTAAAAAGCTTCAAAAATTTAGAAAATTCAAGTTTTCTAACTGTTTGGATGATAGAAAAACTAATAAATTGTGGAAATAAATTTTCTATAATTGATTAGATATTTTTTTATTCTTGAAAAAAGATTTCCCTTTCGTTTCCTTAGTTTCTTGCGTAACCAAACATGCCTTAAGATTATTTTAATCAAAAAATTTGATAGATGGAATCTAAAATAATATATATATATATTCTTTGTCACATAAACACGTAGTAGAAAATTATAAACTAGAACTTGTCTTATTGGTCATACTCCTCTATTTAGTAACATGATCTATAAATATCACAGAGGCACGTCAAATGCAATGTATCTGAACATGATTATGCGGTTCTAGAATTTAGTAAAAATTAAAAAATTAAAATAAACTAAAGCAAATATTTGTTGAGGATTTCTCCTTCTTCTTTTTAATTTTTTTCTGTTTGAGGGAATAAGAAAAATAAACTAAATAGGTAAATTTGAAATAAAAGTGACAATAGATTATTGGTCCGAGTCAAAGTTTCATAGCCCGTTGTGGACCCTTACTTGTTTTCTTCTTCTTTATCTTCTTCTTCCTCCTCTTGTTATTTTGCAATAAAAGTAAATGTTTTCTATTTAACCAAATTCTGAAAATAGACTAAATAGGTAAATTTCATCTAAGAATGGCAATAGATTACTAGTCTAAGTTTTACAGCCCATTGTGGACCCTAACCTGATTCCATGGATGGTCATTCCATTTTTGGACTCAAATCCAAATTAGTTCTTCTGGTTACCATGGAGTCATTAGCCCCCATGCCATCTCTATTCCTGTCATGCATGGCATCTAATGCTCTCATGTTGGTATCATTTTACCAATAATGCATGTTAACTGCCAAACAAGTTTTCATCACAAAAACAACTTTGGGAGGTGGAAGGGAACAAGACAGCTTTTGTGATGGATCAAGTTCAGATTTGAATCTCTATCCATGATCCTATTCAAAAGCCAATTAAATAGACACAATTTTCCTTTTCGAAGCCCAGCCAATCATCAATGCTTCTTTAATTAAGCGCATATGCTAGATAGATAGAGAGAGTGGAAAAAAAAAAAAAAAAAAGTACAACAGAGCACCTCACCTTTATCCCCTTCCTATCACGAGAAAGAGCTTCTCAAAAGATGAGGGACAATGGCAACACTGGGTCACAATTCCAACTGATAACTCCATGCCGCCTCATACCTTTACAAGAAAGTAAGGGTCCATTGGAGGTAGATTTTTTGCTATATATTTAAGGTAAGATCTGTAGGGGTGCACCTCCTTTTCGATCTATCGTGAGGTAAATGGTACCATCAACTGGATTATCCCGTTGATAAAGATAGCGGCAGTGCCTATCATTTTTTATAATATTTTATTTTTTAATTTTATAGGATATATGCATACCAGAGTTGTATGATAATCTTGTTTTCAAATTAAAAAAAAAAGAAAAAAAGAAGAAAAAAAAAAAAGAAGTAAGATCGCATGGTTCACGGATGCAAAATCTTTATGGGCATGACACGATGAACAAAGAAATTGCTGGTCCCACCATGGATTATTGATCATATGCTTTTTTATAAAGGAGGACAGGATAGAGTTAACAAACAATTTACTCTAGTACTCCGTACAATTTTTGTTGATCAAAATTTTGGCAGCATTAGGTGAACTTGCTAAGAAATGAATACTTTTGTTAAATAAATTAAATAATAATAATAAACTAAAAATAAATATGTATAATATATTAATTTAAAATTTAATTTAGAATATATAGCACTAATCAAAATAAGATCTGTATAAAATTAATTTTTTTAAAATTAATTTTTTTTTATAAATTAATTTTTTTAAAATATCTGATTCATCTCAATAGCTATGAATTATGACCATACTTATATCTTATAACTAAGTCAGAATGAGCTTAGAATAGTCAAAGTTAAAGTGCCAATATATAATCCCCACTGATAGCGTATTGATGTATCAATGTACAATCTCCACTAATAGAAATTGATGTATTAATACATAAATTTCATTGATAAAATATTGATATACTAGCGCATAATTCTCATTAGCAGGGTATTGATATGTTAGAATACAACTCCTGCTGGCAGGATATACTAGCATACAATCTTTACTGGTAGGATATTGATATGCCAACATATAATTCTCATTAGCAGGTTTTAACATATGATAGGACTATAAGTTAAAATGCATCTCCATTTAATTTTTTTTAATAAAATTAATATTGTATTTTAATCAAGCAATACACAAAATCATCCAGATTGAAATCAATTGATCAAAATCTATAATGGAATCAATATCTTCAATAATATATCAAATAGCTAGTATTATATAATAAATTTAATAAATAAATATTATACTTCATATTCAAAAATCATAAATAATATAATTTAATATTTAATAATATAAATACTATATAATTTATCAATAAATCTAAAAAAAAAATTACATTACTTACTTTATACATACTCCAATAAATTCAAATGATTTTAGAAAGTTCTTTCTAAAAGCTTTAATCAATAGATCATATCACCGTATCTCCACTATTGAACATCTTTTAGCCGAGATGATTATACCTTTATATAAAATTGAGTCCAATAACTAGAAAGAATGTGGACAATTATGGAAAAATAAGATTTACGGGCATTGCATCCAATAGTCCGAGCAGTCATCTAATTTTATTGGATTAAGATCAAACTAGAGTGTAATTGGCTTCATAAAGAGATCAAATGCGATCAAATCTAGTGATATTCAACAAGGGTCAAGCGGTAAGGATCGATATTTTGATCAGTTTGATCAAGATAATTTTATCAAATCATAATTAAATGAGTGTACAGATAATTCAATAAAAATTATGGATGATCAAATCTAGCAATACTTGGTTTAGTAAAGATAGGTGCCGACATATTGCTCGACGATCATGGATCAGGATTACTTCACCAAGATCGATTAAAGTCATTAAAAGAAAGCATTTTTCTTGGATCAACCCTAAAGAGAAAAACTTCATAGAGATAGAAAGTGTGGAAAAGAGAGAAGAGAGAAGAGAGAAATTGAAGATAGAGGAAAGAGGGAAGAGGGAGAATTTTTTTTATTTTTATTTTTTTTAAGAGAGAGAAATAGGGACTAGGGTCTAGTCATCATCTAGAGAGAGTAGAGAGAGGGACACCAGGAAGAAAAAGAGAGAGGCAGCTCTTCTCTCTCTCTTTTTCTTTTTTATCTTTTTCTTCTTCTAACTTTTTTCTTTTTCCTTTCTTTGGCCATAAAGAGGAGGAAGGAAGTGGCTATGGTCATTGTCTAATGGGGTGCAGTGGCACAGCTAAATGTTAAGCAACAAACATCGAGACATGGCCATTGATGATGATCGTCGGAAAAAGGCAAAAACTAAGCCAACATAGGGCTAAACCGAGGCCCTTTTCTCAATTATTCTCAGGTACCAACTCATTCACCAGCAGTTGAGGCTTTAGCACAGGCCAGAGGATAACGGGGGGAAGGATCGGGGGCTTTGGTGATAAGCATTGGTGGTAGACATGACTGAAAAAAGAGAGAGATCAGAAAAAGAATATTTTATTTTCTTGATTTTCTAGTGAAATTAGCAGCCGACAATATTGCCTAAGGTTATGGGAAGAAGGAGAAGAGAAAGAGGAAGAAAGATCGGGGTTACCTTAGGCTCCGGTGAGCTTCCAACCTCGATTTCTAGCAGGTATGATGAAAGAGCATGGTGAACTTTAGAAGAAAATGAGAAAGAAAGGTGGTTTTTGGTGATGAAAGTTCATAGAGGGAAGGAGACTCTTAAATAAAGATGGAGTGGAGTAATTTGACTCCCTCGTGGCTTTGATTTTCGATTCCAATCAGGAGTCCATTGGAGAAAAAGACTACCATCAAGAGTCTTCTTTTGATTTTTCTAATACTTTAAAATTCGTACAGCCTTTTGGACTCTATTTTGGTGGCTAGGCTGGACAAATGGTTAGGGTCTGTTCAAATTTGGGCCCTTTTGGGGTGGGATATTATATTCACTACATATGTATTAGATATTCATTATGTGCACCACCCAAATCATATGTAGTTCTAGAGGCAAAATAAATCACAAACATTAAAGTCATCATTTTAATTACACAAGAAAATTCCTACATTTTCTTGTAAAATCAATAATTACTTATATAATTGATTTTTAGGAGATTTGAATGCATGATATTTAACAAATTTCTTTTCTAATACGATGCTATAAACTTGCTACTGGACTCCTAAAAAACTTTAAGTTTTAAGCTAATAAGAAATGGATCAACAATATGAATCACACTTGACAAGTTATATGGTCCAAGAAAAATCTCATGATCAAAGTATGATGTATTTTGGCACAAAAAAACTGAGATGTATTTGATGAAGGATTGTTAATATTCACAAAGTATCCTTTATTATCCATTAATTCTTGAATCAACTAAATATAATGAAGGTTTATTTGGTAGATCTCCATGTATAATAGGAGAGAGCATGTTTGGCTATTCACCTTAGATCACTGGCTATTGACTTTGAAGACAACATAAGGGTTTTTCTATTTTTTTCATATGACGTGCTTATGGATATGGTTCTACTGGTTCACATATAACCCTCATAGAGAAAGCAGGGATTAATCCTCAACCTAGCAGGAAGAATGTTAGTCTTAAGTCCTAACCATCAAACATGAGGTAGTGAGTTGATTTAACATCTTCCCACAATAAAGACTCCACTCAAAACCATAGTTTTTCTTATTGTTAAAAAAACTATGTTCTTTTCTCTAATTACAAATTAGAGTTTAGCATATATGTGCATGCAAGATGTAATATGAACGGTTATCATTGAATATAAATATTTTTGTTTATATATATATATATTTGATAATATTATATTTAATTTCAAAATTGTACTTTTTTTTGAGAAAAATTGAAAATATAGGATAACTTGTTTGCTGCACTTAAGCATGAGTTTAATATTAGGATACTTGACTTCAAGCAAGATGTTAGAAAAGGTATGAGACCACGAGAATTTTGCTGGTCCAGGTCCAGTGGATGGTGGGATTTATTGATTCTGAGTCAGGCATTCAATGAATATATATGAGAGGATCCATGAAAATCATAGAATTTAAGGGTGTATCGAGTTCGTAACTAAAATCAAAATTAAAATCAAAATTAATTAGAATAAAAATTAGAATAACTATACTGTTTAACATATTTGGTTCATAATTATATTAGATTTGAAATCAAAATAGAATTTAAATTAAATAAAAAGATAAAAAAATTAATTAAATAAAAGAATATTTTAAAAAATTAATTTTTAAAGTAAATCAGATAAAATAGATTTGAAGGCTAGAAACAAGTTAAGATTGAATTTTGAGAAGTAGGACATTCCGAGCATCTCAAAATGAGAATAGGGGCGAGACTCTTCAACCAATGGCTGAAGTAAAGTCCACCATTTTCATTCCTCTTGTAAAGTCCAACTCTTTTTGGACAAATACGTAATGGATATATGATGCTTTGTCTCCCTCAAAAATTTTCTTAAAATTTGTTCCCCGGGATTGCAAACAAATTCGCAGCAGCGCCCACACGTAATTGGCATGGTTGGAGCCAATTATCACCACAGTTTTAAGAGGACTCAGTTCCAAATCGATGACCTAGCGGCGATGATGTACCTAAAATAAATAAATAAATAAATAAATAAAAGGTTGGGTGACGACCGCCGAGCTCCGCCATTTTGGCGTGGGGCAAAGCAACTCTTAACCTTTCAGTCACTTCGATATGATTTTTTTTTTATTTTTTCAGCTCCCAAGCATGTGATGTTGTCTGATTGATTAGATAAATTATTTAAATAAATAATAAATAATTTTAAAAAAATTATTAATGATTAATTAGATAACTACGTGAAGATGATCAATCGTGCCCGCGTGCAAAATACATGACTCCTTTTCTCCTGACAAGCATGCACTTATTAAGCCCATCACGTCAGTAGACCCTTTCTTTTTTTTTTCTTTTACCTAAGGACTTAAGAATATAGCTTTGTGAATTTTTTTTCAGTGTTTGGTAGCCAACCTCTGTGTCTTTTTTCGTTTTTTGAGCATAATTTTAGTTGAATTCTTATCTAGCATGAGTCAGATCTGGACCCACTAGATCCATTTGCATCTGTAAAATTTTTTTCTCAGGTTGCTTACTAGGTGTTCATTTGTTCTTATCTGTTCTCTTTTCAACGTATATATATCAACATCCAAACTTTAGCGGAGTTAGGCATCCACTCGAGGGTGCATTTCAAATTGAATTTTTGTTACCTTTGGGTCTTAAAGATATAAGCATGCCCCTGAAAATATGGGATAATCATGGAACAATAGTATAACCAAGACAAAATAAAGTATTGCATCCTTTGGAATAATGTTATTGATGATGTTAGTGCTGATGATACCATTTGTAGATGATATTCTCAAGATCTATCTAAGATGCAAGTCGTCAAAATAAATCATGCAAAATATCAAACTATTCAACCAAATGCTTGATGAATGAACACCATTAAAAACTCTTTCAAAAAGGTTTACCACTTGGAAAAAAATGATGAAAAAGAATATTAACTTCAATACTCAAAATGCCACTAATCAACCTAGAAAATGTCAATTTTATAATGATGAATTATAAATCAAACTTTTCCTCTGAAAGAAAGTATAAAGCAGACTAATATAATAATTTGACAATGATTTTCTGTTCTTTAAATTAATTCAATGTCATCAAAGTAAATTTTTTTTAAAAAAAATTTAAAAACAAATAAGCCCACAGGATTTGGGATGCCGAGCACCAGAACATCTATCATTTGGGACAGTACTCTCTCAATCTCGGCCCCACCTTCCATTCCATCCATCAATGATAGCAACCAAGTTAGGTGGCAGCAATGCTGGCCAGGGAACCAAACAAACAAAGGAAGCACGGTTTTTGTAATGCGCCAAGTTACCTGCTCCCATGCGCCCAGCTACCCAAATGACTATGATATCACTATTGTTGCAAGTGGTCCATGTTTCATGGAATCTCGAGAGGCACCGTCCAGCATTCTTCTCTTTTTAGGGTGAAGGAGATCTCCAGTATTGCATTTGAAGTCCGAATCTCCTGTGCTAAGTTAGGATCATTCTATTGCGAGAGATTATCGGATAACACCGTTCTATTATGTATATCCTAAACTACCTAATATTATGTCAATTATAATTAATAATAATTTTTTTTTATTCAAAATTTTCAACCATACTTAGATAACAATATATATTTTTTTTAATAATTGGATATTTTAAAATATATATAAAAGAATAATTCTAATCAATAATTTTACCATGTATAAAGATGTTCTCCCATCTGTATCCTTCATCTCATTGGTCCACGTAACTTTGGGCCCAAGCAGTAAGCAAAATGAGATGGCCGCCGTAACGGTGAAAAAACTCCGAGGGGAAGAGGAAGCCTTGGCTGATCCACCAACTCTGCCTCTTTCGCATGGAGGCGGAAGTCTTCTTTCGCCGGAACGCGAGGAGCCGTTCTCGGGCATCGCTACGAGTGGTGATTTGATCGCCGTTATGGTATTATAATGGGTATAAAACCTGTGTGATTGGCTCAGGTAAATAAACAGCAAACTACGGTATGCCCTTGCAGGGCTATCGGGAAGTGTACATGATATGACCCGATGGAATCGCCATGGACGGCGTGGTTGTTAGGTTTGAAAATTGTACAACATAGGTTGTAGGGCTATGCCGACATAAAAGATTATATAGGGCGGTTCCATGGGAGTCCCCCTGCTTTAAAATCTTTAAGAAACACAAAATAAAAATTTTATAAAAATATTTAAGCTCATTTACATACACAAATATAATGTTATGATATGAGTAAAATTATCTACGACAGAATATTAGCTCGGCTCGCAAAGAACAATCCTAGCAAGTCATTTCCCTAAAAAAAAAAAAAAAAAAAAAAAAAAAGCTTCTTGAGAGTTGAGGCAAGAGAAAATAATATTAACATTTAATATTTTTATAATAAAAATTTTTAGAAAAATATTTGTAAACCCATTGATGAAAAAGGGTGTGCGGTCTTTAGAAGCCAACATACGAAAAAACTCCATACTGAGACATACTTTACTGATATGCAAGTGATATATTGTCTAAAATATGTGCCAGCAAAGATAACCTTTTCTCCGAGGAGATCCAAAAATAAAAGAAGAAAAGGCAAACAACCCCCCATTGGAAAAGGGAAGAAAAGCCAAATGGTTCCCAGGTGCAGACCCAAAGATAAGGGAAGAAAAATCCAATGGTTCCCTAATAGAGATCCAAAGATAAGAGAAGAAGAGACAACTGGTTCCCCAGTGAAGATCCAAAGTTAAGAAAAGATAATAAAAGATAAACATTTCTAAGTAGAGACAAAATCGAAAGCAAGACAAGTTTTCAATGAATGCATGGCCCGCTTAACACTATAGCAGAGGACCGAGCTAGGCTGGAGTTTGGTGGCCCACGACCTAGACCCGATATAGCCCATCAGATGAGGCATGGCACGGCATGCACCCAGGCCCGACACGGCCAGCATGTCAACCCATATGGGCCGTGCCATTTGGCATGCTATAGTCTCTTTAAAATTTTTATTTTAAAAAATTATTTTTAAAAAATAAATTAAATTGGTAGATAAATATTAAATTTTTTATAAAAATAAAAATCATCTTGTAATGGTGGAGGGTTTGGCGTGGATCCCTACCAGTTTATTAATATAAATCAAAATTATACAAAAGATGGAGGAGGCTAGGTTTAACCTTCAGAATACAAAGAGAGAGAACTGATAAGAAAATAAAGATGACTCATCTCAATAAATAAAAAGTAAAAATATATAATTTTTAAAAATTAAAAATTAAAAATAAATCTTACTAATTATCTGTTGTATTTGTGTCATCCTCGTCATCAGATGCAGTATCATGTCCTCCTTTGTCCGGAAGTCTCGCCTCCGTATCCAGCTAATCTTTGAAGTAGAGCAGCATCTCAACTATTTCGTTCATCATCCTGCTTCTCTTTTCATCTAAAATGTACCGACCTGCATTGAAAGCTGATTTCGATGCTATTATGGACATCGGCATAGCTAAAATATCACGTGCAATTACAGATATAATAGGGTATTGATTTTTTACATTCTTCCATCAGACTAATACATCAAGATTTTCTATTTGATTTTCATCTAATGCAGAAGATATATCATTTTGTAAATAAAATTATAATTCATTATTTAAAGATGAAGAAGATGCATGTAAATGTCTCCTATGTGCAAGAAATGAAAAAATAGATGATGAACGAGAGGTACTAGAAGTTGATTGTAAAGATGATGTTGACTGTCTAGATGTACGAACCTTTTCATCATATAATGCAAAAATATCATGAAGTAGCTGAGTTACCACAGCTTTAGATTCTTCAGAATTATGATTCATATATCTACCAATTTCATTAAGTAAAATATGTATGCCACTTAATTTGATCCATAGATCAAATACAGTAGCTAAGTTATACATAGAACATACCATATCCTAATATGAATTCTATTTTTTTTTATTTTATAAATAATAAACATTAAAATATCATCAAATCTATATTGTATAAAATGACTACAAATTATATATACTTATTGCAAAAATGCACAAGAGATTGAAAAATAAACACCAAAAAGAGTATTTATAGCATTATAAAAACTAACTAAAACATCTTCTAAAATTTTTTCTTTTTTCTAATCATTTTCAGTCAAAATAAATTCTAATCCATGATCATTTATATATGCATTTAATAAATTTTTATATAGATATGCATCATGAATCATCATATATGTAGAGTTCCAACGGATAACTACATTAAATTTAAATTTTTTAAAATATTTACCATGATTTAAACATAATTGTTTAAATTCTTGTAATCATGCTCTTGAAGCATAAATAAAAGACATCACATTCTTAATTTTTGTAATTATATCTTGAACTATACCCATTCTAGCTTGAACAGAAAGATTCAAAATATGATATGCACATCTAATATGAAATAATTTTTCATTAACAATGAGAGGAAAAGAGTCTTTTAATAATTGGATAGCTACATTATTATTAGATGCATTATCAAATATAATCGACATAATTTTGTTACTAATACCATATGTAGTCGTAGTTTGATAAATAATATTAAAAATTTGTTAGCCAGAATGAAAATAATCAAAAGAATGAAAAGCAAGAATACGCTTATTTAATTGCCAATCATTATCTATGTAATGAGTAGTAACAGAAATAAAATACATACTACCTATAGATATAGTCCATATATCAGAAGTTAATAATACTTTTACATTTAAAATAGAAAGAGTACCAATTAAATCATATTTTATTGCTAAATAATTTGTCATAGCTACTCTTCTAAATGTATGTCTATTGGTTCTTTTATAAGCGGGTTGTAAAGCTAATTGAACATATTCTTTAAAATTGAAAGATTTACATAAGCTAAAGGATAATTCATCTCTAACTATCCATTTTACAAGTGCCTTTCTTTGATTTTCATGATTATAGGTAAAAGTTTCAACAAGAGCACCCTCTTGTGTATTAAGAGTGCTTTGAAGATGAGAATCACTTATTCTATGAGACTCTTAATATCTCTTTAAATGGCCAGTTTCTTCAGTACTGGCACAACTATATAATTTGATACATTTTTTATATTTTGCCTTATAGACTATCTATCAAAGCTCTATTGAAATTATTTCACATAGTGCTAGTCCTCTTACGGGAAGAGGATCCAACTTTCCTAGAAGGAATTTCAGAGGGAGTAGGAAGAGTTTCTTCCTCATCCAAAATAGGAAGAAAAATGCCGGCATGCCCGACGACGCTGGCTATACTCTCATCATCATAACTTGTTATCTAAACTAAGTAAATATAAAAAAATAAAAACTAACTAGTAGTCAGTAAGAGAAAATTAAATTGTAGAGCTAAAGAGGAAGAAGAGGTGGAGCTGAGACCGAAGAATTGGAAAGCCGGAGGAGGAGGGCTGGGCTGCCGAAGGTCGGATAGCCGAAGAGCCAAATTTGTGGAGCTGCCCTTGAACTACGACATCCAAAAGAGAAATGCTTCCTCCTCTTGTATGACTCTTGAATTGTTAAATTATAATTGCTACGTACTAAATATTTAATGGAAGAGAGAAGAATTGCTAGAAGAGAGAATAAATAGAAGTAGGAAGATTAAAGAAACAAAGAATTGGTTTGATGAATTGACATGGTGAGAATGAAAGAGGAATGCACTATTTATAGAAGTTTCAAATTTTTATTTTTCTAAAATACCTTTTAATTTAGTCATTTTTTGGCTGTTGAAGGGGTTAAAATGGTAAAACCAAGAAAACTAGCTGTTTTAACCCTTAAAAATAAAAAAAAATCCAATTTTAGCTGGGCCGGCCTGGCCCGTTGCAAGTCGTTACGGGCCGGGCTAGGCACAACCCATTTTATACCGTTACGGGCCATGCCAGGCACGGCCTGTTAAGGTTAAAAAAAAAAAGAAGACATGACGGGCCAACAGGCCATGCTAGGCCCGACCCATCAATTCTCGGGGCTAGAGACATACCTGTCGGAGATTTTATGCTTGCTATGCGGTGCCGGCATGATCCAATTATGGGATGGGCCGTGCTTGATATGATTCGCTATAGTATCAAATCCGACACGCCCGATGCTCATGTCTAAGACTAAATCAGTTCCTAAACAGTATCCAATCCGGTCCAATGCCCATGTCTAACACCAAACCAGTTCCTAAGCAGTAGTTCGCAAGTGGATATACAAAGAAACAAAACCGATCCTCAGTGGAGGATGCAAAATTCAAAATGCATACTCAATAGGGAAATCAATCCACAAAAAGGTATGTCCACCGCCTTAACACATGCAGCAAATATGGGCTATCCTATCATTCAGCAAAACGAACAAAGCATCATTTTGCTAGGTACCAAACCACATGCTTGTACAAACGCTTGAATATGCAATGGAAGGTGGTAAATTCCTAGGACCATAATTATTGGTGGTAGCTACGTGCATGAATCCAAGGCCATCAAGTTATCCGTATTATATATAAGAATCTATAAAAATTAATATCTAATAAACAGTCAGAACACAAATTTAATAAAAGATACAAAACTTTAAATTCCTTAAAAATCCTTTATTAAAAAATCCAAAAAAATTGAAGAACTTCCCAAGATTCTCAAATTTTCAAAAATCCCTAATGGAGCCTTCCCTCTATGCTTTAAATAAACCTATCAAGGGACTTAAGCTATAGTGAATCTCACTTTCAAATTTCTGAAAATTTTTAAAATCTTAAAAATTTTCAAAAATTCAAAATCCTCAACCAAGTCTACCCTTTTCTTGATTTTGAAAATAATCTTCTGCAAGAGTTGCCTTTTCAAAATACCCAACCAATAAGACAATTCTAAAATTTTGAAAATTATGAAAGTTTTCAAAAACCCAAATTTACTTTTTCTAAGTGAACTCTAATAAGCTAGAGGTACCCTTACAGATTCCAGAAGGATTTACATCATAATAATAGTGCTAGCCTATATTTGGCCTACCTTTTCAAGTTTGTTGGATGTTTATACAAATGCTTCTATATTTATACGGGAATTACCAAGGCAATAGAAGCTATTGTATTTTTTATTTTCAAAAATCACCACCGCACGCCATAACATGGCATAAATTTTGGTTATGATTTAAACAATGACTAATATAGCCTATACTCAATGATCATGCTTCATGCCAAAATAGGTTCACACCGCTTATTCTCAAGTAATGCAATTGTGTACTGCGAGCACCAAATGCAATCCAATAGTCTAGCCCAAGTGTCGATGAGCATTGTTGTAGAATTTGGCGATACACATAGAAACTGACGAGCTTCTCATCCCTTTGAGTCAAGCTCGACACCAACGTAAATAAACTTTTAGTTTTTTTGAAAACCTGTAAAGCAACCACTGGAGTACGTATGTTTGGCCTTAAAATAACTTTTATATTGGTATTAGCATTTGATTTATGCTTACCATACATTTTTGAAAACCAAAATTGAGGCAACACTAATCAGGTAATTGTTGCTTCCTTCTGCCTACTTTGTAGCTATCTAGTTACCATTATAGCTAGGAACCATTGTCCTTTGCTTTAACATTCGCCTACGTACTTCGTAGCTTTTATCCAGTGAGGCATACTATGGACACCCTTAACTATAGAAAGAATAACTTTCTTGCCATCCGACCAGAACGCTAGTTCATTCAATCAAAATTTTTGTCCATCCGACCAGAAATCTAGTCCATCCAGCCTATCTAGTCAAACCCTTTCCCAACTAATCTCATCCTTCTTTAAGTCTATCTCATCTATCTTAACCTAATTTATTCTGATTTTAGAGCTCAACCTAGTACATGAGACCAATTTGCTCCTAAACCCTATACTTACATCTAAATTGAGCTTGGCATGAACTAATGTGGGATTGACCCAAGCCTAATATCATTGGATCCCTTACTGTCCTCACCTTGTAACCCATACCTTCCTTATTAATTATGAGTGCTCCCGAGGAAGAATCTTCTCTTACTTTAGAGGGTGCAATATAATAAAACCACTCCTATCTTAATCTATCATCCTCCACTCTCTTTGGAACCAGTTGCCAAGTGGCATCCAAACAAGTATCTACTTTAACATTCTCTCTAACTTACTTGAGTCCTTCTTTGCTCTTCTCTTGTAATATTTTTACACATGAAATCCTTACATGCTTTCTTCCTCACATTCAATCTTAGCTTCACTAAATGATAACCTAAAGATTTTCTCTCATAATCAATCTTATCCGTTTAGATGTCAAATCCTTGATATGTATTAACTTAATCATGGTACCTCATATTTGGCCCTTACATCCTTCCTAAAAGACTAAATAATTCTAGATCCTTCTACTAGATTAAAGAGTAGTCACACCAATGCCATCATTAACCTACATTACTAGATTTCTTTCTCCCTCTCTCACAGGAAAGATTAGCAATCCCAATGATTTTCTTGGACTTTAGTGTCGCAAAATAACTCCAAGATGCTATCCAAAGCATCACCAAAGTATCGCCTATATGAACATAGAAAACTAAGCTGCCAACGCTTTTAAAAGCGTCATCAGATGCCGACGCATATTAGCATCACTAAATAATGATGCTTGCAAGCATTGCTAACTAATGATGATAATTTGCATTGCTAATTTATGATGGTTATTTATTTACTGATGATGCATAATGATGACTTAAAGCACCGCTCATGCATATTTAAACAAAACTTAAAAGCATTACCATAGTAATGTATTGTGATACTTTAAATTGTTGGCACATAATTTTTTTTTAAAAAAATATTATATAATAAAATCCATACAAAAATCTATATATAACAAATCATATATTTAAACTCGTACATACCATACAAATCACTTATACATAACAAATATTAAAGAACTCCAAAAATTCTTATATCATATAACAAAAATCATAGAATAATATTTGTATTGTATATCAAAATTACAAATTTTTACATTATCAAACATGATTATATGTCCATTATAACTCAAAGAACTTCTCAAAAAAATAAGAAGATATATAAAACATCAAAAAAAAAAGAAAGAAAGAGGGCTACCGATGGTCCACAGTAACATCATCATCATCTCTCTAACTGCTAAAAGTATCGAAAGTCTATGAGAGAAAGATAAAAGCTTTATAAGTTTAGAATATAAAATCAATACATATTATAATTCATGAAGCCTATACAAAGAATATATATGATAATTATACAAAATAGAAAATTTTATATGGTTATTTACCTGATGCGAAGCAAAATCCTACAAAAAAGACATACTTTGGTCAAGTTAAGCCTTTAAGGATTGTATTTCTATTTGATGGCTCTCTTTCAACTTCTGTAACTGTATCTCATGCCTCCATCTCATCTTCTATATTTCTATCTTTATCTTATAAACTTCTATAGTGCTATTGCTTTGTCTAGCATCCTGGATATATCTGCTTACTAAGATCACTAAATAATGTGGATGACTCCAACTCCGTAATCTCTCACTCGATCATGATGTTTCGGTCCCATAAGCTTGATAAAAATCTAGGCCATGATACAACTAGACTCCATAAATAATAATGACTTGCCAACATACTCCACAATAAGAGTTGATGCCTTACCTATATATTAAGAAAAGAACTATATATTAATGATCCAAAAAAACTATACTATAAATCATTTAACAAATGGATTAATATATACAATAAGAACACTAGACTCCCCTCAAACAAAACTACCATCTTGGTAGGTGTGAGTCATCCTACAGAACTCCACCCCACTAAGCTTCTTCTTATGCTAGTTCATTTAGAAAAAAAAAAGGTATATGTTACATGATTTATAATATATTATATAAGAATATGGTTTATGATACATATTATATGAAACATGATGAAACATAGTAGATATATAATACTTGGGCGAGGTTCAAATTACTCCATATCTAACTGCCCTCTCTATCCTTAGATCAAAATCTTTCCTTATCTTAACCTTATCCTTGCTCTTCTAATCCTAGCCTTCTGAAGAAACAAAATAAATAAAAATGTCCTCCTTATTAAATACCTTAAATATTAGTCAATAAAGCCTTGCCACCTCAAATCTATCATAACCCTCGATATCTTTAGATTAAATCATAGCTTTCAAATTGATTCTACTTCTCTGTAGGCAATCCTAGCCAAGCAAAAAAAATAGACTTGAGCAAATATATTCTCCTCAAATCCTCACCATTCACCTCCTCAATCCTCTTCTGATCATTCTATTAGGCCATAAAATTAGGCATCTCAAATCCATCACATAGGTCTCAAACAAATTCCTGCTTTCTCTTTAACATCCATTTTCCACCTATCAAAATCTTCCTTCAAACCATTTAGCCGGTAGAATTAAGCTACTAAAATCTCATCTCCTAACCTATAGAAGTAGGATAGTTGCATTGATTACCATTATATCCTAACATTAGAATATGTCACCTCTATCTATAAATACTCATTATCCTCTCCAAAATCTAAGAAGAAATCTACAAAAGTAATGTTTAGAATTAGGCTAGAATTAGAAAATCTTATGAAATTTCCTTAAGCCTCTCCAAACTTGAGTCATCTCCATCACCACCTTCCTTCTCCTTTCTTTACCAAAATCCTAACCTTAACCTCCATTAGCCACTGACAAAGAAGAAAAGAGCTTCAAAGGAGCACCAAACATTACAACCCTTCCCCTTCTTTCCCTGTTCTTCCTCTTTTCCTTTCCTCTTTATTTATTTTTTTTGTCATTTTTGCTATATATCCATAAACCCTAAAGATGGATTATAAGATCTATTATCCTTTAGGATCTCCTTGATGAGGTTTGCTCATAAGCCTTTCTCCATCACTAAACTAAATTCCTATCCCATTAGGTGGGTTCTTAGCAATTCTAAATCAAACCTTACATCTAGGGGCAGCCCCGAATACCATTCAATAGAAAAAAAAAGGGGCTTAATTATAAAAGATAAGTATAAAAAAAAATAAAAGCAATTCGGTATTCACTATAAGAAAATTGAATATTAGTGATGGTATTAGTGATGAAAAAAATTTTCATCGCTAGTAATATTTTTTTGCCACCATAATATAGATAAAAAAAGCTTTTTTTCATCGTTAATAACACTTTTTTGCCACCATAATATAGAAAAAAAATGCCATCACTAATACTATTAGTGATGGCAAGTTGGTTATTAGCGAGGATGAGGGCCGTCCTAAAAATTTATTTTTTTTAAAAAATATTTAAATATTAAAAAATATTAGCGATTGTAAATTTGAATTATTAGCAACAAAAAAATGTGTCATTGCTAATAATTAATAATTAATGATGAATTTTTATTATTAGGGATGGCTTAAGCCATTGCTAAAATTATTTAAATTATTTAAATTTTTTTATAATATTTAAATAAAAAATTATTAGTAGTGATGGTGGATTTTGCTTATTAGCGATGAAAATTCTTCTATTGCTAATAATTTTTTTAAAAAAATTAATAATAAATTAAAAAAAATATTTAAAAAATATTATTAGCGATGGAATTAGTGATGGCTTAATTCCATTGCTAATAATCTAGAACAAAATCCAAGTCTGATTTGAATCCAATTCAAAATTCTGCCAAGTCTAATTTAATTAGACTTTAAATCCAAATTCTATTTAGATTATAAAATTTAATTAGTCTCAAATTAAATTAAATTAATTAAATTAAATTAAATTTAAATTAATTAAAAAAATAATTTTTAATTTGAATTCAATTCGAATCTAATTTGAATTTGGTTCAATTTTAATTCAAAATCCTATCAATCCTAATTCAATTAAATCTTTAATCCAAGTCCTACTTGGATAGTAAAATTTAATTACCTTAAAATTAAGTCAAACATAATTAAATTTAATCTAATTTAAATTAATTAAAAAAATAATTTTTAATTTAGATTCAATTTGAATCTAATTTAAAATTTTGTCAAACTTAATTCAATTAGATTTTGATTCCAAGTCCTACTTGGATTATAAAACTCAATTAGCTTCAAATTAAGTCAAGCCTATTTAAATTAAATCTTATTTAAATTAATTAAAATTTGATCCATGATTACATTCAAATCTAATTCAAATTTAATTTGGATCCTATTCGAAATTCTGTCAAATCTAATTTAATTAGGCTTTGAATCTAAATCCTACATAGATTATAAAATTTAATTAGCTTCAAATTAAGTTAAGATTAATTTAATTTAATTTAATTTAAATTAATTTTTTTTTTAAAAGGCTTAATTTGAATCTAATTTGAATTTAATTCAAAAACCTATTAATCCTAATTCAATTAAACTTTAAATCTAAGTCCTACTTGGATAGTAAAATTCAATTATCTTTAAATTAAGTTAAGCATAACTAAATTTAATTTGATTTAATTTAATTAATTTTTTTTTAAAAATTTGAAATCAATTTGAATCCAATTTGAATCCAATTTGAATCTAGTTTAAATTTAATTTAAAATCCTATCAAACCTAATTTAATTAAATTGTGAATCTAAGTCCTAATTAGATTGTAAAATCTGATTACCTTTAAATTAAGTCAAGTTTAATTAAATTTAATCTAATTTAAATTAATTTAAAAAAATAATTTTTAATTTGGGTTCGATTAGAATTAAATTTAAATCTGATTCAAATTCAATTCAAAATCCTATCAAACCTAATTTAGTTAGTCTTTGAATCCAAGTATTACTTAAAATATTAAAATTCAATTAGCCTCAAACTAAGTCAAGCCTAATTAAATTAAATCTAATTTAAATTAATTAAAATTTGATTCATAAATTAATTAAGCCTAAAAATTTAATAAAATTTAATATTAATTTTTAACCACTATAAAATAATTGAATATTAGTAACGATAATTAGTGATAGAAAATTTTTCATCACTAATAAGGATTTTTTACCACCACAATACTAACAAAAAGAAATGCTATCTCTAATACTATTAGCGATGATAATTTTTTTATTAGCGATGGCGAGTACCATCTCTAAAAGTTTAATTTTTTAAAATATTTAAATTTTTTAAAAATATTAGTGATGGTAAATTTAGATTTTTAACAACCAAAAAAGAGCCATCACTAATACACAACTATTAGCAATGACTTCATAATTATTAGCAACAAATTATATCTTCGCTAAAATTATTTATTTTTTATAATATTTAAATATAAAATATATATTAGCGACGATGAATTTTGGCTATTAGCGATAAAAAATATGTTATTACTAATAATTTTTTAAAAATAATAGATTGAGAAAAAAGATTATTTAAAAATATATTGATGATGAAATTAGTGATAGGATATTTGCCATCGCTAATAATCTAGTACACAACCCAACTTCAATTCAAATCCAATTCGAACCTGATTCAAATTTAATTCAAAATTCTATCATACTTAATTTAATTATACTTTAAATCCAAGTTTTACTTAAATTATAAAATTTAATTAATCTTAAATTAAGTCTTGATTAAATAAATTAAATTTAATTTAAATCAATTAGGAGAAATTGATTTTTAATTTAAGTTTAATTCAAATTCAATTTAAAATCCTATCAATCTTAATTCAATTAGATTTTTAGTTCAAGTTTTATTTGGATAATAAAATCTAATTACCTTCAAATTAAGTCAAGCCTAATTAAATTAAATTTAATTTAAATTAATTAGGAGAAAATAACTTTTAATTTGGATTTAATTTGAATTCAATTGGAATTTGATTCGAATCTAATTCAAAATCTTATCAAACCTAATTCGATTAAACTTTGAATCCAAGTCTTACATGGGTTATAAAACTTAATTAGTCTCAAACTAAGCCAGGCCTTCTTAAATTAAATTTAATTTAAATTAATTAGGACCTAATCCATGATTACATTTAAATTCGATTCGAATCCCATTCGAAATCCTATCAAACCTAATTCAATTAGGTTTTGAATCTAAATCGTACATTAATTATAAAATATAATTAACCTCAAATTAAGTTAAAATTAATTTAATTAAAAAAAATAATTTTTAATTTAGGTTTAATTCAAAATTAATTCAAATTTGATTTGAATCTAAGTCGAAAATCTGTCAATCCTAATTCAATTAGACTATGAATCCAAGTCCTACATGGATAGTAAAATCTAATTAACTTTAAATTATGTCAAGTCTAATTAAATTTAATATAATTTAAATTAATTAAAAAAATAAATTTTAATTTAGATTCAATTTGATTTCAATTGGAATCTGATTTGAATTTAATTCAAAATCTTGTCAAATCTAATTCAGTTAGACTTTGAATCCAAGTCCTAATTAGATTATAAAATCTAATTACATTCAAATTAAATCATGTCTAATTAAATTTAATCTAATTTAAATTAATTATAAAAAAATAATTTTTAATTTAAGTTTGATTCGAATCTAATTTAAAATCATGTCAAACCTAATTCAATTAAACTTTGAATTCAAGTTTTACTTGAAATATTAAAATCCAAATAGCCTCAAATTAAATCAAGCCTAATTAAATTAATTCTAATTTAAATAAATTATGACTTGATCCATAAATTAATTAAGTCTAAAAATTTAATAAAATCTAATATTAATTTTTAACCATCCAAAAAGTGATCTAGGAGGAAAAAAATAATATTAAAAAATTAGTATTAGCGATGGCCTTAGCAATGGCAAATAGGCTATTGCTAATAATTTTAAAAAAATATTATTTTAAAAATATAATCATCAGTGATAGAAAATTTATTACCGATGGCATTAGCTATCGCTAATAATATTTTTTATATTAGTGACAAAAAAATATTATTAGCGACGAAAGTTATCATCGCTATTAATCTTTTCATCCTTATTTTCTTCTACCTCACTGTGTGCCCTTATTTTCCTCCACACCACCATCCACCGTTCTCTTATTTTTTCCCACCCCACCACCTACCACCTCATTTTTCTAACAACCCCCCTCCTATATTTTTATCCTCTACCACCACCATCCTCTCCATTGCCCTTCGATCCTCTTACCACCCCATCTCTCTCCCGATCGGTGGCCTCCTCTTGGCTGCATCCGACCTACCTTTTCAAGCCCCTGATCGTCTCTCACCTTCTCGAGCTTTCGGTTGTCTCCCTCTGGCTACACCCGGCCCACCTCCCTAAGCCCTCGATCGTAAGATCCCGACCTCCTCCCACCTCCTTGAAACCCTAGCCTGCTAGCCCCCTCTCCCCTATCCTTTGGTTCTCCTATCACTCCCTCTCTCCCCTCGACTGCCTCCCTAAGGAAGCACCTAGCTCACCTCCCTAAGCCCCTGGTCACCTCCCACCTCCTCGAGCCCTTGAATGCAAGCTCTCGATCTCGTGCCTCCTCGAAATCCCAATCTATCACCTCCCTCTCCCCTGTCCTTTAGTCCCCCCACCATCTCCTCTCTCCCCTTGTTGGCAACTTCTCCCTGGCTACCTCCCCCCGATTACATCCAGCCCACCTCTCCAAGCCTTTGAGTGCAAGCTTCTGGCCTCCTCTCGCCTCTCCAAAACCCCAGACTGCCACACCCCTCTTTTCTCACCCTTCGGTCCCCCTTGCCACCCCCCTCTCTCTTGGTCGATGGCTTTCCCCGACTGCCTCCCCCAAATTACACCTGGCCCATCTTTCGGAGCCCCTGAGCATAAGCTTCCGACCTCCTCCTACCTTCTTGAAACTCTAGATTGCCACCCCTCTCTTCCCTGCCCTTCGGTCCCCCTGCCACCCCCTCTCTCCTTTGGTCGATGGCTTTCCCCTGGTTGCCTCCCTTCGATTGTAGCCGGCCCACCTCCCCAAGCTCTCGACCATAAGCTTCAAGCCTTCTCCCACCTCCCCAAAATCCCGACCCATCACCCCCCTCTCCCTTGCCCTTTGATCCCTCCGCCACCCCATCTCTCCCCCGACCAGCGGCTTCCCCCTGGCTGCACCCGGCCCACTTCCTCGAGACCTTGACTGCCTCCTACTTCTCGTCTCTCTAAGCTTCCATCCATGACCACATCCTTGAGCCTCAGTCCCTGCTCACCTGTTCCTCTTCGCACCTCAATTCCAGCATGCCAGCCCATGCCTTAGTCTTATACGGTAACCTTCTTCTATTATGAATATTAGCAATGGTATTAGTGATAGCTAATACCATCATTCAAAAATATTTTTTTATTTAAATTATATTAATTAAATATAATTAAAAATTAAAAAAAAATCAATTAAGTATTAATTTGTATGGGATTTGGATCCTAGCATTTAGAGCATTCGAACAGAGAGAATGTTTGAGCGTCATTGCAAAACATGAGGCTGAGATGTATCCTACGCACTCTGATCTAGGTATGCAGAGCACTCGAATCAAGAAAAGACTTGGACTACAAATATGGGGTCGAAACGTGCTCTGTGCGCTCCGATCTCGACATGTAGAGCGCTCGAACTGAGAAAAGGTTTAGACTACATTGCAAATATGGGGTCGAGACATGCCTTGCGTGCTTCAGTCTTGGCATGTAGAGTGATCGAACCGAGAAAAGGTTCGAGCTACAAAGATGGGGTCGAGACATGATCTGCACGCTCTGATCTCAGCATGCAGAGCACTCGAACCAAGAAAAGGTTCGGACTATTGCAAACATGGGGCCGAGATGTATCCTACATGCTCCGATCTTGGCATGTAGAGCGCTCGAATCGAGAAAAATTTCAAACTATAAATATGGGGCCAAGATGTGCTCTACGTGCTCGGGTCTTGGCATGTAGTGTGCTTAAACTGAGAGAAGATTTGGGCCGCATTGCAAATATAGGGCCGAGATGTGCCTTGCGAACTCCAATTTTGGCATGCAAAGTGCTCGAACTGAGAAAATGTTTGGGCTACAAACACAAGACTGAGATGTATCCTGTACATTTCAATCTCAATATGCAGAGCGCTCGAACCGAGGAAAGGTTCAAGTTTCAAATATAGGGCAAAGACATGCCTTGCGCACTCTAATTTTGGTATGCAGAGTACTCGAATCGAGGAAAGATTCAGATAGCATTACAAACATGGGATCGAGATGTGCCCTGCACACTCTGATCTTGGCATGCAGAGCGCTTGAACCGAGGAAAGGTTTGGGTTGCAAACATGGGATCAAGACTAAGGCTACAAATGGATCATGTTGAACCATGATCCGATTCAGCCTGACCTACTTAGACCCGATCCGACCTATTTTAAAGGATCCATAGAGCTAGGTCGGGTTCTAAAATTAGATCCATTCAATATTCTGAGTCAGGTCTAGGTTTACTGAATTTAGACCCAACTCGACCTGACCCGACCTGAATTCAATATTAAATCAAACATATAAACTATAAAGTAAATAGAGTGAGATTGAAATTTCAAATGCTCTTGTAGTATTATTATTTTTTAAAAGTTTTACTCAATTTGACTATGATATTTTGAGAAATTATTTATAATTAAGAGTCAAAGCAAAGTAATATTTATTTTTTTTGCTATAAACTTTGAATATGTTAGTTTATCATAAAAACCAGATCCGACCAAAATTTGAATTCGAATTAGATCTAAAACTTTTAGATTGAGATTGGGTTATACATGGACCTAATCCAACCCAATACAAATGATCTAATGGGGCAAACTTTTTGATCATGGATCCAATCCAATTCGACTTGATTTTCAATTAGATTGGATCTGGGTCAAAAATTAGGATCCGATCAAAGAACCGGATTGGATTGGGGTCACTCATGATCCAATCTGACCTGACCCATTTGCACACCTAGCCAAGACATACTCTATGTGCTCTGATCTTGACATCCAGAGCTCTCAAAGCGAGGAAAGATTCGGAAAAAATTACAAATCATCCCTATTTACAATGATGTCCCTTACTTCTATGATTATACTTTTGGGAATATTGCACTCTTAGTTCAAGGAAGAGCTCATTGTCCTTGTAAGAATTGTGTTAATAGAGAAATATTTGATAGGGATAGAAAAGTTGCCCATTTATATATGAGTGAATTTATGCCAAACTACAAGCATTGATACCTATTTAGGGATCGAGACGTGGGAGATAATTATAAGAGCTTTGGAGGCTCTACTTATCTAAGACCTTGCTGATGTACAAGAGCTTAATGGTGACGGGCTTGAGCAGATGATTAACATATTTAGTATTTGATCTAGTTATTGATGGATGTTCATGTGATAATCTTTTAGATTGCAACTATTATAGTCATGATGGATTATAAGGTTGCTGTGGTTATGGTCATGCTTACCCTCTATAGGGTTATTACCCCCTAGAGGCTAAGCAAAGTTATAACTATAGCAACCTTTATAGTCCATTACGACTATGATGGTTGCTATCTGAAAGATTATTATATGGGCTTCCACTGATAACCAGATTAAATCCACCAAATGTGTTGATCATATGCTCGATTCTGTCACCATTAAGCTCTTGTACATCAGCAAATATATTGGACAAGTAGAGTTTTCTGTCCGTGCATATTATCCTCACATCTTCCTATGCAGGTACCAATGCTCATAGTTAAGCATAAATCTTCTCCTATATGAATGGACAACTATTATATTGCTATCAAGTATTTCTTTATTGACACATCTCTTATCAAGGCAATGAGCCAATTCTTGAACTAATAGTGCAGTATTTTCAAATGCATAATCATAGAAATAAAGAACATCATTATAAATGGGGATGGTCAAGACATGCATCCCGTGCATGTGGACTTGGAGCTTGCCAGATGATTAGGCTACACAAGCACATGAATTTTATTTTTAAGTTATTATTTTATTTTTTAATAAAATTTATACTTCTGATTTATAGCTTGAGTAGACGATCGGGGGCTTGAAGAGGCTAAAATGATTGCTTGCACGAGATGCGCCTAAATGGAGGTGATGCATTCTATTCTTATTGTTGTATGGTCAAGCTTGGATGGTCTATTACATTGCAAATAACTGCTTACAACCATCTCATGATTAAAGGTGCAGAGGAACTTATAATATAGGACAAGCTTGGATGGTCTGTTACATTGCAGACAATCGCTTGCAACCACCTCATGGTCAAAGGTGTAAAGGAACTTGCAATGCCTTAATTTTCAATCGTAGATCTAAGCCTTCTTTACATTTTCATGTACTGAGACTATCATGTATTGCTGGATGAGAATCAAACAACACATAAATTAGGGGACCAGTAGACCAATACATTATCATGTATTGTTGGACGAGAATTATTTTTCTACTAATATATTGCAAATGTTAACTAACAATCTTTTTTATACTAAGTTAAATTTTAATCATCTTGTTATATTTTGATAGATATTTTATTTGAATCAATTTTTAGATCATCTGCTTGCTTTAATTTTTATTTTTATTTTTAGAGATTATACATCATATCTTCTAAAGGTTGGAGATATTCTAGCTAAGGACAGAACTCTCGAGAAGATAGTGATTATGCAGCTAGCTCACATGATTCCGCACATTTCATACTGGATGGTAATTAAACTCTAATACTTTAGATATTGTTATTTTATCTTTTGCTAACTAATATAATATTTTTTTTATATTAGATGTTTTATGCTTAGGTTCGAATGATAGGGGGTCACCAGAGACCCCATAATCACATGCAGTAGCAACCGGCTCATAGACATTGAGTCATGGTAATCGAGGACCCATTCGACTCACGGTATCTTCGACTTGGCCAAAGGATAGATAGCTCATCCACGTTCAGAGCCACTCATAAGTACTACAACTTTAATTAGTATATTTAAAATTTAGCAATTCTAGACTTAATATTTATTTTTTAAAATCAATTTTGCAGCACGTTTAGAAAGTATGGAGTATCTTATGTGGTTATCAGCATCATCCAATGCTTGATGCTGGGATTGGTGAATGAGTTTTTTAGCTGATCGTTTGGAGCTTGTAATGTAGCCTGGAAGATATTTTTGATAAGCCAAAACTAGTTTAATTTTTAAATTTTTGATATATTGGTATTTTAGTTACATATAAATACATATTTGCTTCTATCTTGTAGGAGTACCACTGATTCGAGACTCTCCTGGATGAGAAGGTTGACTGTTAGATCTTTGAGGAGGTGGCCACATGGAGGCTTCGAGATGGCCTCTATAGCCTTATGCAATTCACAATCCAGCACTCTAGTTTCCAATCAGTATCAAACTGGAGATTCTTCATGGATTACTAGATGGAGGCAGACATATGGTGGGCCCTCTACGACTAGTGGAGTAGCGAAGAGTACTTTGATAGGCGATAGAGGATCTAGCAGAATCGAGCCGTGTTGCCCAGATAGACAACCTAAGAAGGAGGGGGAGTTGAATTGGGTTTTCAAAAATTAAAATAGATATGTGTAGTGCTAAATGATTAAAACCTAAATGAATCAAGTGTAAGAGCAAATAGAAGATAATTAAGAGTACACACATAAACAAAAAAAATTTATAATGGTTCGGTGCTCTCTCAGCACCTACGTCCATTCTCCAAGCACACTCTTGAGAATTTCACTATAATTCCGCAAGATTACAGTCGGATAATTTTTTTGGACTCACTATCCAAAAATTCAGTTGGTTTTTCTCTAGGTTCACCAATCACAATCCTTATAAGAATCAGACAAATCAATCTGAATAAATAGAGGAGAGAAAAAGTCTCAAAACCCAAGTTTCAACCCTTACTAAAACTAAGTATATGGAAAGAGGAGAAGAAATTTTACAACTCGAAATGCCCCTTTGAATGAGCAGAAAAGTTATCCTTGCAATTCGTTGAAAGCCTCTTTGAATGTGTGGAGTTAATGCACTTGAGGATTCTTCAAAGCTTAAGAGAACAGATTGGTTGGAGATTGGATATTCATTCAAGAATAGAGTGTGCTTTTCTTTCTCTTATTTTTTTCTTCTTTTGAAAAATAATATTTCTTCCTTTTATATCTCCAATATTTCCTTTTTTCTAGTGATGATTGAAGTTCAGAAAAATAAAATTTGATCATTGAAGAGCAGCAACCAGTCGTTAGAATGAAAAAAATCTAATCTAAAATGCCCCATCAAAAAGCTATCACCGTGTCTCGAGATCTCTCAATTTATCTCGAGACGTCTCGTCAGGTTACGAGACCTCTTGGATTGATCAGGAGAGCTCTCATCTTCAGTCGCACAAAAAATTATCTTTCTAAAAAAAATGGCTCACCTGAGATCGAGATGTCTCGGTTCTGAACGAGATGTCTCGCTAGAACCATGAGACCTCTAGAGAATCTTACGAGACCTCTCGCTCTCAGAGCATAGAAACTAGGCTTCTATTGTCTGAGATCAAGACGTCTCGAGATTCACTCAAGACTTTTCGAAATCAAGCTAGAACTGCATTTGCTGCATGCCAGTCCACTCGAGAGCTCTCAAAAAAATTCAAAATATCTCGAAGACTGCTCCAAGGTAATTTTAGAAAATTTGAATTTCATTTGATTTCTACTTTATGTCTTTCTTATTTTGATCAAAGAGCTCTCTTTCTTCTAATATTAAAATACTTAAAATAAAATATATTAGTAATCACTTGCTTTAATATTTGGTTATCATCAAAATCACTTAGGAGGTCAACAATCTTTTTCTTTTTGATGATGATAAAATATTAAGCAAGCCATAAAAGAAATGTAAGCAATGTATATCAAGAACTAATGAATGCAAAATTTTTGTGCCAAAGCTCCCCCTTAGTATATGTTCTCATGAAATGAATAGGATTTGAATAACATTCTTTTCATTTTGTATTTGTTCATTTCAATCATGTCATTTTCTAAAAGTTTCTTTTTATGAATTCGTATTTTGGATTTGAATGATTATACATTTGTATTTTGTATGTTAGATTTAATTATACATTTGCATATTTCTCCTTAATATTTCTCCCCCTTTTTGTCAGCATCAAAATCACAACAATGAGAGAATCATAAAAAGGCAAGAGCATGAAAAAGATTGATTTTATTGCAAGATGTGATAATACATAGATAGAGATATATGTTGGTTTACAAAAAAATGAATCTCATACCAACATACTTAAACCAAAAGTTAAAACAAAAAAGATATTAGACCAAGTCTTCATCAGAGAGGAACTCAATGATGGATTCAGAGGAGGATTTGGGTCTAGTAGAGGATAAGTGAGGAGCAGGTCTAGGAGGTGATGGTCTAGAAGAAGATGATGGCCCAAAGGAGGATGGAGTCCGACTACAAATATGCCGCAGGATGGAGATAATGACTTCAGCCATGGTGCACTGAATAGTGATATTCTCTTCAAGTCTCTATGCAAGTCTGGCATTCTCGGATAGGAGTAGTTCAATTTGACCTGACGAACTGTGCTATTCCATTTTCAAAATCTCAAGTCTTTGAGACAATCCACTAATATGTTGGCTAAGCATTTCTGTCTGACCTTCAGTGGATATCCTTTGTTCTTCAATGCTTACAAGGAGTTGATGCCTCATGTTGGACAATATATCCATAAAGCTTTTAGATACTTTCTGAACCACTTTTTCTACCATCCTTTCAATTAATAGATTTTGATCAAAAGCTGAGGGAGGTGCTGGTGCAGGATAAGGAGGCACCTGAGGAGAGTGTGGGGACCCTGGTGTAGTAAAAGAGGGTCCAGCAGCAGATGGTGATGGTGGAGGGGGTGGAGATCGGTGTTCTTCGGGCTCATTTGTAGTATGTTCATCTATCCTCACCCATTTATCATCCCTTTTTATAAATTTCATCTAGTTTAATGTTCCTTCATTGATGTAGTCTATGTGGACCAATTTTTTGAAGTCTTCACCTTCTAGATTAACTTTAAAGTCTTTGAAGATTAAGGTGAAGATCAATCCATAGGGTAAACAAGCCTTGCTTTTGTTAGCGGTGTCTTTCAGTTGTTGAAGCATAAGAGAAGAAAAGTTGATAGGAGTTCCAGTCACCATAAAGAACATGACACCTAGTTCTCTCTTTCCCACCTAGTCATGTCTTCCTACTTTAGGGAAAACTATATGATTGACAAAAAATTGCAGTAATCTCATCTCAACTAAGAGAAGATGTGAAACTAATTGTACATTTTCGTCAACATCCTTCCTTTCTAAGATGCCCTTGAGGGCTTCAATTTTGTCAAACAAATTTAGATTGCTAATCCTTGCCCTAGGCACTTCGAGAAGCTGTCCTATTTTTTTCTCATCTAAGAAAATGTGTACCCCTTTTACAACGGACTCAACCTTCGACCCATGATCAAAGCTAATGTTATCAAAAAATTCTCTTATCAAGTTTGGATAAATATTTACCTCTAGCGTACACATTTTTTCCCATCCTTGCTACCGAATCCAAGTCCCAATACGAAAGTGTTCTTGATCTAGGTATTTGTTATCCATACAGTGGCCCATTGGAACTATCCTAGTAGCAATGAAGAGACGAGCACGAGATGATGAAGCAGGCGGAGATGATTGAGGCAAGTCCCACTATCGCTTAGCCCTAGCTTCAGTCGATGGCATGATGGGAGGTCTTTGTGCGATAAGGGATCTCTTCTTCGGAGCCATTAGGGTTTAAGATTTAGAGGGAATGGACAAAGGAAGGTGATTTGGAAGATTTTTGAGGAGAGGAGGAGAGTTTTGGAGAGTTTAGAGGAGAGGTCTCGAAAGAATGGAATGATTGAATGAAACAGGGGACCTCTCATAAATCGATTAAAAAGAGGGCCTGCAAGAGTCGAGAGCTCTCGTCTTAAAGATAAGACATCTCAAAAATTTTGAGAGCTCTCGCATTTACCATGAGATGTCTCGAAATCTAGCCGAGAGGTCTTGTGAATAACTCAAGACTTCTCGTGCACAAGGGGAAGAAATTAGGATAAAAATGAAATTTCAAGCCAATTTTGTTTTGTTTCTTTTTTTGATTTTTCAAGATTGAATTAGGAGTGTTTAGGTCTTAGATATATATGCCCTAGAAGCCAGAATTGGCTGACACTTGTAATACACTTCTAGGGGCAAAATTATAATTTTGACTATAATTAATGAAATGGATTATTTTCTATCACACATGTGTATTTAGTGTCTGTGATACATCCTTTGAGTTAATGGTAATGATAATTCATATTTTCAAGAGTTGAAAATTTAAGACATGAATAATCATTATTAACTCATAAACAGCTCCCGACCATAGGATCATCACGAGGATGGTGATTGATCCGGAAGGTTGGTGTACGATCGCTTCTCTTTAGTAGATGAGTCTTGAGTCTACGGTGTGGAGACACCGGAGCGAGAGTACAGGTACTCGTTAGAGAACGAGGGCACTGAGCGTGACCACCTCGAGTAGTCATTAGGAAGTCTACCTTCTCGTCAATGACTGACTCGATGCTGCAGTAGTGTGTCTGGTTCTTTGACCTGAGATGCATCGGCAGTTCACCTTGAGGGTGTTATAGTTTGACTACACCATTACTCGGTCTCCTAGCCATATGGAACCCTGAGGTGTATGTTGGCTATAGCATGTTCATTGTAGGAACTGGATTGCATCAAGATGGAATCTATCTACCTCGGTGGTAGAGGAGTAGCCCTATGATGATCATGAGAATCAAGTCCAGAAATCCATGGCCATGGTAGAGTGAAATAATAGAAAGAGTTTCTATTTAGATTTTCACATTGGACTCGAATCGAATGATTACATCATATGACAGAGACTAGGGTTTGACGAGTTCACCTTAACCCTAATCTGATCGGGGCTCAAGATAGAAGAACTTAATCACACAGGTAGCTGCACCAAGAGGTTCGCATTCAGCTCTGATGGGTTGCCACCATATACTGCTAGGTGTCACTGGTGGATTTTGGGAGCAATTAGAATGATTTAGATGATCGATCATTCTAGCTGTTCGAATCAGAAGAGTTCTGATCCATCGAAAGGAGTTTCGATGATGTCTATGATAGAGATCATGACATATCCCATTACCATACAGAACTGAACCTAACTGGGTCACACAAACAAGGGTTTGAATCTGGTGATCATCAATTGAACTGATCTAGTTCAATTGATCTGAATGAGATTCAATTAGGTTCAAGGAAATCGTGCTAGCACTCGATTGAACCTAACGTTCTTCTTTTACTATCATAAATAAGTTGTCCTGACTGAGCCAAAGGAGTTTGTGCTCAATCAGAGGCCTTCATATGGTCTGACTGGAGGTTGTCCAAGTCAGAATAGGTTGTCTTATTTGTAAGACATTACCTGCCATTTTTGGTCACCTGCCATTTCTTGTTCTTTGACTTTGGTCAAAAGTCTACCTTTGACTGGTCAAACGTTGACCATTGACCCTTTGACTTTTGACCACATGTCATGCACCTATTGGAGAGCTGGTGGGGGCCTGTCCCCCTGCCAGAACCTGGCAAGGAGAAGGGCGCACGCCAAGGGTGGCGTGAGCCCAAGTAGGAGGCGCCTAGGAGTCCTTGTTGGACAAGGACTCCACCTCCCTTTTGGATTCCAATCAGAGTTCTACTAAGAATCCAGTTTGACTGGTCTTAGGCGCCCTCTAAGGAGGAATCCAGGGGTCTCTATTCCAACCAATCAGATTTAGATCTGATTTCACAAAGGGTTGTGATTGGTTGAGAGGAAGAGGAGTTGGATCACAAGAGGTCTATAAATAAGACCCTGCGCCCAACCCTAATTCTAAGTGAATGCTATTAGACACGCCCCAAGGCTGCCTCTCCCCTCCTTCTCCATGCCATAGTCTCTTCTCCCCTTGCTCTCCACGTCCAAAAGTGTTTTGGATTTAGGTTGGTGCGATTCAGATCAAGGAAAGGCGATCAAAAGCAAGAAGGCTGCGCTGCTGCAAAAGGACGACTGCAGATCTTCAAAAGAGTTTTGAAGATCCTCCAGATCAGATCCAGATCTGATTTTTGGAGGTGTGATAGAGAAGAAGAGGATCTCCAGATCCAACCCGAGTGGATACCGGTAGAGGCCAGGCGCTTGCGTGGCTAAGATCCAGAACCTTCCGCTGCAATCAGGATCATCTACAGGGTAATAGGATTACCCAAATCAGGTAAATTAAATTTGATTTAATTTATCTTATTTTATTTTATTTATTAAAATAATAAGAATCAGATCTGAAACATATCAAGATCTGATTGAGATCAAGAGAAAATTTTTGAAATATATCTCTTGATCTAATCAGATCTGGACGAACCTGGACCGGGAAATCAGGATTTCCCTTCAACTGGTATCAGAGCCATGGTTCTAAATTGTTTAGATCTGATTTTAATTTTATTTTAATTAGAAAATAAAGTGATTTCAGATGTCACATGAGATGTGATCAGATCTGAAATCAGAAAAATTAAAATTAAATGATTTGGATCTAAGAACATGAAGATATGCATGACTAGTTCTAGAATAGAATAGTTCTATAGAATAGTTTTGCATGTCTTTGATTTAATCTGATTAAATCATATTTTAGATCTTCTTATTTACTATTTTCTGATATTATAAGTGTTATAATAACATCTGATAAACAGCAAATAAAAATTATTTAATTTTAAATATCATATGAGATATGATAGATGCATGACTAGACTAGTTGTAGAATAGTTCTACATAATTGTCTAGATTAGAATTTATTTTGATTAGATCAATTTAAATCTAATTTTTTAGATTATTATGTGATAATTTAGATCTGAAAACATGCATGATTTGATACATGAGATGTATGCAAAATATGCCTTGATTAGATCTAAATTTGTATATGAGATATATGATATAGATCTATAACTGTTTTGTAGATTTACATGTTCCTGATTAAGGCGTTCCTCTTGGCCGTCCGGTCATAAGAACGAAGAAGGGTTTAAAGGCCCTCTCTTCCCATTCGATGGGGTGTTCTTATGACGTGTAGGGGTGCTGCGTGTTCGTCCTTAATCAGAAACCCAAAACTTACTTTCTGCAAAACCCTAGATCCTGAAACCCTAGGATTTATTGTGCATATTTTGTTTATGAACCCAACTTAATTAAGAATTAAGTTTATGGAATATTAATTAGGTCTAAAATTGAGAATTTCAGATCTAAGACATATTCATAATACTGGGTTCGGGCTTGGGTAGCTCAATTAGGTCTAAGCGGTTGATCAAACCGAATCAAGAGTTGGTTAGATGGGATCAACAATGCTTAAATTGACCAGCCTAATAGGATTAAGTCTGGGTCAAGATCGAGTCACGATCAAGCAAGACCTAATTAGGCTCAGAGGTTAGAGTCTGGATTGTAGGCTAACCCAATTGGTTCTGACTCAACAATTTGGTGTCTAAGGTAAGTTTGGCACAGACGACCGACTGGTTTTTAATTGGAAGCTACTCGACCTGAATGCGTTCTTGTGCGAGTTAACGGCATATTCCTTCCACCGGTCTCACTTACCTGGCCATATCTGTTGACACAGTTCTGATCTGAGGTGGTCAATAATCCGAGCTGACCCATGCCACTAGGTTAGTCATAATTGTTATGACTAAGCCAAGTCTAGTTTAATGAGACCTGAATCAATTCTCCCTAAGAAAAGATTAAGTCCGAGGTCTTCCACCATTGTAGACGTGCGGGCCCTTCCCGGGGTTGATTGTTCTCGGCTGGATACAGTGGCTCAGTTGCACCGGGAAGACGCAACCATGTCTATTAGGCATTGGATGCTATGGGCTGGAGGATGAGTTGGGCTCAATATTTCGGATACGGTGAGAGACCCAATTAGGAACCCAGTCTATGCAAATGGTGGGTCTGACTTAACTAAGGAGTGGATCAATATTCCGGATACGGTGAGATTCATGAATTAGAGACCAAGTTTGGGTGCACCATGATTAGAGAATCATTGAACAAGAGTTGTTCACTCATTGGCTAACCCATCACCAATAACTGTTAGGTGAGGTGATGAGTCAGTTGGTGAGACCGCACCACCCACTAGAAATCATCAATCGCGGAGATTTTCGCATCTCTACAGAGGGAGTGTAGGGATCCGAGAAAATAGTGGGAGCTAATTTGTTTAAAAATAAAATCCCTAAACAAATTGGTCAAGTCAAAATTACAGTATCTAACTAGAATCTTTGACTCTCTACAGGAAAATGTCTGCGTCCAACCCACTGGCACGTATCCTAGACACACATAGACTGACTGGACCCAATTATAAAGATTGGCTCAGGAACTACAAAATTATTTTGGGTTCAGAGAAGTTAACACATGTTTTGGACCAGGACCCTCCCACCTTACCAGCTCGTCCATCCACTGAACAGAGAGCGTCTCTGGAAAAATGGATTGACGAAGACAATAAGGCCAGATACTACATGTTGGGCTCGATGTCTGATGAGCTCCAGCGCCAACATGAAGATATCGGGACTGCTCGCCAAATGTTGGCTCACCTGCAGGAGATGTTTGGTGAACAGAGTCGCGCAGCCAAATATCAAGTCACGAAAATGACTTTTTAAGGCTAAGATGCGTGATGGGCAGTCAGTCCAAGATCACTGTCTGACAATGATCAAGGACATGGAAGAGCTTGAGAAGCTCGGTGTGAAGTTGGACTTGGACTTGCAGAACGATATTATTCTGCAATCCTTGACTGATGCATATGGGCAATTCATCATGAATTACCACATGCATAAACTTCAAAATTCCTTGGCCGAGTTGATGAATATGCTGGTTACCGCTGAGCTTTCTATGAAAGGTTCTAAAGGCTCAGTTCTTGCTATGGAACGGACTTCTTCCAAAAGAAAGTCTTATGGAAAGAAAAAGAAGTCTGTGAAAAAGCAAAAGGTGGAAGGATCAAAGAAGAAGAAGGCAGAACCGAAGAAGAAGGTCGATGGCAAAGGAAAGTGTTTCCATTGCAACAGCGACGGCCATTGGAAGCGGAACTGCCCTACTTACCTGGCCACCCTGAAGAACAAGAAGGAAGGTCCTTCTGGAGGTATGCTCGTTATTGAGTCTAACCTTACGGTTTCTTCTGCATCCAGTTGGGTGCTTGACTCTGGTTCTAGTGCTCATCTGTGCACTTCTATGCAGGGTCTTGAGGATAGCAGGAGGCTGAGGGATGGAGACATGATCCTACGCGTCGGTAATGGAGCAAGAGTTGCTGCAGTAGCCGTGGGAACATACCCTCTGCGATTACCATCTGGTTTAGACTTAGTTTTAAAAGACTGTTATTATGTGCCTGCAGCTAGCAGGAATTTGATTTCTGTTTCATGCTTAGCACAAGAAGGTTATGTGATCACCTTCTTTAAGGACCATTGTAACATTCTTTATGAAAGAAATAAAATTGCAAATGGTTTCCTTGTTAATGGTCTTTATCAGTTGCATATTGATGTACCTGTTTTAACTATCGAGCAAAACGTGAATGCCAAACGACCTAGGGATAGTCCAAACGACAGATATCTATGGCACCTGAGATTAGGTCATATAGCAGAAGATAGGATTAACAAATTGGAGAAAAATGGGCTATTGAGTCCATTGACTTTTGAGTCATATCCAACTTGTGAATCTTGTCTTCAAGGCAAAATGACTAAACTCCCTTTTGTTGGACATGGGGAGAGGGCCACAGATCTCCTTGCCCTAGTACATACTGATGTGTGCGGCCCATTCGATGTGCCGGCTAGAGGCAATTTTGTCTACTTCATTACCTTTACCGATGATCTGTCTAGGTATGGGTATGTGTATCTTATGAGACATAAGTCTGAAGCCTTTTGAAAAGTTCAAAGAATTCAGACATGAAGTAGAAAAACAAACTGGAAAACCCATTAAGGTTCTTCGATCAGATCGAGGAGGTGAATACCTTAGCCGGGAATTCCTAGACTATCTTAAGGAAAATGGCATAGTCTCTCAATGGACTCCACCAGGAACACCTCAACTCAACGGGGTTTCAGAACGGAGAAATCGGACTCTATTGGATATGGTTCGATCCATGATGAGCTTCACAGACCTCCCAGATTTTCTTTGGGGACATTCATTATTAACTTCAATCTATTTACTGAATAGGGTTCCCTCTAAAACCGTTCCTACCACACCGTATGAGATATGGCACGGTAAGAAACCAAGTCTGAGTCATCTCAGAATTTGGGGTTGTCCGGCTCATGTCAAAAGACAACAAGCGGACAAGTTAGAGTTTAGGTCCTTTAGAGCTCGATTCATAGGATATCCTAAAGAGTCATTAGGATACTATTTCTACATTCCAGAAGACCACAATGTGATTGTGAGTCGACATGCCATATTTCTTGAAAAATAGTTTATTCAAGATAGTGGCATTGGAAAGCAGATTAAGCTTGATGAGAAAGTCTCACAAGCAGAACGAGCTAAGGACCAAGTGGAACCAAATCAGGTTGAGCCAATAAGAACACTACCTCCTCCACCTCGTAGATCGGAAAGAGTTTCCCGTCCCCCTGAAAGATACTTAGGTATTATTTCAGAGGATGTAGAGGAAATGTTCCTCATAGGTAATGGTGCTCATGGTGATGATCCCAAAACCTACAACGAGGCGATATCAGATATCGACTCCGAGAAATGGCTTGAGGCAATGAAGTCAGAGATCGACTCGATGCACTCAAACCAAGTCTGGACCTTGGTAGATCCACCAGAAGGTATAGTACCTATTGGGTGTAAATGGATCTTCAAGAGAAAGATTGGTGCAGATGGGAATGTGGAGACATTCAAGGCTAGACTGGTGGCAAAAGGTTATAGTCAACGTGAAGGCATTGACTATCAGGATACCTTTTCCCCGGTAGCTATGCTAAAATCCATCCGCACATTGCTTGCCGTTGCAGCCTATTTCGATTATGAAATATGGCAAATGGACGTGAAAACGGCATTCCTAAATGGATATCTTGAGGAAGATATCTATATGGAACAGCCGCTAGGTTTCACATCCAGTGATACTGATCACAAGGTTTGCAAGCTGCAAAGGTCCATATATGGACTTAAGCAAGCATCTCGGAGCTGGAACACTCGTTTCAATGATGTGATCAAAAAGTTTGGTTTCATCAAAAATGAAGAGGAACCATGTGTTTTCAAAAGGGTCAGTGGGAGCGCTGTTGTCTTCCTCGTATTGTACGTGGATGACATCCTCCTTATTGGGAATGATATTCCCATGTTGACATCAGTCAAGATGTGGTTGTCCAAGGAATTCTCCATGAAAGACCTAGGTGAAGCATCCTTTATTCTAGGAATTAAGGTCTATAGGGATAGACCGAATAGGATGCTAGGACTTTCACAGAAGATGTACATAGAGGAAGTACTAAAGAGGTTTAGTATGGAAAACTCTAAGAGGGGATTAATACCCTTCAGACATGGTATTCATCTTTCCAAGAAGATGTGCCCCAGCACACCTGAGGAAATAGAACGCATGAGCAAGATCCCTTATGCTTCTGCAATAGGGAGCCTCATGTATGCCATGCTATGTACACGACCTGATATAGCCCATGCTGTGAGTGTCACAAGCAGATATCAGTCAAATCCAGGTGAAGAACACTGGACTTCTGTGAAATGTATCCTTAAGTACTTGAGAAGAACTAAGGATATGATGTTGGTCTTTGGTAATGGAGAACTCCAAGTTCAAGGATACACAGACTCGGACTTCATGTCTGATATAGATGATCGAAAGTCGACATCTGGAAGTCTGTTTGTGTGCAATGGTGGAGCTGTCAGCTGGAAGAGTTCCAAGCAAACTGTGATAGCAGATTCCACCATGGAAGCAGAATATATAGCTGCATCAGAGGCTGCAAAGGAAGCATTCTGGTACAAGAAGTTTGCTGCAGAAATTGGAGTAATGCCATCAGATGCCATTCCTCTTTACTGCGACAACAATGGCGCCATAGCCCTTGCTAAGGAGCCGAGGTCTCACCAGAAGTCCAAGCACATTGAGCGGCGATATCATCTCATCCGCGATTACCTTGAGAAAGGTTACGTTGAGGTCAAGAGAGTCAACTCCACAGATAATGTGGCAGACCCACTTACAAAGCCGTTGGGCCAGCAGAAGATCGAAGCCCACCTTGAGAAGATGGGACTTAGACTTGTAGCCAATTGGCTTTAGGACAAGTGGGAGATTGTTAGATATATGTGCCCTAGAAGCCAGAATTGGCTGACACTTGTAATACACTTCTAGGGGCAAAATTATAATTTTGACTATAATTAATGAAATGGGTTATTTTCTATCACACATGTGTATTTAGTGTCTGTGATACATCCTTTGAGTTAATGGTAATGATAATTCATATTTTCAAGAGTTGAAAATTTAAGACATGAATAATCATTATTAACTCATAAACAGCTCCCGACCATAGGATCATCACGAGGATGGTGATTGATCCGGAAGGTTGGTGTACGATCGCTTCTCTTTAGTAGATGAGTCTTGAGTCTACGGTGTGGAGACACCGGAGCGAGAGTACAGGTACTCGTTAGAGAACGAGGGCACTGAGCGTGACCACCTCGAGTAGTCATTAGGAAGTCTACCTTCTCGTCAATGACTGACTCGATGCTGCAGTAGTGTGTCTGGTTCTTTGACCTGAGATGCATCGGCAGTTCACCTTGAGGGTGTTATAGTTTGACTACACCATTACTCGGTCTCCTAGCCATATGGAACCCTGAGGTGTATGTTGGCTATAGCATGTTCATTGTAGGAACTGGATTGCATCAAGATGGAATCTATCTACCTCGGTGGTAGAGGAGTAGCCCTATGATGATCATGAGAATCAAGTCCAGAAATCCATGGCCATGGTAGAGTGAAATAATAGAAAGAGTTTCTATTTAGATTTTCACATTGGACTCGAATCGAATGATTACATCATATGACAGAGACTAGGGTTTGACGAGTTCACCTTAACCCTAATCTGATCGGGGCTCAAGATAGAAGAACTTAATCACACAGGTAGCTGCACCAAGAGGTTCACATTCAGCTCTGATGGGTTGCCACCATATACTGCTAGGTGTCACTGGTGGATTTTGGGAGCAATTAGAATGATTTAGATGATCGATCATTCTAGCTGTTCGAATCAGAAGAGTTCTGATCCATCGAAAGGAGTTTCGATGATGTCTATGATAGAGATCATGACATATCCCATTACCATACAGAACTGAACCTAACTGGGTCACACAAACAAGGGTTTGAATCTGGTGATCATCAATTGAACTGATCTAGTTCAATTGATCTGAATGAGATTCAATTAGGTTCAAGGAAATCGTGCTAGCACTCGATTGAACCTAACGTTCTTCTTTTACTATCATAAATAAGTTGTCCTGACTGAGCCAAAGGAGTTTGTGCTCAATCAGAGGCCTTCATATGGTCTGACTGGAGGTTGTCCAAGTCAGAATAGGTTGTCTTATTTGTAAGACATTACCTGCCATTTTTGGTCACCTGCCATTTCTTGTTCTTTGACTTTGGTCAAAAGTCTACCTTTGACTGGTCAAATGTTGACCATTGACCCTTTGACTTTTGACCACATGTCATGCACCTATTGGAGAGCTGGTGGGGGCCTGTCCCCCTGCCAGAACCTGGCAAGGAGAAGGGCGCACGCCAAGGGTGGCGTGAGCCCAAGTAGGAGGCGCCTAGGAGTCCTTGTTGGACAAGGACTCCACCTCCCTTTTGGATTCCAATCAGAGTTCTACTAAGAATCCAGTTTGACTGGTCTTAGGCACCCTCTAAGGAGGAATCCAGGGGTCTCTATTCCAACCAATCAGATTTAGATCTGATTTCACAAAGGGTTGTGATTGGTTGAGAGGAAGAGGAGTTGGATCACAAGAGGTCTATAAATAAGACCCTGCGCCCAACCCTAATTCTAATGAATTAGACATGCCCCAAGGCTGCCTCTCCCCTCCTTCTCCATGCCATAGTCTCTTCTCCCCTTGCTCTCCACGTCCAAAAGTGTTTTGGATTTAGGTTGGTGCGATTCAGATCAAGGAAAGGCGATCAAAAGCAAGAAGGCTGCGCTGCTGCAAAAGGACGACTGCAGATCTTCAAAAGAGTTTTGAAGATCCTCCAGATCAGATCCAGATCTGATTTTTGGAGGTATGATAGAGAAGAAGAGGATCTCCAGATCCAACCCAAGTGGATATCGGTAGAGGCCAGGTGCTTGCATGGCTAAGATCCAGAACCTTCCGCTGCAATCAGGATCATCTACAGGATAATGGGATTACCCAAATCAGATAAATTAAATTTGATTTAATTTATCTTGTTTTATTTTATTTATTAAAATAATAAGAATTAAATCTAAAATATATCAAGATCTGATTGAGATCAAGAGAAAATTTTTGAAATATATCTCTTGATCTAATCAGATCTGGACGAACCTGGATCGGAAAATCAGGATTTCCCTTTATTAGGATGATAGAGGAAGACTAAAAAATAATCCAAAAAATTTAAGATTAAATATTTTTATAGAGGATCACATACACCAAGTTCACCTCGAATTTTAGAGAATCTATCTTCACTTAGAGATTTTGTAAAAATATCAGCTAATTAATTTTTAGTTGAAATAAATTCAAGCACAATGTTATCTTTGAACATGATCTCTAATGAAATAATGTCTAATTTTAATGTATTTGATTCTTGAATGTTGAATAGAATTTTTTGTCAGGTTTATGGCACTAGTGTTATCACATTTAATAGGTATCTTATTTTGCTTAATTTCAAAGTCTTCGAGTTGTTGTTTGAACCAAAGTATTTGAGCACAGCAACTTCCCACAGCAACATATTCAGCCTTGATCGTTAACAGTGCTATAGAGTTTTGCTTTTTGCTATACCAAGAGATCAAGTTCAATCCTAAAAATTGACAAGTGCCATTGGTACTCTTTCTATCAATTTTACATCTTCCATAGTCTGCATTAGTGTATCCAATTAATTCAATGGAAGATTATTTTGAGTACCAAAGACCTAAGTTGTGTGTATAGATCAAATATCTAAAAATTTTTTTAATAGCTAATAAGTGTGATTCTTTAGGGTTAGATTGAAATCTAGCATACATGCATACACTAAATAATATATCAGACCTACTTTCAGTTAAGTAAAGTAAGGATCCTGTCATACCTCTGTAGAGCTTTTCACTTGCATTCTTACCATTCTCATCTTTGTTAAGTTTGCAAGAAGGGCTCATGGGTGTGTCAATTTTCTTTCTGCTTTCCATGCCAAACTTCTTGAGCATCTCCTTAATGTACTTTATTTGGCTAATGAAAATGTCTTCCTTTGATTATTTGACTTATAGTCCAAAGAAGAAATTCAGCTCCCCCATCATGCTCATTTCAAATTCACTCTGCATCAACTTAGCAAACTCTTGATAAAAAATTTTATCAATAGCTCCGAATATGATGTCATCCACATATATTTGAACTACAAGAAGATCATTATTTTTCCTTTTCAAAAATAGTGTGGAGTCTACACTTCCACTGATAAAATTATTTTATAATAAGAATTTGTTCAATCTCTCATACCAAATTCTAGGTGCTTGTTTAAGTCCACAGAATGCTTTATTTAACTTATATACATGATTGAAAAGTGAGTGATTTTCAAATCTGGATGGTTGTTCTATAAATACTTTTTCGATAATATAACCATTTAAAATGATGCTTTTCACATCCATTTGAAATAATTTAAAATTTATATAACAGGCAAAAGCAAGTAACAATCTTATAGCCTCTAATCTTGCTACAGATGCATATGTTTCATCAAAGTCAATTCCTTCTTCTTGATTATATCCTTTAGCAACTAATCTAGCTTTATTTTTTATAATATTATCATGTTCATCTAATTTGTTCCTAAATACCTATTTTGTACCAATTATACGATGATTTATGGATCTATTTACAAGAGTCCATACATTGCTTCTTTCAAATTGGTTTAGTTCATCTTGCATGGCTAGCATCCAATTAGAGTCTTGTTCAGCTTCTTCTATATTTTTAGGTTCTATTTGTGAAACAAATGCAAGGTAATCAAATGTATCTTTAAAAGAGGATCTAGTTCTTACCCCTTATGAAGGATCACCTAAAATCAATTCCTTTGGGTGATTATGTGTATACCTCCACTTCTTGGGTAGATCTCTATGATCATTAGATGCTTCAATCTCAACATTTTTATCTTGTTCAATGATTGTTGTAGAGTTATCTTTGTCATAAATGATGTTGTCCCTTAAGTTTAGCTCCTTCATTTCATCTTCGAGAATTCCTGTATCATCATAAAAAATATCTTCTTTTCTCAAAGAATGATTGTTAGCTTTATCAAAAATGATATGTATTGATTCTTCAACAACTAAAGATTGTTTGTTGAAGACTCTATATGCTTTGCTAGATATAGAGTATCCAAGGAATATACCTTCATTTGTCTTAGCATCAAATTTGCCTAGATTATCTTTACCATTGTTATGAATAAAATATTTACAACCAACAATATAAAAATAATTAATATTAGGTCTTTTTCCTTTCCAAAGCTCATAGGGGGTTTTCTTTAAAATTGGACGAATAGAAACTCTATTTAGGATGTAACATGCTGTGCTAATGGCTTCAGCCTAAAAATATTTAGATAGATTTCCTTCACACAATATGGTACGGGCCATATCAACTAAGGTTTTATTTTTTTTTCAACAACTCCATTTTGTTGAGGGATTCTAGGTGCTGAAAAATTATGTTCTATGCCATGTTCATTGCAAAATTCTTTAAAGTATTTGTTTTCAAATTCTATGCCATGATCACTATGGATACATACCACAGTAGAATTTTTTTCAATTATTATTTTTTTATAAAATTTTGAAAATAATGAAAATGCTTCATCTTTATGAGCTAAAAATAGAATCCAAGCGAAATGAGAATAATTATCAATAATTATTAGACCATACTTCTTTTTTGCTAGGCTTGTGTGTTAGATATATGTGCCTTAGAAGCCAGAATTAACTGATACTTATAATACACTTCTAGGGGCAAAATTATAATTTTGACTAATATCAATAAAATAGATTATTTTCTATCACATATATGTATTTAGTATCTGTGATACATCCTTTGAGTTAATGGTAATAATAATTCATATTTTCAAGAGTTAAAAATTTAAGACATTAATAATCATTATTAACTCATAAAATGCTCCCGACCATAGGATCATCATGAGAATGGTGATTGATCCGAAAGGTTGGTGTACAATCGCTTCTCTTTAGTAGATGAGTCTTGAGTCTATGGTGTGGAGACACCGAAGTGAGAGTACAGATACTCGTTAGAGAACGAGGGCACTGAGCGTGACCACCTCGAGTAGTCATTAGGAAGTCTACCTTCTCGTCAATGACTGACTCGATGCTGCAGTGGTGTGTCTGATTCTTTGATCTGAGGTGCATCGGTAGTTCACCTTGAGGGTGTTATAGTTTGACTACACCATAACTCGATCTCCTAGCCATTCGAAATCCTGAGGTGTATGTTGGCTATAGCATGTTCATTGTAGGAACTGGATTGCATCAAGATGGAATCTATCTACCTCGGTGGTAGAGGAGCAGCCCTATGATGATCATGAGAATCAAGTCCTGAAGCCCATGGCCATGGCAGAGTGAAATAATAGAAAGAGTTTCTATTTAGGTTTTCACATTGGACTTGAATCGAATGATTACATCATATGACAGAGACTAGGGTTTGACGAGTTCACCTTAACCCTAATCTGATCGGGGCTCAAGATAGAAGAACTTAATCACACAGGTAGCTACACCAAGAGGTTTGCATTCAGCTCTGATACTGCTAGGTATCACTGGTGGATTTTGAGAGCAATTAGAATGATTTAGATGATCGATCATTCTAGCTGTTCGAATTAGAAGAGTTCTGACCCATCGAAAGGAGTTTCGATGATGTCGATGATAGAGATCATGACATATCCCATTATCCATACAGAACTGAACCTAACTGGATCACACAAACAAGGGTTTGAATTTGGTGATTATCAATTGAACTGATCCAGTTCAATTGATCTGAATGAGATTCAATTAGGTTCAAGAAAATCGTGCTAGCACTCGATTGAACCTAACGTTCTTCTTTTACTATCATAAATAGTTATCCTGACTGAGCCAAAGGAGTTTGTGCTCGATCAGAGGCCTTCACTTTATCTGACTGAAGCTTATCCAAGTCAAAAAAGATTATCTTATTTTGTAAGATATTATCTACCATTTTTGGTCATCTGCCATTTCTCGTTCTTTGACTTTGGTCAAAAGTTGACCTTTGACTGGTCAAACGTTGACCATTGACACTTTAACTTCTGTTCATGTGTCACGCACCTATTGGAGAGCTGGTGGGAGCTTGTCCCCCTGACAGAACCTGGCAAGGAGGAGGGCGCATGCCACCCTTGGCGTGTGCCCAAGTTGGAGGCGCCAAGGAGTCCCTATTGGACAGGGACTCCATCTCCTTTTTGGATTTCGATTAGAGTTCTCCTAAGAACCAACTTTGACTGATCTTAGGCACCCTCTAAGGAGGAATCTAGGAGACTCTATTCCCATCAATCAAATTTAGATCTGATTTCATAAAGAGTTATGATTGGTTGGGAAGAAGAGGAGTTGGATCACAGACAGTCTATAAATAAGACCCTGCGCCCAACTCAAATTACGATTGGAAAATTGAAATCCCATGCCCCAAGGCTGCCTCTCCCCTCTTCCTCCATGCCAAACCCACCTTCTCCCTCTCCTCTCCATGTTCAAAAGTGTTTTGGACCTTGGTTGGTGCAATCCAGATGAGAGAAAGGCGACTGAAAGCTAGAAGGCTGCGCTACTGCAAAGGACAACTACTGATCTTCAAAAGGAGTTTTGAGATCCTCCAGATCAGATCCAGATCTAATTTTTGAAGATATGATAAAAAAAAAAAAATCTTCAGATCCAGCCTGAGTGGATACCAGTAGAGGTCAGACACTTGCGTGGCTAGATCTAGAACCTTCCGCTGCTCACAAGATCATCATCGGGTAATAGGATTATCCACTTCAAAGTAAATTAAATTTGATTTAATTTATCTAATTTTATTTTAATTATTAAAATAATAAGAATTAAATTTGAAATATCTCAAATCTGATCTAGATTAAAGAAAAAAAATTTTAAAATATATCTCTTGATCTGATCAGATCTGAACGAACCTGATCCAAAAAATCAGGATTTTCATTCAACTGGTATCAGAGCTAAGGTTCTAAAAGTATTTAGATCTATTTTTAAATTTATTTTAATTAGAAAATAAGTAATTTTAGATGTCACATGAGATGTGATCAGATCTAAAATTAGAAAAAATTAAAATTAAATGATTTGGATCTAAGATTAGAAAATATGCATGACTAGTTCTAAAATAGAATAGTTCTATAGAATAGTCTTGCATGTTTTTAATTTAATTTGATTAAATTATATTTTAGATTAATTTATTTACTATTTTTTAATATTATAATAGTTATAATAACATCTAAAAAATAGCAAATAAAAATTATTTAATTTTAAACATCATATGAGATATGATTGATGCATGTCTAGACTAGTTGTAGAATAGTTCTACATAATTGTCTAGATTAGAATTTATTTTGATTAGATCAATTTAAATCTAATTTTTTAGATTATTATAAGATAATTTAGATCTAAAAATATGCATAATTCAATACATGAGATGTATGCAAAATATGCTATGATTAGATCTAATTTGTATATGAGATATATGATATAGATCTAAAACTATTTTGTAGTATTGCATGTTCCTGATTAAGGCATTCCTCTTGGCCGTCTGATCATAAGAATGAAGAAGAATTTAAAGGCCCTCTCCTCCCATCTGATGGGACGTTCTTATGATGTGTAGGAGTGCTGCATGTTCATTTTTAATCAAAAATCTAAAACTTACTTTCTGCAAAACCCTAGATCCTAAAACCCTAGGATTTATTGTGCATATTTTATTTATGAACCCTACTTAATTAAAAATTAAGATTATGAAATATTAATTAGGTCTAAAATTGAGAATTTCAAATCTAAGACATATTCATAATACTGGGTTCGGGCTTGGGTAGCTCAATTAGGTCTAAGCGGTTGATCAAACTAAATCAAGAGTTGGTTAGATGAGATCAACAATGCTTAAATTGACCAGCCTAATAGGATTAAGTCTGGGTCAAGATCGAGTCACGATCAAGCAAGACCTAATTAGGCTCAGAGGTTAGAGTCTGGATTATAGGCTAACCCAATTGGTTCTGACTCAATAATTTGGTGTCTAAGGTAAGTTTGGCACATACGATCGACTGGTTTTTAATTGGAAGCTACTCAACCTGAATGCATTCTTGTACGAGTTAATGGCATATTCCTTCCACCGATCTCACTTACCTGGCCATATCTGTTGACACAGTTCTGATCTAAGGTGGTCAATAATCCGAGCTAACCCATGCCACTAGGTTAGTCATAATTGTTATGACTATGATAAGTCTAGTTTAATGAGACCTGAATCAATTCTTCCTAAGAAAAGATTAAGTCTGAGGTCTTCCACCATTGTAGATGTGCGGGCCCTTTCCGAGGTTGATTGTTCTCGACTGGATACAGTGGCTCAGTTGCACCAAAAGATGCAACCATGTCTATTAGGCATTGGATGCTATGGGCTGGAGGATGAGTTGGGCTTAATATTTTGGATACGGTGAGAGACTCAATTAGAAATTCAGTCTGTGCAAATGGTGGGTCTGACTTAACTAAGGAGTGGATCAATATTTCGGATACGGTGAGATTCATGAATTAGAGACCAAGTTTGGGTGCACCATGATTAGAGAATCATTGAACAAGAGTTGTTCACTCATTGGCTAACCCATCACCAATAACTGTTAGGTGAGGTGATGAGTCAGTTGGTGAGACCGCACCATCCCACTAGAAATCATTAATCGTGGAGATTTTCACATCTCTATAGAGGAAGTGTAGGGATCTGAGAAAATAGTGGAAGCTAATTTATTTAAAAATAAAATTTTTAAATAAATTGATCAAGTCATAATTACAGTATCTAACTAGAATCTTTGACTCTCTACAGAAAAATATCTGCATCCAATCCATTAGCACGTATCCTGGACACACACAGACTGACCGGACCCAATTATAAAGATTGGCTCAGAAACTACAAAATCATTTTGAGTTTTGAGAAGTTAACCCATGTATTGGACCAGGACCCTCTCATCTTATCAGTCCGTCCGTCCACTGAACAAAAAGCATCTCTGAAAAAATGGATAGACGAAGATAATAAGGCCAGATATTATATGTTGGACACGATGTCTGATGAGCTCCAGTGCCAACATGAAGATATCGGAACTACTCGCTAAATGTTGGCTCACTTGCAGGAGATGTTTGGTGAACAGAGTCGTGCAGCCAAGTATCAAGTCATGAAATAATTTTTTAAGGCTAAGATGCGTGATGGATAGTCAGTCCAAGATCACTGTCTGATGATGATCAAGGACATGGAAGAGCTTGAGAAGCTCGGTGTGAAGTTAGACTTAGATCTGTAGAATGATATTATTCTGTAATCCTTGACTGATGCATATGGGCAATTCATCATGAATTACCATATGCATAAACTTCAAAATTTTTTGACCGAATTAATGAACATGCTGATCACCGCTGAGCTTTCTATGAAAGATTCTAAAGGCTCAATTCTTGCTATAGAATGGACTTCTTCCAAAAGAAAGTCTTATGGAAAGAAAAAAAAATCTACGAAAAAGCAGAAGATGGAAGGAACAAAGAAGAAGAAGGCAACTAGGGCAAGGAGATCTGTGGCCCTTTCCCCATGTCCAACAAAAGAGAGTTTGGTCATTTTACCTTGAAGACAGGATTCACAAGTTGGATATGACTCGAAAGTCAATGGACTCAATAGCCCATTTTTCTCCAATTTGTTATCCTATCTTCTACTATATGACCTAATCTCAGGTGCCATAGATATCTATCATTTGAACTATCCCGAGATCATTTGGCATTCACATTTTGCTCGAATAACGAGCATACCTCCAGAAGGATCTTCCTTCTTATTCTTCAGGGTGGCCAAGTAAGTAGGGCAGTTTCGCTTCCAATGGCCATCACTATTGCAATGAAAATACTTTTCTTTGACAGCGGCTTTCATCTTCGACTCTG
>QRFJ01002370.1:0-23828 GCA_006176705.1 Cocos nucifera
GAGAGATACTAAATTATAACATATGTGATAGAAAATAATCTATTTTATTATATTAAGTCAAGAATTATAATTTTACCCATAGAATGTATTACAAATATCAGTTATTTCTGACTTCTAGTTACACATTATCTAACAAAACCCACTTGTCCTAAAGCCAATTGGCAATAATTTAAGACCCATCTTCTAAACGTGGCTCGATCTTTGCAGCTCCAACGATTTGTAAGCGATTAAGCCGTAACATTGTCTGCAGAAGTTGACTCTCTTGAGATCGACGTAACCCTTCTCGAGGTAACGTATGACGAGGTATTGCCGCTCAGTGTTCTTGGATTTTTGGTGAGACCTCGTTCTCCTTAAGCAAGGCTATGCAGCCATATATGTCGTTGCAGTACAGAGTGAATGGCATTTGATGCATCACTTCAATCCTATGGTAAACTTCTGTTACAGTAATGCCTCCTTGCAGCTTCTGACGCAGGCGAACTATTCTACTCCATGAGGAATCTGGCTATCACGTTTGTTTGAACTTTTTCAACTGACGCTCCACCCATTGCACAAAAATAGGCATTCCAGATGTCGACTTTCATTCATCTATATCGAATATAAAATGCGTAGTTCGTATTACCCTGGACGTGGAGTTTCCTATACCAAAAGAATCAGTAACATATCCTTATTCTTACTTAAGTAGTTAAGGGCTCAATACATTTTCATAGAATCCAGTTCTTCAACTAGATTTGATGATATCTGCTCGTGACACTCCACGCATGGGCTATATCAGTGTTATATAACATGCATACATGAGGCTCCCTATTTGCAGAAGCATAAGGATCTTGCTCATCATCATTTTCCTCAGGTGCTGCTAGGACACATCTTCTTGAAAGAAGAAGCATGCTGAAAGGTACTAAAACCCCTCTTAGATTTTTCCATGCTAAAACCTCTTTAGCACTTTCTCTATGTACATTCTCTGTTGAATGTCTAGCATTCTATTCGTTCTATCTCTAACAGACCTTAAATCATAGAATCAAAGGAATACTTCCCTAGTCTTCATGGAAAATCCTTTAGATAACCACTATTTAACTTGTCTCAATGTGGGAATATGCATTCGCCCAATACCCTGGAGGATATCATCCACGACATATACGAGGAAGACAACATCGTCTCAACTGATCTTTTGAAGACCATGGCTCCTCCTCATTCTGTGATGAAACCAAACATTTGATCATATCATTAAAAATGAGTATTCTAGCTCGAGATGCTTGCTTAAGTCCATATATGGACCTTTGCAAGCTTGCAAAACCTTGTGATATTATCACTGGATGTGAAACTAGCGCTTTCCATATAATATCTCCTCAAGATACCATTAAGAATTGCCAATTTTCACGTCCATTTTCCATATTTCATAATAAAATAGCTACAATAGCAAGCAATGTGCGGATGGATTTTAGCATAGCTACTGGCGAAAAGGTATCCTGATAGTCAATGCCTTCGGCCATTGACTATAAACTTTTGCCACTAGTTCTTAGTTTGAATGTCTCTACATTCAATCTGCACAACTCTTCTCTTGTATTAGATCTATTTACACCTAATAGTACTTATAATTTGGTGGATCTACCAAGTCCAAACTTGTTTGAGTGCAATTGAGTCAATTTCTGACTTCATTGCCTTAAACCTTTTCTCGGAGTCGATTATCTGATATTCCTCATTATAGGATTTTGGGATCATCCCACCCTGAACCCCATTAGTCTACGAGAACATTTTCTCTACACCTCTGAAAATAGTACCTAAGTACCTCTTAGGGAATGGAAAACTTCTTTCCAATCTAATGAGATGGAGGAGGTAAATGATTGATTGCTTAAACCAATTTGGTTCCATTTGGTCCCTAGCAACGTTGCTCTTGTGGAGACTTCGCATCGAGCTGATCTACTTTCCAATGCTGCTATCTTGAAATAAACTATTTTCAAGAAAGATGCATGTCGACTCCCAACATATGAATCTTCTGGAACATAGAAATAATATCCTAATGATTTTTTAGGATTATCCTATGATACAAGCTCTTAAAGGACCAAAGTCTAACTGTCCGCTTTATCTTTTGACATGAGGACACAATCCCAATTCTGAAATGAACTTAGACTGATTCTTACCATGCCAATATCTTATATGGTAGGAACGATTTTAGAAGAAACCCTATTCAGTAAGTATATTGCAGTTAACAAACAGTATCCCCAAAAAAAATCAAGGAGATCTGTGAAGTTCATCATGGATCGGACCATATCTAATAGGATTTCATTCCTCCATTCTGAGACCCCATTGAGTTGAGTTGTTCCAAGTGAAGTCCATTGAGAGACTATGACATTTTTCTTGAGATAGTCCAAGAATTTCCGACTAAGGTATTCACCTCCACGATCTGATCGAAGAACCTTAGGGGGTTTTTAAGTTTGCTTTTCTACTTCATGTCTGAATTCTTTAAACTTTTCAAAAGCTTCAGACTTGTGTCTTATAAGATACACATACCCATAGCTAGATAAATCATCGATAAAGATTATGAAGTAGACTAAGTTGCCTATATCCGGCACATCAAATGGGCTACACACATCTGTAAGTACTAGGAAAAGAAGATCCATGGCCCTCTCCCTATGTCCTACAAAAGGGAGCTTTGTCATTTTGCCATGAAGACAGGATTTACAAATTGGATATGTCTCGAAAGTCAACGGACTCAATAGCCCGATTTTCTCTAATTTGTTAACCCTATCTTCTACTATATGACCTAATCTTAGGTGCCATAGATATCTATCATTTGGACTATCCCTAGCTCATTTTGATTTTATGGCATTCACATTTTGCTCGAAATTAAAAATAGATACATCAACATGGAACTGATAAAGACCGTTAATAAGAAAACCATTTGCATTTTTATTTCTTTCATAAAGAATGTTACAATGGTCCTTAAGAAAACTAATTACATAGCCTTCTAATTTAAGGCAAGAAACAGAAATCAAATTCTTGCTTGCTGCAGGCACATAATAACAGTCTTTTAATACTAAGTCTAAACTAGATGGTAGTCAAAGAGGGTATGTTCCCATGGTTACGACAGCAACTTTTGCTCCATTTTCGATGCGTAGGATCATCTCACCATCCCTTAGCCTCCTGCTATCCACAAGACCCTGCATAGAAGTACACAAGTGACCACTAGAACCAAAGTCAATCACCCAACTGGATGCAGAAGAAACCGTAAGGTTAGACTCAATAACGAGCATAGCTCCAGAAGGATCTATCTCCTTCTTCTTTAGGGTGGCCAGGTAAGTAGGGCAGTTCCGCTTTCAGTGGCCATCATTGTTGCAATAGAAATACTTTCCTTTGTCAGCGATCTTCTTCTTCAGCTCTGCCTTTTTCTTTTTTCCTCCTTCCACCTTTTGCTTTTTCGCAGACTTCTTCTTCTTTCCAAAAGACTTTCTCTTGGAAGAAGTCCATTCCATAGCAAGCACTGAGCCTTTAGAACCTTTCATGGAAAGCTCAGCGGTAACCAGCATGTTCATAAGTTCGGCCAAGGAGTTTTGAAGTTTATGCATATGGTAGTTCATGATGAACTGCCCATACGCATCAGTTAAAGATTGTAGAATTATATCATTCTGCTGATCCAAGTCCAATCTCAATCCAAGCTTCTTAAGCTCTTCCAAGTCCTTGATCATCATCAGACAATGATCTTGGACTGACTGTCCATCATGCATCTTAGTCTTGAACAATCATTTAGTGACTTGATACTTGGCTGTGCGACTCTGTTCACCAAACATCTTCTATAGGTGAGCCAACATTTGGCGAGCAGTCCTGATATCTTCCTGTTGGCACTGAAGTTCATCAAACATCGAGCCCAACATATAGTATCTGGCCTTATTGTCATCATCTGTCCACTTATCTAGGGATGCTCTCTGCTCAGTGGATGGATGAACTGGTAAGGTGGGAGGGTCCTGGTTCAGTACATGAGTTAACTTCTTGGAATCCAAAATGATTTTGAAGTTTTAGAGTCAATCCTTGTAATTTGGTCCAGTCAGTCTATGGGTGTCCAGGATTCGTGCTAATGGATTGGATGCGGATATTTTTCTATAGAGAGTCAAAGTTTTTAGTTAGATATTATAATTAAGACTTAACCAATTTATTTAAAAATTTTATTTTTAAATAAATTAGCTCCTACTATTTTCTTGGCTCCTTACACTCCCTCTATAGAGATGCAAAAATCTCCATGATTACTAATTTCTAATGGATGGTGTGGTCCCACCAACTGACTCATTACCTCACCTAACAGTTATTGGTGATTGGTTAGCCAATGAGTGAACAACTCTTATTTGATGATTCTCAAATTATGATGCACTCAATCTTTGTCTCTAATTCATGAATCTCATCGTGTCCGGAATATTGATCCACTTCTTAGTTAAGTCAGACCCACCATTTGCATAGATTGGATTCCTAATTGGGTCTCTCACTATATCCAAAATATTGAGCCCAATTCATCCTCCAGTCCGTAGCATCCGATGCTTAATAGACATGGTTGCATCTTTTTGATGCAACTGAGCCACTATAATCAGTCGAGAATAATCAATCTTGGGAAGAGCCCACACATCTACAATGGTGGAATATCTTAGACTTAATCTTTTCTTAGGAAGATTTGATTTAGGTTGCATTAAACAAGACTTGACATAGTCCTAACCATTATGACTAACCTAGTGGCATGGGTTAGCTCGGATTATTGACCACCTCAGATCAAAACTGAGATCGATGGAAGGGATATGCCATTAACTCGACAAGAATGCATTCGAGTCGAGTAGCTCCCAATTAAAACCAGTCAGTCATATCTGCCAAACTTATCTTACACACCAAATTATTGAGCTAGAACCAATCGAATTAGCCTACAATCCAAACTCTAACCACTGAGTCTAATTAGGTTTAGCTTGATCGATCACTTACGTGACTCGATCTTGACCCAGACTTAATCCTATTAGGCTGGTCAATTTAAGCATTGTTGATCTCGTCTAACCAACTCTTGATTCGGTTTGATCAACCGCTAGACCTAATTGAGCTACCCAAGCCCGAACCCAATTTTTTGAACATGTCTTAGATCTGAAAATTTTTAATTTTAGACCTAATATGTTTGATAATTTTAATTTTTAATTAAGTTTAGGGTTCAAAAACAAAACATGGAAATAAGATCCTAGGGTTTCAGGATCTAGAATTTTGTAGAAAGTAAGTTATTAATTTTTTATTAAGGACGAACTCGCAGCACCCCTACACATCATAAGAACACCCCATCGAATGGGAGGAGAGGGTCTTTAAATCCTACTTTGTTCTTATGGCCGGACGGCCAAGGGGAACGTCTTAATCAGAAATACAACTAATCTACAAAATCTAATTAGATCTAAGCATATATCTCATATAAGAAAATTGATTTAATTAAAATATATTTTGCATACATCATATCATGCATATTTTTCAGATCTAAATTATCTCATAATCATCTAAAATATTAAATTTAAATTCAATCTTATCAAATAAAATTTAATCTAGACCTATTTGTTGAACTATTCTACAACTAGTCTAAACATGCAACTATCATATCTCATATGAACAAATTAAATTTAATTTATTTTCTATTTTTAGATCTGATTATAATATTTATAAGATCAAAAAATAATAAATAAATAGATCTAAAAATTATATTTAATCAAATAAAAATTATGATTATACTAGACTACACATAGAACAATTCTATTCCTAGTCTAGTTATGTATCTCATACATATTAGATCTAGATTAATTAATTTTAATTTTCTAATTTTTTAATTTTAGATCTAATTACATCTCATATGATATTTAAAATTACTAATTTATTAGATTAAATCAAATCTAAATAAATTTTATGGAACCTGACTCCGATACCATTTGAAGGAAAATCCTGATTTTCCTGGGTCAGGTTTGTTCAAATTTGATTGAATCGAGAGGCATATTTCAAAAATTTTCTCTTAGATTTGAATCAGATCTGATATTTTTTAGATCTAATTTTATGATTTAATAAATAAGAAAACTAAATTAAATTAAGTCTAAATTCATTTTTTCTTGATATGGGTAATTCAATTACCCATTGATGATCTGCTGATAGCCTAAGGTTCTGGATTTAGCAACGCGAGCGCCTGACCTCTACCAATATCCACATGGGATGGATCTAGAGATCTTCTTCTTCTTTATCTCATCTCCAAGAATCAGATCTGGATCTAATTTGGAAGATCTTCAAAACTCCTTCTGAAGATCAGCAGTCGTCTCTACAAAAGTGCTACCTTCTTCCTTTTTCTTCAGCCTTTTCTTGCCTAAATTGCACTAATCTGAAGCCCAACTATCCTTGGGTGTGGATAGGAGAGAGATGGCCTAAAGGTGGCATGGAGAAGGGAGAGGGACAGCCTTGGGGCATGGCTAGAGGAGGAGTCTATTAAAAGTGGGCGCAGACAGGTCTTTACATAGACCCTACTGTGCCATGCAGTGCCACATCACCCCGGCTAATCACATTGCTTCATTTAATCAGATCTAAATTTGATTGGTGAGATGACATCATCCGATCTAATCAGATAAGAGATCCACAGATTCATCCTAAGGTGGCACCTAAGACTGATCAAAGTCTATAGGTGACGATCACCTAGTTTGAATCCAAGAAGCAACCTGGAGTCCCATCCATATGGGACTCGCAGCGTCCCTATCCTTGGGCGCATGCTATCCTAGGCATGTGCCCCCTTCTTTCCAATTTTTATAGAGGGGACAAGCCCCTATCTACTCTCCAATAAGTGCATGACACATGGGCAGATGTCCAAGGGTCAAAGGTCAATGTTTGACCAAAGTCAAAGAACAAGAATTAGCAGGTGATGAAAAATGGTAGGTGTTGTCTTAAATTTATCTCATAAATTAAGACAATCCTTTTCTAACTTAGACAAGCTCCAGTCAAACTAGATAAAGGTACCTGAATGAGCACAAACATATTTGGCTCAGTCAAGACAACTTATAATGATAGAAAAAGGAGAATGTTAGGTTCAATCGTGTGCTAGCATGATTTTCTTGAACCTAATTGAATCTAATTCAAATAAATTGAACTGGGTTAGTTCAATTGATGATATCAAGATCTAAATCCATATTTGTGTGATCCAGTTAGGTTTAGTTCTATATTATAATGGGATATGTCATGATCTCCATCATCGACATCATCGAAACTTCTTCTGATGGATCAGAACTCTTCTGATTCAGACAACCGGAATGATCGATCATCTAAATCATTCTAATTGCTCCCAAAATCAACCAGTGACACCTAGCAGTATATGGTGGCAACCCATCAAAACTAAAAATGAACCTCTTGATGCAGCTACATCTATCATTAAATTTTTCTATCATGAGCCCTGATCAGATTAGGGTTAAGGTGAACTTGTCAAACCCTAATTTCTATCATTTGATTTAATCATTCGATTCAAGTCCAATGTGAAGATCTTAATAGAAACTCTTTTTATTATTTCACTCTCTGCCATGTCCATGGGCTTATGGACTTGATTCTCATTATCATCATAGGACTACTGCTCATCCACCGAGGTAGATAGATTCCATCTTGGTGCAATCCAATTCCTACAATGAACATACTATAGCCAACATACACCTCATGGTTCCGAATGGCTAGAAGATCGAGTCATGGTGTAGTCAAACTATAACACCCTTAAGGTGAACTATCGATGCACCTCAGGTCAAAGAACCTGACACACCACTACAGCTTCGAATCAGTCATCGATGAGAATGTAGACTTCCTTATGACTACTTGAGGTGGTCACGCTCAGTGCCCTCATTCTCTAATGAGTACCTATACTCTCGCTCTGGTGTCTCTACACCTTAGACTCAAGACTCATCTACTATAGAGAAATGATTATACACTAAACTTTCAGATCAATCACCATCCTCATGATGATCCTACCATCAGGAGCATTTTATTAGTTAATAATGAAAATTCTTGTCTTAAATTTTCAACTCTTGAAAATAAGAATTATCATTACCATTAACTCAAGGGATGTAACACAAACACTAAATACACATATGTGATAGAAAATAATTCATTTTATTATTTATAGTCAAAATTATAATTTTGCCCCTAGAAGTGTATTACAAGTGCCAGCCAATTCTGGCTTCTAGGGCAAACATATCTAACAGGAACAGCCGCTAGTTTTCACATCCAGTGATGATGATCACAAGGTATGCAAGCTGCAAAGGTTCATATATGGACTTAAGCAAGTATCTCGAAGCTGGAATACTCATTTTAATGATTTGATCAAAATGTTTAGTTTCATCAAAAATGATGAGGAGCCATGTGTCTTCAAAAAGGTCAGTAGGAGCGCTGTTGTCTTCCTTGTATTGTATATGGATGACATCCTCCTTATTGAGAATGATATCCCCATGTTGACCATAGTTAAAATATGGTTATCTAAAGAATTCTCCATGAAAGACCTAGGAGAAGCATCATTTATTCTGAAAATTAATATCTATAGAGATAGACCGAATAGGATGCTAGGACTTTCATAAAAGACGTACATAGAGGAAGTACTAAAGAGGTTTAGTATGGAAAACTCTAAAAGGGGTTTAGTACCTTTCAGACAAGGCATTCATCTTTCCAAGAAGATGTGCCCTAGCACACCTGAGGAAATAGAACACATGAGCAAGATTCCTTATGCTTCAGCAATAGGGAGCCTCATGTATGCCATGTTATGTACACGACCTGATATAACCCATGCCGTGAGTGTTACGAGTAGATATCAGTCGAATCCAGGTGAAGAACACTGAACTTCTGTGAAATGTATCCTTAAGTACTTAAGAAGAACTAAGGATATATTGTTGGTCTTTGGTAATCGAGAACTCCAAGTTCAGGGGTATACAGACTTGGACTTTATGTCCAATGTAGATGATCGAAAGTCGACATCTGAAAGTCTGTTTGTGTGCAATGGTGGAGGTGTCAGTTAGAAAAGTTCCAAGCAGACAGTGATAGTAGATTCCATCATGGAAGCAGAATACATCACTACATCAGAAGCTGTAAAGGAGGCATTCTGGTACAAGAAGTTTGCCACAGAGATCGGAGTAATGCCATCAGATGCCATTCCTTTATACTGTGACAACAATGACGTCATAGCCCTTGCTAAGGAGCCGAGGTCTCACTAGAAATCCAAGCACATCGAGTGGCGATATCACCTTATCCACAATTACCTCGAGAAGGGTTACGTCGAGGTCAAGAGAGTCAACTCCGCAGACAATGCGGCGGATTGGCTTACAAAATCATTGGGTCAGCAGAAGATCGAAGCCCAACTTGAGAAGATGGGACTTAGATTTATAGCCAATTGGCTTTAGGTCAAGTGAAAGTTTGTTATATATGCATACCCTAGAAGCCAGAATTGGTTGACACTTGTAATACACCTCTAAGGGCAAAATTATAATTTTGACTATAAATAATAAAATTGATTATTTTTTATCACATATGTATATTTAGTGTCTGTGATACAACCCTTGAGTTAATGATAATGATAATTCTTATTTTCAAGAGTTGAAAATTTAAGACAAGAATTTTCATTATTAACTCATAAAATATTTCTAATCGTAGGATCATCATAAGGATGGTGATTAATCTGGAAGGTTAGTGTACAATCACTTCTTTATAGTAGCTGAGTCTTAAGTCTACAGTATAGAGACACCAGAGTGAGAGTATAGGTACTTGTTAGAGAATGAGGGCACTGATCGTGACCACCTCGAGTAGTCATAAGGAAGTCTACCTTCTCATCGATGACTGACTCGAAGCTGCAGTGGTGTGTCTAGTTCTTTGACCTGAGGTGCATCGGTAGTTCATCTTGAGGGTGTTATAGTTTGACTACACTATGACTCGGTCTCCTAGCCATTTGGAACCCTGAGGTGTATGTTGGCTATAGCATGATCATTGTAGGAATTGGATTACACCAAGATGGAATCTATCTACCTCGGTGGATGAGGAACAACCCTATGATAATCATGAGAATCAAGTCCATAAAGCCCATGGCCATGGCAGAGAGTGAAATAAGAGAAAGAGTTTCTGTGAAGATTTTCACATCAGACTTGAATCAAATGATTAAATCATATGATAGAAATTAGGGTTTGACTAGTTCTCCTTAACCCTAATCTGATCGAAGCTCAAGATAGAAGAACTTAATCACACAAGTAGCTACATCGAGAGGTTCATCTTTAGTTTGGATGGGTTGCCACCATATACTGCTAGGTGTCACTGGTAGATTTTGAAGCAATTAGAATGATTTAGATGATCGATCATTCTAGTTGTCTAAATCAGAAGAGTTCTGATCCATCGAAAAAAGTTTCGATGATGTTGATGATGGAGATCACTACATATACCATTACCATACAAAATTGAACCTAACTGGGTCATACAAACAAGGGTTTGGATCCGGATATCATCAATTGAACTAATTCAATTCAATTGATTTGAATTAGATTCAATTAGGTTCAAGGAAATCGTGCTAGCACACGATTGAACCTAAAATTCTCCTTTTTCTATCATTAAAAGTTATCTCGACTGAGCCAAATGAGTTTATGCTCACTCAGGTAGCTGTACCTGGTCTGACAAGAACTTGTCCAAGTCAGAAAAGGGTTGTCTTAATTTATGAGATAAATTTGAGACAATACCTGCCATTTTCCATCATCTGCTAATTCTTATCCTTTGACTTTGGTCAAACGTTGACCTTTGACCCTTGGACATCTGCCCATGTATCATGCACTTATTGAAGAGCAGATAGGGGCTTGTCCCCTCCCTAGAAATTAGAAAGGAAGGGGCGCATGCCTAGGATGGCATGCGCCCATGGATAGGGATGCTTAGAGTCCCATATGGATGGGACTCCAGGTTGCTTCTTGGATTCAAACTAGGTGACCCTCACCTATAGACTTTGACCAGTCTTAGGCGCCATCTTAGGATGAATCTATGGGTCTCTCATCTGATTGGATCAGGTGATGTTATCCCACCAATTAGATTTAGATATGATTGAACGAAGCAACGTGATTGCTCAGGGTGATGTGGCACTGCATGGCGCAGCAGGGTCTATATAAAGACCTATCTACGCCCACTTTTTAGAGACTTCTCTCCTAGCCATGCCCCAAGACTGCCCCTCTCCCTTCTCCACACCATCTTTCTAATCCTCTCTCTCCTCTCCACGCCCAAGAAAGTTGGGCCTTCAGATTAGTGCGATTCAAGCAAGAAAAGGCTAATGAGAAAGGAAGAAGGCAGCACTGCTGTAGAGACGACAACAGATCTTCGAAAAAAATATCGAAGATCCTCCAAATTAGATTTAGATCTAATTTTTAGAGACTAGATAAAGAAGAAGAAGATCTTCAGATCTAGCCTGAGTGGATACCGGTAGAGGCCAGGCGCTTGCATGGCTATATCCAGAACCTCAAGGCTTCAGTACGATCATCAATGGATAATCAGATTACCTAAAATCAAGGTAAAATTAATTTAGATTTGATTTAATTTAATTTTTTTTATTATTAAATTATAAAATTAGATTTGAAAAATGTCAGATCTAATTAGGATCTAAGAGAAAATTTTTGAAATATGCCTCTCAATCCAATCAGATCTGAACGAATCTGACCCTGAGAAATTAGGATTTTCCTTCATTAGTTGCATTAGGCTAAGCATCAAGCTGGACTTCAACGGGAGCGGGGTTTATCTTCAACAATAGTCCTCCCACTTTTAAGTTCAAAATTTGAAGGAAGGGAGTACAAAAAAGATGACTGCCAAAGTCCTCTTCAGGGCTCTGCACCAGTTCAAGTTGAAGCTCGGGAGAGATCTTATCTCCAACCACGGTTGACATTGAAGTTAAGACTCGGGGGAGATCTTGCCTCCAGTCGAGGTCCAAGGAGAGCTTGTCTCCTGTTGATGTTGCGGTTGAAGCTCATGGAAGATCTTGTCTCCAACCGAGGTTGATGTTGAAGTTGAGGCTCGGAAGAGATCTTGCCTCCAGTCGAAATCCAAGAAAATCTTATCTCCCGTTGATGTTGTGGTTGAAGCTCGTGGGAGATCTTATCTCCAGTCGAGGTTGAAGTTGAATGTTGAAGCTTGGGAGAGATCTTGTCTCTAGTCGAGGTTGACGTTGAAGTTGAAGCTCGGGGGAGATCTTATCTCCGACCAAGATTGAAGAAGATCTTATCCCCTATTGAAGGGTTGAAGCTCAGAGGAGATCATACCTCCAGTCGAGGTTGAAGGAGATCTTATCTTCTCTTGATGTAGAAGCTCAAGGAAGATCTTATCTCTAGCCAAGGTTGAAGGAGATCTTATCTTCTGTTGATGTAGATGTTGAATCTCGAAGGAGATCTTATCTCCAGCCGAGGTTGAAGGAGATCTTATCTCCTGTTGTTGTTGGGCACAATAGAGAAATTCTTTATGTTGAACCTTTTTATCATAGTTCTATGTACGTGGACTGGGATAACTCAAGCATCCTCGTAGATCTATCTTTATAGATCTTCATCCCAAGGATATAGGATGCTTCACCCAAGTCGTTCATAGAAAATTAAGATGATAACCAAACTTTTATTCCTTACAATGCGGGGATGTTATTCTTGATTAAGAGAATTTCATCAACATACAAAATAGAAAATACTACTACCAGACCATTTGCCCATTTATAGATGCAGGGCTCTTCTTTGTTCTTAATGAAGCCGTACGTTTTGATCATCTTATCAAAATGCATGTTACAACTCCGAGATGCTTACTTCAATCCATAAATAGATCTCTAAAGCTTGCACACCTTGGACTCATCTATAGATATGAATCCTTCGAGTTGTATTATATATATACTTTTTTGGTCAGCTCTCCATTCAAAAAAGCTATCTTTATATCCATCTACTAGATCTCATAGTCCAAATGGACAGCGATAGCAAGCATTTTTCGAATGAATTTAATCATTGCCATAGGAGAGAATGTCTCATCATAGTCAATCCCATAATGTTGACGATACCCCTTGGCAACTAGACGGGCTTTATAGGTCTCCACCTTTCCATCTACGCCCCTCTTTCTTTTGAAAATCCATTTACATCTAATGGGTTTAACTCCTTTGGATGGGTTAACCAATGTCCACACATCATTAACCTTCATGGACTCCATCATGGATTTCATGGTCTCAAGCCATTTCTTAGAATTAGATCTCTGCATTGTATCCATGTCGGTGAATAGATCCTCATCATTCTTATTGAGTTCGATAGGATTACCATCATGGGCCAAAAAACTATAGTATCTATCTAGTTGATATGGTACTCTATTAGATCACCTTAATGGTGTAGAGACACTGGACTCTAGATCTGATCTAATCAAATCTAGTTCAGATTTGACTATAGGTGTCGGCTTTTCTACCTATTGAACTTTGTCAAGTTCAACCTTAGAGGCAACAGTTTCTTTACCAAAAAACTTCTTATTCAAAAAGATTGTCTTAAGACTAACAAACACATTTTGTTCAACAGCATGGTAGAAAATATATTCTTTTGATTTTTTAGGGTATCCTATAAATGTGCATTTGTCAGACCTAGGTCCAAGTTTATCTATGATTAACAATTTCACATAAGCTGGGCACCTCTAGATCCTAAGGTGCGAAAGTGTTGGCTTACGCCCTGTCCATATCTCATATGGAGTCTTAATTATAGACTTATTTGGAACCCTATTTATCAGATAATAAATCGATTCAAGTGCATATCCCTAGAAGGATATCGGTAAGCCGGCATCAGACAATATCTAATAGAGTTCAATTCCTCCTCTCATACACACCATTATGCTATGGTGTTCCTAGAGGAGTCCATTGCAAGAGAATTCCATTTTCTCTTTGATATATGAGAAACTCATTAGAAAGGTATTTTCCTCCTCGGTTAGATCGAAGAGTCTTAATATTCTTTCTAGTTTATTTTCTATTTCGCTTAGGAATCGTTTGAATATTTCAAATGACTCTGACTTATGTTTCATCAGATAAACATATCCATAACTGGACAGATCATCTATAAAAATAATGAAGTAGAGATATCCACCTCTGGTATTTGTGCTCATTGGTCTACATACATCAGTATGTACTAGATCTAAGAGCTCAGTGGCTCTCTCACCTTTTCTAGTAATAGATAACTTGCTCATTTTTTCAAGAAGACAAGATTCATAGGTTGAAAGTGATTCACAATCAAGAACTTCAAGAATTTTCTCTTGAGTCAACCTGTTTATCTTGTTCTTGTTGATGTGGCCTAGCCTACAGTGCCATAAGTAGATATTAGATATACTATCTAATCAAGGATGCTTGCCAGTGGAATAGACTATATTAGCAGATTGTGATAACATGTACACACCATTGTTCAAATATCCAAAGAATATAGTAATACCATTCATAATGACATTATAAAATTCTTTCTTTATTAAAAGTTTATAATTATCTTTGGCTAAAAGACCTATAGAAATGATATTCAAAAAGAAACTAGGACAAAAATGACAATCACTAAGAACAACTATATGAGACTCAAATACAAGTTTCAAGATTTCTAATGCTAAAACTGGAACTGGTCATCCATCTCTAATGTTCAGGAACCTCTTATCTTGCTCAAATCTCCTACTGACCTATAATCCCTACAATGAATTGTAGATATGGTAAGGGCTACCAGTATCCAATACCTAGTCAGTTTTATCAACTTGCTTCTTTCTCAGCCTATTTGGATCCAGTGAGGCAATGTACTGAGGATAGATTCTCTTCCAATGCCCTCGCTTCTTACAGAAGAAGCATTCAGCTTGACTCTTATCATGCTTGATCTTCTTGGTCTAGCCCTGCATAGATGTCCTAGCATGAACATGCACCTTCTTCGATTTCTTCTACTTGTTCTTCTTCCCTTTCATAAAGTATCAAGAACCAGAATATGAACCTCCACTAAGTTCACCAACTCCCTATGGAGTTGGTGATCCTTCCCAAAATTCTGAAGCAACCCCAATAATCCATGGTAGTTAACTTCAGGCTTTGTCCCTCTATAATGAGTAAGGAATGGGAGATATAATTTTGGCAATGAGCTCAGAATCGCATCTTTTTCTAGTTGCTCATGCAAGAAAAATTCAAGCTTGCTCAAACATTCCATCAGCTCGATCATGTATAGTACATGATCAGTAATAGAAGCTCCATCCCTCATCTTGGCATTAAATATGGCATAACTAGTCTTGTGCCTCTTAACATCATCGGGTGTACCAAAAGACTCATTCAACACTTGAAGTATGTCTTCTAGCTAAGCTGACTCAAACCTGCAATCAAACTCATTGCTCATGGTAGCCAACATAATGCAACGCACCATGATTTGATCATTGAGCTACTTTTAGTAAGTATCTCTGATCATTCCACGTGCAATGGGTGCTGCCTCCTCAAGTGTCAAATCGGTCAGTACATACAAAATCCGTTCATGCTCTAAGACTATCTTTAACTTTCAATATCAGTTACTGAAGTTGGATCCCACCAGCTTATCATTGTGTAACAATGATCGGAGCGAAAGAAAAATGGCCATGTCTACATAAAAAAAACTAAAATTTAATTAGTAATTGATTTATTAAATCTAAAGATTTAGATTTTAATCAAAAGATTCTTCCACTATTTTATTCAAATTGATAGCCTCTACCTCCAATTTGAGGAATTATCCTAATTTTTTAGTGGATACTAAAATCCACATAGACTGTACACAAGTCCAACTTTGGTTGGTCAACATATGTACATCTAAGGATAGATTAATAATCAATTATTTTTTAAATAATTTTTAGTAATTTAATTTTACCCTAGATCCTAATTAGTAGGCTTTGGCCTCTATTGAAAAGGTCCGATTAGGTCCAATCATTAACATGACCATACTTGGTCCATTTAACCAATGAATAATTAAGCACAACTTTGGTTGGTCAACCTAACCACCATTTTGATAGATATGGATAAGAAATTATATTATAAATAATAATTTTACTAGCCGATAAGCAGCAGGCCTTTGGGCCTCCAATGATTATCAGACTAATGGACCCATTATCATCCACTTAACAGGAGACTATGATCTAGTTATCACCATAACTATTTCATTTTTAGGGACCTAATAATTTTAGAAGTTTTAATTAATTTGATTTAAAGAAGAAAGAGAGAATGAGCCAGCCAATTTTGATCCTCCTAATGACTTCACCAAGTCAGATAAAAAAAGGACCTAATTCATGTTAGATGTGTGCCCTAGAAGCCAGATTGGCTAAACACTTGTAATAAATTTTTAAGAGCAATTTTATAATTTTGACTATAAATTAATAAAAGTATTATTTTCTATCATAGTGTGTATTTAAAGTCTCTTTGATACATTCTTTGAGCTAATGGTAATGATAATTTATATTTTCAAGAGTTGACAATTTGAGATATGAATTTTCATAATTAACTCATAAACAGCTCCTGACCGTAGGATTATCATGAGGATGGTGATTGATCTGGAAGATTGGTTTATAATCACTTTGTTAGGATAGATGTGTCTTGAGTTTATGGTGTGGAGACACCAGAGCGAAAGTATAGGTCCTCGTTAAAGAACGAGGGCACTAAGTGTGACCACCTTGAGCAGTCATAAGGAAGTCAACGTTCTCATCGATGACTGACTCGATGCTATAGTGGTGTATCTGATACTTTGACCTAAGATGCATCGACAGTTTATCTTGAGGGTATTATAGTTTGACTGCACTATAACTAAGTCTCTCAGCCAATCAAAGTTCTAAGGTGTATGTTGGCTATAGCATGTTCATTGTAGAAATTGGATTGCACCAATAGGAGATCTATCTACCTCGGTAGATGAGGAGCAGTCCTATGATAATCATGAGATTGAGTCCTTAAGCCCATGGCCATAGTAGAGTGAAGATGATAAAAAGAGTTTCTATTAGAGCTTCACATTGAACTTGAATTGAATGATTAATCCATATGATGAATATTGGATTTGACGAGTTCACCTTAATCCTAATCCTGTCGGGGCTCAAGATAGAAGAACCCAATCACACTGGTAGCTACACCAAGAGATTCACTTTCGATTCTAATGGGTTGCCATCATATACTACTAGGTGTCACTGGTGAATTTTAGAAGCAATTAGAATGATTTAGATGATCGATCATTCTAATTATATGAGTTAGAAAAGTTTTGGTCCATCAAAAAGTGTTTCGATGATGTTCATGATAGATATCACGACATATCTCATTACCATATAGAATTGAACCTAACTGGATCACACAAATAAGAATTTGAATCTAGATGTCATCAATTGGACTAACCCAATTTAATTGATTTGGATTAGATCCAATTAGGTTCAAGAAAATCATGATAGCACATGTTAAGCCTAATATTCTCCTTTTGTAATCATTTTGGTTCATCTCGGCTGAGCCAAATTTATTCGGGCTCACTCAGAAACTTTATCTTAGTCTGACTAGAGCTTGTCCAGATCAGAAAAGGGTTATCTTAATTCATTAGATGGATTTAAGATAACACATGTCAATTCCTATCACCTGTTAATTCCTATTTTGGACATAGGTCAACAGTTGGCCTTGGACACTTGGACATAGGGACTGCTGTCATGCACCTATAGGAGAGCACCTGGGGCTCTTATCCTCCTGCTAAAAGAGGCAAGAGAGAGGGTGCATGCCACTCTAAGCATGCACCCCATATGGATAAGGGATGGAGTCCCATATAGATGGGACTTTAGGATTTATTGATGGGTTTAAATACCTAGGTGCTAATGGTTTTTTGATTTATCCAGTCTTGGTGCCACTTATGTGGATTTTTCAAAGACTCTCATCTAATTAGATCAGATGATATCATTCCATTAATCAAATTTAGATCTAATTGAATGAATATCTCTGATTAGCCGGGATGATGTGGCACTACATGGCATAGCAGGGTCTATTTAAACCCTATCTGCACCTAGGTTAAGAAGTCTTGCACAATTTCTATGCCCTAAGGATGCCTCCCACTCTTTCATGCCCCATTTGATCTTCTCTCTCCCCTCTCCATGCCCAAGGAGTTAGGCTTGGGTTCAAGTAACATCCAAGGAAGAAAGGCGCCTATATCAGAAAGAAGACGGCACTGCTGAAAGAGACGACTGCTGCTTCTTCAAAAGAAGTTTTGAAGAACTTCAAGATCAGATCCAGATCTAATTTTTAAAGAAAGAATTTAGAAGAAAAGGACTTCTAGATCCTATCTGAGTGGACATCGGTAGAGGTCAGGTGTGTGCGTGGCTCCTTCTAGAACCTCAAGATCAATCAGAATTATCACAGGATAATCTGATTATCCAAAATAAGGTATGAAACTAAATTAAATTTAATTTTAATTTTATTTTATAATATCATATCTTTAGGATTAGATCTAAGATATTTTAGATCTGATTAGGATCATACAAAAACTTTTAAAATATTTCTTTAGATCCAATCAGATCTGAACGATCCTATGATGGAAAAATAGGATTTTTTCTTCAACTGGTATCAAAGCTAGATTGGTAGTTCATCATATCTATTTTAGATTTAATTTATTTTTATTTATGATCTGATGTTAAATAAATTTAGATGTCACATCAAATGTGATTAGATCTAAAATTAAAAAATTATAATTAGAATGATTTAGATCTACAATGTATGAGATGCATGACTAGACTATGTATAGAATAGTTCTATGTGTAGCCTAGCATAATCATATTTTTAATTTGATTAAAAATAATTTTAGATCTATTTTATTTTTATTTTTTAAAGTTATAATTTTTATAACAAGATCTAAAAAATAGAAAATAGAGTTTTAATTTTTTTATATGAGATATGAAAGATGCATGCTTGACTAGTTATAGAATAGTTCTATAAAATATCTAGAATAGTTTTATTTGACACGATCAAATTTAAATTTTATTTTTTAAATATTATATATAATATATCAGATCTAAAAGCATGCATGTTTAATTTAGTTATAATACATGAGATGTATGCAAAATATGTACAAGTTAGATCATTAATTGTATATGTGATATATGATTTAGATCTTACTAGTTTTGTAGTAGAAATTATATTTTTGATTAAAGCATTCCTCTTGGCCATTCGATCATAAGAACAAAGTAGGGTTTAAAGGCCCTCTCCTTCCATTCGATGGGATGTTCTTATGACACGTAGGAATGCTGTGTTAGATATATGTGCCCTAGAAGCCAGAATTGGCTGACACTTGTAATACACTTTTAGGGGCAAAATTGTAATTTTGACTATAATTAATGAAATGGGTTATTTTCTATCACACATGTGTATTTAGTGTCTGTGATACATCCTTTGAGTTAATGGTAATGATAATTCATATTTTCAAGAGTTGAAAATTTAAGACATGAATAATCATTATTAACTCATAAACAGCTCCCGATCATAGGATCATCACGAGGATGGTGATTGATCTAGAAGGTTGGTGTACGATCGCTTCTCTTTAGTAGATGAGTCTTGAGTCTACGGTGTGGAGACACCAGAGCGAGAGTACAGGTACTCGTTAGAGAACGAGGGCACTGAGCGTGAACCACCTCGAGTAGTCATTAGAAAGTCTACCTTCTCGTCAATGACTGACTTGATGCTGCAGTAGTGTGTCTGGTTCTTTGACCTGAGATGCATCGACAGTTCACCTTGAGGGTGTTATAGTTTGACTACACCATTACTCGGTCTCCTAGCCATATGAAACCCTGAGGTGTATGTTGGCTGTAGCATGTTCATTGTAGGAACTGGATTGCATCAAGATGGAATCTATCTACCTCGGTGGTAGAGGAGTAGCCCTATGATGATCATGAGAATCAAGTCCAGAAATCCATGGCCATTGTAGAGTGAAATAATAGAAAGAGTTTCTATTTAAATTTTCACATTGGACTCGAATTGAATGATTACATCATATGACAGAGACTAGGGTTTGACGAGTTCACCTTAACCCTAATCTGATCGGGGCTCAAGATAGAAGAACTGAATCACACAGGTAGCTGCACCAAGAGGTTCGCATTCAACTCTGATGGGTTGCCACCATATACTGCTAGGTGTCACTGGTGGATTTTGGGAGTAATTAGAATGATTTAGATGATCGATCATTCTAGCTGTTCGAATCAGAAGAGTTCTGATCCATCGAAAGGAGTTTCGATGATGTCTATGATAGAGATCATGACATATCCCATTACCATACAGAACTGAACCTAACTGGGTCACACAAACAAGGGTTTGAATCTGGTGATCATCAATTGAACTAATCTAGTTTAATTGATCTGAATGAGATTCAATTAGGTTCAAGGAAATCGTGCTAGCACTCGATTGAACCTAACGTTCTTCTTTTACTATCATAAATAAGTTGTCCTGACTGAGCCAAAGGAGTTTGTGCTCAATCAGAGGCCTTCATATGGTCTGACTGGAGGTTGTCCAAGTCAGAATAGGTTGTCTTATTTTATAAGACATTACCTACCATTTTTGGTCACCTGCCATTTCTTGTTCTTTGACTTTGGTCAAAAGTCTACCTTTGACTGGTCAAACGTTGACCATTGACACTTTGACTTTTGACCACATGTCATGCACCTATTGAGAAGCTGGTGGGGGCTTGTCCCCCCTGCCAGAACCTGGCAAGGAAGAAGGGCGCACAGCCAAGGGTGGCGTGAGCCCAAGTAGGAGGCGCCTAGGAGTCCTTGTTGGACAAGGACTCCACCTCCCTTTTGGATTCCAATCAGAGTTCTACTAAGAATCCAGTTTGACTGGTCTTAAGCGCCCTCTAAGGAGGAATCCAGGGGTCTCTATTCCAACCAATCAAATTTAGATCTGATTTCACAAAGGGTTGTGATTGGTTGAGAGGAAGAGGAGTTGGATCATAAGAGGTCTATAAATAAGACCCTGCACCCAACCCTAATGCGAATGCAATTCAATTGAGAAACCCCACGCCCCAAGGCTGCCTCTCCTCTCCTTCTCCATGCCATAGTCTCTTCTCCCCTTGCTCTCCATGTCCAAAAGAGTTTTGGACTTAGGTTTGTGCGATTCAGATCAAGAAAAGGCGATCAAAAGCAAGAAGGCTGCGCTGCTGCAAAAGGACGACTGCAGATCTTCAAAAGAGTTTTGAAGATCCTCCAGATCAGATCCAGATCTGATTTTTGGAGGTGTGATAGAGAAGAAGAGGATCTCCAGATCCAACCCGAGTGGATGCCGGTAGAGGCCAAGCGCTTGCGTGGCTAGATCCAGAACCTTCCGCTGCAATCAGGATCATCTACAGGGTAATAGGATTACCCAAATTAGGTAAATTAAATTTGATTTAATTTATCTTATTTTATTTTATTTATTAAAATAATAAGAATCAGATCTAAAATATATCAAGATCTGATTGAGATCAAGAGAAAATTTTTGAAAATATATCTCTTGATCTAATCAGATCTGGACGAACCTGGATCGGGAAATCAGGATTTCCCTTCAACTGGTATCAGAGCCATGGTTCTAAATTATTTAGATCTGATTTTAATTTTATTTTAATTATAAAATAAAGTGATTTAAGATGTCACATGAGATGTGATCATATCTGAAATCAGAAAAATTAAAATTAAATGATTTGGATCTAAGAACATGAAGATATGCATGACTAGTTCTAGAATAGAATAGTTCTATAGAATAGTTTTGCATGTCTTTGATTTAATCTGATTAAATCATATTTTAGATCTTCTTATTTACTATTTTTTGATATTATAAGTATTATAATAACATCTGATAAACAGTAAATAAAAATTATTTAATTTTAAATATCATATGAGATATGATTGATGCATGTCTAGACTAGTTGTAGAATAGTTCTACATAATTATCTAGATTAGAATTTTTTTTGATTAGATCAATTTAAATCTAATTTTTCAGATTATTATGAGATAATTTAGATCTGAAAACATGCATGATTATGATACATGAGATGTATGCAAAATATGCCATGATTAGATCTACTTTATATATGAGATATATGATATAGATCTGATATTGTTTTATAATATTGAATGTTCCTGATTAAGGCGTTCCTCTTGGAAGTCCGGTCATAAGAATGAAGAAGGGTTTAAAGGCCCTCTCTTTCCATTCGATGGGGTGTTCTTATGACGTGTAGGGGTGCTACGTGTTCGTCCTTAATCAGAAACCCAAAACTTACTTTCTGCAAAACCCTAGATCCTGAAACCCTAGGATTTATTGTGCATATTTTGTTTATAAACCCAACTTAATTAAGAATTAAGTTTATGAAATATTAATTAGGTCTAAAATTGAGAATTTCAGATCTAAGACATATTCATAATACTGGGTTCGGGCTTGGGTAGCTTAATTAGGTCTAAGCGGTTGATCAAACCGAATCAAGAGTTGGTTAGATGGGATCAACAATGCTTAAATTGACCAGCCTAATAGGATTAAGTCTGGGTCAAGATCGAGTCACGATCAAGCAAGACCTAATTAGGCTCAGAGGTTAGAGTCTGGATTGTAGGCTAACCCAATTGGTTCTGACTCAACAATTTGGTGTATAAGGTAAGTTTGGCACAGACGACCGACTGGTTTTTAATTGGAAGCTACTCGACCTGAATGCGTTCTTGTGCGAGTTAACGGCATATTCCTTCCACCGGTCTCACTTACCTGGCCATATCTGTTGACACAGTTCTGATCTGAGGTGGTCAATAATACGAGCTGACCCATGCCACTAGGTTAGTCATAATTGTTATGACTAAGCCAAGTCTAGTTTAATGAGACCTGAATCAATTCTCCCTAAGAAAAGATTAAGTTCGAGGTCTTCCACCATTGTAGACGTGCGGGCCCTTCCCGGGGTTGATTGTTCTCGGCTGGATACAGTGGCTCAGTTGCACTGGGAAGATGCAACCATGTCTATTAGGCATTGGATGCTATGGGCTGGAGGATGAGTTGGGCTCAATATTTTGGATATGGTGAGAGACCCAATTAGGAACCCAGTCTATGCAAATGGTGGGTCTGATTTAACTAAGGAGTGGATCAATATTCCGGATACGGTGAGATTCATGAATTAGAGACCAAGTTTGGGTGCACCATGATTAGAGAATCATTGAACAAGAGTTGTTCACTCATTGGCTAACCCATCACCAATAACTGCTAGGTGAGGTGATGAGTCAGTTGGTGAGACCGCACCACCCACTAGAAATCATCAATCGCGGAGATTTTCGCATCTCTACAGAGGGAGTGTAGGGATCCGAGAAAATAGTGGGAGCTAATTTGTTTAAAAAATAAAATTCCTAAACAAATTGGTCAAGTCAAAATTACAGTATCTAACTAGAATCTTTGACTCTCTACAGGAATATGTCTGCGTCAAACCCATTGGCACGTATCCTAGACACACATAGACTGACTGGACCCAATTATAAAGATTGGCTCAGGAACTACAAAATTATTTGGGTTCAGAGAAGTTAACACATGTTTTGGACCAGGACCCTCCCACATTACCAGCTCGTCCATCCGTTGAACAGAGAACGTCTCTGAAAAAATGGATTGACGAAGACAATAAGGCCAGATACTACATGTTGGGCTCGATGTCTGATGAGCTCCAGTGCCAACATGAAGATATCGGGACTACTCGCCAAAATGTTGGCTCACCTACAGGAGATGTTTGGTGAACAGAGTCGCGGCAGCCAAATATCAAGTCACAAAACGACTTTTTAAGGCTAAGATGCATGATGGGCAGTCAGTCCAAGATCACTGTCTGACAATGATCAAGGACATGGAAGAGCTTAGAAGCTCGGTGTGA